>CM002497.2:27419770-27909770 GCA_000573905.2 Oryza punctata
CGGGTAGCCAGGCCACGCGGCTACAGCCGCTTCGCCGTGCGGTGGGAGCACCGGCCGGTGGTGGTGGTGGTGCCGAGAGCCCTCCTCGGAGGAGGATTCGAGGATGCCGACAGTGACGACGAGGAGGACGCCCACGGCGCGGATGACGTCAACCTCGACCTCCACGCGCCTCCCTCCGGGCCCGAGCGCTGGGACGTCCTCGGCCTCGGCCAGGCCATGGTACGCCCCCATCTTCTTCAATTCCACTCTAAACAACATAAGCTATAATTCATTCATTTATTATTTTCGTGTTCCTGATCAATGAACATTTGCAAGGAACCAGTACTCGCATACAAGAAATTTACTTCTTCTATGGTAGAAATGTAGAATTTGAAACGGTTAAATTTGGCTCAACTGTCGCCACTGTATCTCACTACTCGTGCGCGTGCAACCTGCATGAACGCTTAAAAAAAAAGAGGGGTTCTTTCTTCCTATGTGTTTGTGGTGGAAACAACCATCACTATGACTATGATGTTCTTTCTGTTTCAATAGGTTGTTAAGCTGTTGTGATCAATGCTAATTTATGGCTGGATTTTGCCCTGCAAACAGGTTGATTTCTCAGGGATGGTGGACGACGAGTTCCTTGACAGATTGGGCATACAAAAGGGTACCAGAAAGGTAGTCAACCACGAGGAGAGAGGACGTGTCTTGCGTGCAATGGATGGTTGCAGCTACAAGGCTGCCGCTGGAGGCTCACTGTCCAACTCGCTTGTCGCTCTATCAAGGCTTGGTAGTAGCCGCTCCACGAACTATACCGAGCTTAGAATTGCGATGGCCGGCAGTGTGGGCAGCGACCCACTTGGTAGTTTTTACAGGTAGTTTACTAATCCGCCGACATCTAAATTCTTGCCTTAATTGCTGCACTAGAGGCTTCAGAGAGTTGGCTGACATCACACTGTTGGTTGAATTGTGCTATTAGGGCAAAATTGCGCCGTGCTAATTTGCATTTCTTATCTAAGCCGGTTAAAGATGGGACTACTGGAACTGTGATTGTTCTAACAACTCCAGATGCACAGCGAACTATGCTTGCATATCAGGTCAGTTGATATGTTTGTACTTCAGGTTGTTATTTCCCCCTTCTAAGGACTTCCCTTGCGATATCAGTCTAACAGCTTTCTGAAAGTACAGAAAATCATTCCTTGCCTTCCTAAGTGCATATCTGACTACGAGCATGTTTGTTGGGCGATGTATAAATTTTAATTTTTGAAGACGAGCAGTTTAACCAACTCCATTTTTAGTATGAACGTACCAATGAGAACCACCACCAGATAACAAGTTTACTTGACAGGTCTTATTACTGGTTAGCTGTACTTTTTGACTCATTGAACTTTTGCCGTATATAAATTATTTACTGGACAACTATATGGAAGTGTTGCTGGCACTAATATAGGAGTATGACCTAACGATTCCCTTGATTTTTTTTTGTGTGTGTATTTCCAGGGAACATCTTCAACTTTGATTTATGATTCAGATTTGGCCAGTCTAGTGTCCAAGTCAAACGTACTAATTGTGGAAGGCTACCTATTTGAGCTACCTCACACGATCGAAGCCATCAAACAAGCATGTGAAGATGCTCATAAGAATGGCTCACTTATTGCAGTTACAGCATCAGATGTGTCATGCATCAAGCGTTGCTACAATGATTTTTGGTGAGACTAATCTCCTTGCAAACTATGTCCTAGTAGCATCACGTTTTTTGGGGTGTTGACTATTATTTTCTCTATATTATGCTAGTATACCACTACCTCATCTCTGAACCTTATTGTACTGACAGTAAACCAAAAATATCTTTTATGGTATGAATTGTATGCTCTCTCTATGTTATGTCAGTGAACCACTACCTCTCTCTGAATTGCACTGTACTGACTATAAACCAACAATTTTTTTCAGGGATATTGTAGCAAACTATGCGGACATATTATTTGCTAATGCCAACGAAGCAAGGGCATTTTGCGAGCTAAGCTCAACAGATAGCCCCATATCAGCTGCAAGATACTTAAGCCATTCTGTTCCTCTAGTATCTGTGACAGATGGTGTGCACGGTTCGTACATTGGAGTTAAAGGGGAAGCGATATACATCCCTCCACCGCCATGTGTACCTGTAGATACATGTGGGGCTGGTGATGCATACGCTTCAGGGATTCTATATGGCATTCTTCGGGGCTCTTCGGATTTGAAGGGCATTGGCCTGCTCGCTTCGCGAGTAGCTGCTATTGTTGTTGCGCAGCAAGGTACACGCCTACGGGTTCAGGACGCTGACAGATTGGCGGAATCATTCACGCTTCACCTCGACAACCTGGAGTTTTGTTCAGATGTTGAAACAGACCATGTTTCAAACTTCTGATCGTTTTAGCTGAAAGTCCTAGGACTCCACTTGTATATAGCATCTGTTTCCTTTTAGGCCTAGCTAGCTCATTGTTCAGCACACCTGAGCTACCCAGCTTGTCAGTCCTTGCGGACGTTTGTTACAATTTCATTCCTTAATTTTGGCTACAGAAAAGGATGCTACTATACTTCATGGATTTCATATTGAATTGAAGATATTACTCCGATAAGATGGATAAGGCAGTGGGCAGTGGCAATAGTTCATGTGCTTTCATTGGTCCTTGTGTACACCCAAGAGACATGACATATAATCTTGGTCTGTTTAGAATGTGGTCCACTGAAATCGCACTGAAATGAAGAGAAAACGTTGTTAGTGCCAAGTTGCAGGATGGTGCATATGTACTAGATATGAATCCTACTTTGTTGGATGGGATTCGATCCTGTTGGGTCAAGAGTCGCTCTCATCTGTGATAGGTTGATGTGGTACTGTACTGTGATATCTGGAGCATTAAGTCAGAAAGAAGAACTGGCCTACCTAAAGCCGTACCTAAGAACAAGATAGATTCTTTTTCTTTTTCTTGTGCTACTGGTATACACCCTCCATCCAAAAAAGAATCAAATCATAGTTATGAATAGAATACATGTAGTAGCATGCTTGTCATCAAATGCTAAAACTTTGATTTTTCTAGCTCACACTATTTTTCTCCAAAATGGATGCTGCTTACAGAATACGCATGCTTTGCCTTGCCTGGCCCCAGAGATAGATTAGCAAAAATGTCAGCATCAGGCTTGCATTTTTGGGGAGAGTGATAGGGATCCATGTCAACGTTGGCAAGAGACGGAAGCAAGCCAGGGAAGAAGAAGAAGATCACGAAATGGTTAAAACTCAACTACCCCTCCTGCCCTCCAGATTAAAGTAAACACAAATCATTTTGAAATCAGATTTATAAACACAAATGGGGTTGCTGTTGTGTTGTGGTATTTCATTCTGAATGCTACTACTGCATCTGCCAAAAAGAATTCAGATAAGAAAGTTTGGCAGTCACATGTGTGTTGTTTTGTTTGGTAAATTTGTTTAAAAGGAAACATGCGTGTGTGTTTGTTCTCAGTTTTGCAGATTCGTGTAGTCTAGCTACAGATAAATCCACTGGAAATCCCGTATCTACCCTCCCGTCCCCACCTAAGCTACATGTAAAACACGTAAATGGCACAAAATCCAAGGGGCAAAAGAGACCATCCAAAGAAAAGGAGCTCGTCGTGTTAACGACTTGACCTCAAACCCAACGCGAAGCAAACAAAATCCATCGCTCGCTTCTCTCCGTCTCCTCCTCCAGAGAGCGGAAGCGGCGGCCGCCTCATCTTCTCCGACGAGCCCCCCAGGTCGCCGCCCCTTGCCAGGACAGGATGGTGGTGGCCACGGAGGAAATGGCGGTCTACTGCTTCGACGCCCTCGTCGCCCACTACAGCGGCGACCAGCCGCCGCCGCCGGCCTTCGAGGAGGGCATCCAGTAAGCACCCTACCCCTTGCTCCCGCCGCGATCGTGCGTCTCTCGCCGTCCGCCTTCCTCGACGAGGGAAGCTTGGGGTTTTGCGGCGGCGATTCCGGTGCGGTTTGGGGGTCAATTGGTGTGGTAGATTGGGGGGCAAAGGTGCCGCCTTTTTTTCCATCTGCGTGGACCTGTGATGTGATTTTGGTTTCGCGGTTTCTGGAGGGTGTTGTTCGCTTTGATTTATCATCATCATCATCCGCGTGGATCGATTACTTGTTGGCTTAGCCGATTTTGGTATATGGTCTTCCTATGGCCTACTATTAGTATTAGTATTCTTTCATAGAGAAAGCAAAGCAGCCACATTTCACAAGAGAGCTGTATCCTTTGCCTTTCACTAGAGTGATTGCTTCATCTGATTATCTCTGAAAGCAGAGGGGGGGATTTCGTTGCGGTTGTTGAGATTATCTTGAGGAAGAACTGTTAGTGTTAGAAATCGTCACAAACACAACTAATATTTTTAGTATCTTCCCCTTTTGACCATACTTACGAGGGGTGCATAGAATGTCTTCAGATTTCTGGTGTTTTTTGGTTTAGCCTGCCTTCAATTTGAGATGGTTTTCTAACTTGTTATATTATACACATGTTAAGGCTGTCTAGCTTTTGTACTGTGATTTCTTGTTAAGGTATTCTAGTTGGAGTAACCAAATTCTGAAGTCAATGGTGCTATTTCTTCTTTGTAAACTTCAGCCCATTGTTTGTCACCTGGAAGAAGGCTACCAATGGTTCAGAACCACGCCTCCGTGGATGCATTGGAACCTTGGAGGCTCGTCAGATTGTCACTGGCTTCAAGGAGTATGCGCTCACAAGGTAACTACTGAATGACCACTGCTGCCCATTTATAATTTCATACTGAAACACATGGTCTCAATGTCAACACAATTGGAGGATTTTTTTTTTGTGCTGAACATAACAGAACCTAGGTAGTGTTGACTCCTTGTGTTATATCAAGACAGACAAAGTTAAATATACTCTCTTGCAGTGCATTGAGGGACCGCCGCTTTCCTCCTATACAGTCGAAAGAACTGCCATATTTGGAGTGTACAGTATCTATACTGACTGAATATGAAACTGCACTTAACCACCTTGACTGGGAGGTATGCAACTACACGTTGGTTTTAGTCATTCTTTCATCACTCTCTTTTAATAATCTAATTCATGTGGTACTACAGGTGGGTAAGCATGGCTTAATTATTGAGTTCACTGATCCAGACTATAACATGAGGCGCAGTGCAACTTATTTACCTGAGGTTGCTGCCCATGAAGGTGAAAACTGAAATGCATCTATATTTTGCTGCTGAATGCTACATTTCCACCTACTACACATGTTCTCTCTTCAGTTATTAGTTATTGCAGTTACTACAAAGAAACACTCGAAGCACATTAATAGTTGTACTTCTCAGTTACAAAGTCAAACTCTTGTGGGGAATAAGTTCGTTTTGTGGGCTATAGCATGTTAGATCTGTGTTGCATGAAAAAACTCCCTGAAGGGATTTGCTGTCTTCCCAGTTAAACCGTCCAACCTTTCCCCAAGCCGAGTTATCTAGTTGTCTCACGTGTTGATCGATTGCTGCATATATTAGTAATTGATATTTCACTTTCTTTTGCACACATTAAGATGAAAATACAATTCAGAAGCATGATACAACAAAGAAAAAAAAAAGAGAGAAGGCGATGTTCATCTAGTATTTTTTGGATCACCCTAGTGATAAGTCTCATTCTTCATTTCTATGAAACTATGCCTAATATGAAGCCTGATACCTGGCAGGATGGACACACCTAGAGACAATTGACTCACTGATGAGGAAGGCAGGTTACAATGGTACCATAACCGACTCTTTGAGGAAGAAACTCCGTGTCACCCGCTACCAGAGTACACTATACACTATGCACTATGGTGAATATTCTGCATATGTCAAGAAGAACAGAGGAGTTGCGCCAGAAATTAACGGGGCACCCATGATTAATGGCTTCAAACCAGGCCATTGATTCATCTGTACTGCAGCATCTAAAATGACTATTTATAATTTATCTGGGAGCACTTGGGGTGAGAATTTGTTTAGAAAGCTCCACCCCTCGCCGCTCATTGATATGCCATCATTTTCATTCGGAAGAAAGGGGAAGCTATGCTAGCAGATCCCCAAAATTATACCTTCCTGGACAAACAGTGGTTAATTGGTTATGTATCTTGCAAAAATACGGGTTTCCAGTGCCCAAAAAGTGATGGCATGAATTGATTCAAGCTGCTACTGCTTTGGTTATCCAAAATAATCTCATTAAGCTCATTTCTTTTTCAACACATCACAAATATGCATGGTACCATGAAATCAACTTTTACTTGTGATCTGAACCTTGTTTGCTTGATAAGCAGAATTATATCAAAAGGAAAAACTAGTGAACTTAGTACAGTCTGATCACGCATAAATCGATATGAAGTTTGTTTTCTTGATACGCAGAATTATACCCATGAGGAAAAACTAGTGAACTTAGTACAGTCTGATCATGCATAGATCAATCTTACGGTGAAGGATTCTGAGAAAGCTTGGTTAGTTTGGTTGCATGGCAGTGCCCTTCTGTTCCTTTCCAATTGAGACAACTTGAAACAGGCACTTCACACACAGAGCAATAGCACTGCAATATTCAAGCACACAACTAGCATTATGTCTGCAAATAGATGAGGTGAAAAAGTTGTTGGACGGGTAAAATCGAATTACCTTTCTGCAGCGGCTCTCATGAGAAGTCTTATCGAAGGGAAATTTTGCACACAAGTGCCTTGGATGAGGGAAGTCTCTCAGTGCCACCTATAGAGAAGAGAAGGTATTAGAGGTTCATTCATGCCCTTGTATTTGTGTAGTAACAAACATAAAAATTAAACAGTACCAGAAAATTTATTCGCAAAATGGTATTCTCTTTTGAAGAAGAAACATGGATAATTACATAGTTGTGATTTCGTAGAAACCATGCAAGAAAAGGAACCCGTTTACAGAGAATCTCTCACGACGACAACGTCATCCTTGTCTTCCTCATCAAATACTCTGCGTTCAGCAGGGAACAGCTTGTGACTGAAGCCATTGATCTCCGGGAGAAGATCATATGCAGCTTCTTCCCCGATGGCACCGTGTTCTTCAGGTTCGCTTTTCACCGATATCTTGACAGGAATGACTTTCTCGCGGCAGCGATCACCTTCGTCTACCTTGAGATCATCACCTATGTACTTGTCCTCGCCATCATCCAGCTTTTCGAGAGTTGTTTTGTCTTCATCAATCTCATATGGATTATCCATGCGATCGCCAGCAGCATATTCATGATGCGGATGTAGGTTGTTGTCAGAGTCAGAGAGATCCAACAAATTTCCAAAGCCCTCCGGTTGGTTCGCTTCAACTTTGATCTACAGATTATGACACGAGAAAATGTTCCGATTGTTCATGGTTTCATATCACAATTTTTTTGGGGGCATATTTTGTATTTTGAAAATTCTTCCTAAGGCGTCTGATGGATATACAGGTTTTGCATCGACAAAATAAACGAAAGATAAAACCTAAACCAAACTCAAATGGTAAAATGATCGTCAGATTTCTGGAGAAGATGGAACAAAACAAAGCAACAAGGAACAGGAAAGAATATCTACCTTCCCTTTGGCAGCTACCAGGATGACTTCATCAGATACTTTGAGCTGAACTTTCCTGGCGAACTCGTCAGGGTCTATCTCGCAGCAGTCATCATCACATTCAGCATCAATCTCTTCGATCTTCACCATTTCTCCCTTCTCTTGTGGAGGTTTCTTGGCCACTTTTGCTTGAAGGCGATCACCATACAAAGTGGCCATTTATATACACCAGATAGCAAGCCTGATTTAAAACAAGTTGCAGAGTCCCAAGAGGCACACCGAGTAACGAAGAGCCTCAATAAGTGAGAAAATATATGGACGGGAAATCATAAATGCAAACATATTCAGATCTCGAGGGGTTTAAAGTAGACGAACAGACTGCAATTGAATTGCAGTAGTAGGAAAAAACTTAAAGAACAGGAAATGATTAATCCAAAAGTTCAAAGAGCAACGTTATGTTGTACTATGGAACACGATATTCCAATTTTCGCGGCGAAACAGAGGATTTAGGAGTATGCAGGAGGAACAGTGAACTGTGGCCACGCAGCATTATATAGCACGCGAATCACTTCTGATGCTGAAATTAGACGCCACAATAAAATGGATACTGATAATTCTCCATAATTATATCATATACTATTATTATTACTACCCCATTGAAGTATATAGGAACATGAGTACTAATTAACTCCATATTCTAACGATGTACTCTACAATTACTACTGCAGTAACCCGATTGGTGAGTGCAAAATGGCCAACCCCAGGCCTGCGTCGGGTGGGATCAACTAATTTTCTCCATCAAAAAGTAACCGCTACTTGACTACTTGTGTTCGCTTCTGCCTTGCCGTTCTCTTGACCCTCCAACTCTTGTCTTTGTCCGACGCATGGCAATGCCCTCCTTGTCCCTTCCATGAGGAACATGGGGCAGGGACGTCGCATACGTAGCAGAAGCACTGCAACACATGAGGTACACGTTTGGTGACAATTCAGATAACTAATAGCAGTGCAACTGTAATAGGGTGTATGGATGTCAACCAACAATTGACTAACATACAGTAGACCATTTTGATGCTTGAAAGACACACGCCAACACGCGTGCTTGCTTTAAGTGGTGTGGTTGTACACTCGACAAAAATAGAAAGTTAAGTTAAGCATGCCAAGGCAGCTCGTCTCTACCACAAGTGTACAACGCACATATTCAATTTCAGTATTTAACAGGGAACATGGTGATTGAGTTCATTAAACCATGTCATCTCACATAATTCTTGTGGACAAATTGTCCATGATATACGCAATGAAGGATCGAAGGTGCTTCTCTCACAGTCTCACTGCAACATGGAAGCAATCACCATATGCAGAAACTGTTGCTGTTACCTACTACTTTTGGTATAGATACATAAAGTAAGCTCCTTTAGTGCTCTGTCCTGTGCACTACATGATCAAGCTAGCTAACAGTTCACTAGTACACACATAACAAGAAAATCCCAAACAATTAGTTTTTGCAGTAAGGAGCATTACAATTGCATTTTTAGTAGGTAATTTGATAGCAAAGCATGATTACATAAAGTAAGCTAATTTTAGTGAGCAGCTACTGTTAGAGAACAGCATTCTGTGGTGCAGTGGTGCTCTCTTGCTCTTGTACATATATTAATCTGTGTAATACTAGAACACGTGAAAAGGCAAATGGACAGAAACAAACGACTGAACGAGCAATGATTGTACTCCATAACTTGTTGCAAGTAGGAGCCACATTATGAGAGTTTGCTTTTCAATAGTCAATACCCACCCTGACTATAGAAAATCTTCCATGGCTAGATACAAGGACATGAAAGTACAAATTGCAGGATTTTGTAATGAAAATGCAGTATTTATCACATCTGTAATTTGTGTAGGGTCTCGATTGTTTCCATGTATTGAACTGTGAAGTATCCAATGGCGGCAAAGGGTACCTGCTCGCAATGCTTCTCATGGGATGTTGTGCCGAATGGATACTTGGCGCAGGCAGATCTCGGATGGGGGTAGTCCCGGCACGCCACCTGCAAACACCGAAACCGCCCGCATCTCACACTCGAATCGATCGAAATGGGCGCGGGAGCGGGAGCGGGCGTACCTTGCCGCGCTCGGCGACGACGGCGATGTCATCGTTCGCCGCGGCGGTGGCAGGGATGACGTCGGGGGCGAGCGGGTCGGCGGCGAGGATGCAGCAGTCCTCGTCGAGGCGGCGCTTCTGGCGCGGGGTCCACATCTCGATCCCGTCGAGTTCGATGTCGAGCAGCGAGGGGGGAGCCCGCTTGGTCCGGTTTCCACCGCCGCCGCCCTTGGTGGTGGAGGCTTCGGGGGAGGAGGTGATGTCGATCACGTTCGCTCGCGGCGCGGGCGGAGGCGGTGGCGCGGGGCCCGACCTCCTCCCCCTAGTCTTGGCCATGGCGGAGGGAGGCGGAAGCAGTAAACCCTAGGGATCGGAGTCGGAGGGAAAGATGGGATTTGGGGATTGAAACGGAGGCGGAGGCGAGTGGAGAGAGCGGTTGGGATTCCATTTTGAAAACGGTCACCGTCTCTGACACGTGGGACCAGTATTCCCCCTTTCCCGCTGCGTTTTACGGGCCTGGCCGGGCCGCTGGCTGAAATCAATTGTGTTAGTTTGTTGGAGCCCATGGGCCGAGTAATTTACCTGATGAAATCTACTGTCGAGTGTGAACTGCCACTGCTTTCTCCTTTTACGAGTGTCAGGTTAGGTTCGTTAAGTTGGAATCAGCCCACTCGGACTTAAGTTTTAAGTTTTAGATTTAACACGGATTACTCGTATTTATAGCTAATTATTCCTTCAGTTATAGGTTGTACTTGTCGATAGCAATATACTTATGGTAACTTCGTGAATCTCAACATATATCGGAATAGTTTTTCGAAGATGCTTACAGAGGTGTGCGCGTGCGTTTATAAAGGTAAGTGTGTGCGTACTGTGAGTGTTTGTGTTTGTACCGTGTTTCTAAAAGAAGAAAAGCAAAACAGTTAAAACTGCATGCCCAGGAACTGTCTCTGGTATTCCTTCGTGTATTGGCATTTATACAAGTGTATAGTTTCTTCATTTTATTTAGAAAACAAATGATATATTGGTCCGGCCAAGCCCAGAAAACCAATGTTATGATGATCTTGGATCAAGCTCATCTGTTACTTTTGTGAGGCTATACACATATATATACTGGTACTAGAGAGTATACTATACGGTATGGCATGTATGGATAGTGGGATGTAGATCGAAGCAGACGGAGCCAGATGCGACTTCAACTGCAATGCTGCGTATCCAGTGGTCCTCTCCTTATCACTTACAGTATCAGCTGCAGCCCAGTAGTCCTGCACGCATTACAACGCCTGCTGCTACTCTACTGTATTGCACATTTGCACTTTTGCGATACTAATTGCAACGCGGCAAGCTCAGCAGCCATGACATACCGTTTTTGCAACAAGCTCAGCAACGATGCTATGTATGGCTGGTGTTAGGTGTTATTGTGTGAGATGTGTATTAATGTATATGGTCGTTAGTGATAAGCCAGAAAACTTTCACGCGTAAGGCTAAGCTAATGAGAGCTTTTTTTTCAGAAATCATGTAGCATTTTTTAAAATTATAATAGGGATTATGGAGCTAGTTATAGAGATTACGTGCATTTAACCGTAGCTACCCCAAATATGTTTCTGCCCCATGGTGGTGAAGTGATTGGTTAGGCTTTTATATTTAGGTTGTTTTTCTAAGTTTATTAGGGTTTTTACTCCTATTTAATAAAATATAATTGACAGTTATCTTTGGTTTAGTTTTTTAAAATAAAACATTGAATTTAAGTACTTTTCGGTACAACATGCGTTCGTTGAAAAAAACCATTTTTGTTATTCACTTCTTTATATTTATGCACGAGGGTAGTATTATTAATAAAAAAATCAGGCGTAGTGATTTTTCAGTGCCTTTGCAGAAGGAAAAAGAAAAGGAAAGACGAGCTGGAGATGATCAAATAAAAAGTAGGCATCACCGTCGCCAAGTTGGTTGCCAAAGTGTGATTTGGAGATGATCTAAATGTGATCTGTGCTTGGATGTCCAAGTCACAAAATTCCTTCAAACACCTACTCACTGCTACATAATATTCATTCTCTGCTGAGGCTTTCCTTTTGGTAGTTTCTTTGATTGAGCCAACAGCCCCCAACCCTAAATTTCCGGCACGCTCACTGGACAACCAGATGGGCCCACATGTTCATTATCATTAAGAACAAGTCTGATATGGCCCCACCCACCATCTCACATTTTCTTAATCCTACCCCTCCCGCAATCATTTACTTGGTTCAATACTGTTTTCTGAATAACAATGGGAGAGAATTGCTATGAGGCACCTGAGCATTTGTCAAAATACACGTAGATGGTCCACCATCACCATCTCGCCGAAAAGTAAACCGGGTTTCACACCCCTATTTGAAAGATGATGCAGTCGATATAGATTCTTCGTAGAAGTTATCATTTCTAGTGTCTTATTGATCTTTTCTTTATATAGAAAGAACCATGGACAGATATACCGTGGGTGTTAGGGGACTCGAGTTCCCCTACTCTACTGAATTAACATTGATAGAAGAAGAGGGAATAAGGAAGAAGAAGGAAAGAATGAAGAATAGGGGAAATTGAAGGTGGAAGAAGAAGATGAGCCCCCTCTAATCTCATTCTCGATTCGCCCAAAGAACTATATGAGCAAGAAAGAAAGAGATGTTAGAAGTATCTATACAAAATTAAATATATCGAGCACTAACAAAATTAAAATATGTTCATACGTTGTATAGGCTATTGTTTTCCAAAATGATGTGTACACATCTTTTTTAGCATACATATATTTACACTTTAGAAATGTCTCGTGTGTCCATCATCCGTCCATCTAGATGGCATGTATAGCATTTTTTTACTCTTTAGTCACCATGACAACCTCGAGGCCTCAAGCCCTCAACTAAAGAAATATCAATTGTTGCACTTAAAAAAACTATTAATACTTACTCCTAAAAGGCTTAAAAACATGTAGAAGAAGTCTATTTGTCATGCTGAGGTTGAGGCTATGTTTTGCAACAGAAAAATATGCCAATGGGCTGCAGGTTTTTAATAAGCTCACGAAGGGACAAGCATTTCCTGAAATATTGCAACAGGAACCATAGAGATTAGAAGGGAGAACACCTAATATTCTCCCTCATCTTGTCATATCATGATGAAGAACACGTTGATATGCATTGAAATATCAAAGTGGGTTAGCATTAGAGGTCTCCGAATTTTTGCAAATATAGTTTGCTTCCTTTCTCCACTTATTTTTTTTAAAGAAAGGGCAGAACAGTTTTTATTGTGCATAATAATGCAATGCAATGCAATGGTTAAATTGGGGTTGGTCCACACTGCACATCGACAGCACCCACTCAATCCCTTGCAGGCTCCATCACTGCCAATCCAGCACGTAAATGAACAGTACAAGCAAACGATGAGGCCCCTAATAAAGCTCAAATTCACAAATAAACCCACTTATTATGGCTCATGCAGAAGCTAAGAGTTGCTGTACAAACACATAAGATTTCATCGGATTTTTCACGTAAGAAAGTTCAGTTCTAATGAAATTTATCGAAAAATGCTCTACTTTAAAGATGTCTAATCGACCTCTATTTAGCTTATGAAAACCAAGATTTAAATTTGAAACATAATCTTGCGTTTTTTGAGTTTTTTATTTAAGTCTAGTTTACAGCATTAGCTTTAAAATCATTTATGTAAAAAAAATTACTACCTAAGTTTCATATTATAAATCGTTTGATTTTTTATAGTCAAAATTTATTAAGTTTGAAAAAATTAGAAACATCTAAAATATCAAATTAATTTCTTTTAATCTAACATTAAATATATTTTTTGATAATATGAAAATACTAATATATTTATCTATAAACTTGATAAACTTAGATACGTTTAAAAAAAATCAAATGATTTATAATATAATATATATTTATCTATAAACTTAGATACGTTTAAAAAAAATCAAACGACAGTGGAACGAAGGGAGTATGTTTCATTACGATTTATCTGTCGTAGGTGGAACAAGCGTAGAATATTATTCTTTGATTTAACCGTGAATGGAAGGGGGCCAAAAGTAGAGGCGTGGAGTGGAGGAGGGTGTAGAAGAAAAGAAATAACGGGAAAGAGGAGAAATTCCCCATCTTCTTCTTCTCACTCCACTTCCATGGGTTCCTACTACTAGTAGAAAGAAGCTTACCCTCCTCCTCCACAGATCGCAGCATCGGCGATGGAGCAGCAGGCGGACGTGCCTCCCCCGCCACCAGGGCTGGGCCTGACGGCGGCGGAGTACGCGCAGCTGCGGCAGACGGTGGAGGCGCACCACCGCTACGCCGTGGGGCCAGGCCAATGCTCCTCCCTCCTCGCGCAGCGCATCCACGCGCCGCCCGCCGCCGTCTGGGCCGTCGTCCGCCGCTTCGACTGCCCCCAGGTCTACAAGCACTTCATCCGCAGCTGCGTCCTCCGACCCGACCCCGACTCCCCAGACGACGACCTCCTCCGCCCCGGCCGCCTCCGCGAGGTCAGCGTCATCTCCGGCCTCCCCGCCAGCACCAGCACCGAGCGCCTCGACCTCCTCGACGACGCCCGCCGTGTCTTCGGCTTCACCATCACCGGCGGTGAGCACCGCCTCCGCAACTACCGATCCGTCACCACCGTCTCCGAGCTCGACGAGATCTGCACCGTCGTCCTCGAGTCCTACATCGTCGACGTCCCCGAGGGCAACACCGAGGAGGACACCCGCCTCTTCGCCGACACCGTCATCAGGCTCAACCTCCAGAAGCTCAAGTCCGTCTCCGAGGCCAACGCCAACGCCGCCGCCGGAGCCGCTCCTCCTCCTCCTCCACCGGCGGCGGAATAGCTTTTTTGGACCTTTCTGCAATTTCACTTCTTCTCAAGGGGGTGCTTCGAATTTGCTCGCTGTCTTGAAGTTGATGGGGGTAGAGGAGGAGGAGGGGTCAGCTTCAAATACATCTCATTCCACGGGGTGCTGCCTGTAATAATCTCTTCTTCTTTTTTTTACTCTCATCCTCTTCTCTTCCTGGATTTCTTTTGCTTGGAATTTTTACTTACCTTTGTGTGTGTGTCTCACTTCCTGATTGGAATCCATATTTGCATTTCGGTGCTTTTGTTCTTCATTCAAATTCATATTAATCTATCTACCATTTGTTCATTATTCATGGTTACTAGTATTGTTGTCATAAATCCTCTTGTGACTTTAAGCCATAAAAGCAACTAATTTACATGATTATAAATGATTGCATGTCTGAGTGCAAACACAATCTTTCTTTCTGCATTCCTTCTGTGCATGGAACAAGAACAACATCATGAAATCCATCTCCCATCTGTAAAAAAAACTATCATCAAAATGATGAGCTTGCCTTTGGTAATTGCATCTTGTTTACCTCAGCTTAAGTACTACTTATTCCACTGTATAATTAGTCCTGCTTAATAGTAATGGATCCACTCGAGCGTATTAGTAGTACATCAGGATACCTTAGATTGTACTATAATCGATCCTTGTCTTGGAAAACTTGATTACTGCTAGTTGGGTGTTTTTGTCCCTTCTTGTCAGATCTTCTCCTTACGTGTACTTCGCGACGCTTCTTTGGAGCAATTTGTTTATAGTGCCGCTTGCCTGGAATAGAAAAGGCAAGTTGCATTTCACAAGATTTTCTGTTGCAATCGCTCCACTGTTGCGCGCACATTTGAATATATTTCGATCAGATGTCAACTTGATTTCGAAGTGTCTGGAAATTAGGGCGTAATCATTGATCACAACCAGTTTAAGTTTATTTATCGTCTTTAAGGCTGCGTAGTCCTGACGCTCTCGTTTTAGTATTAATTTTGGGTTACTTTGGTTTTGAGCACGTCAGCTCAGCTGACATGGAGATGGAGAACTTGATACTTGATAGCCGTTTGACCAACTCTATCAGCTCGTGATTAAGAGTGGCGTCATTTTCGGCTCCAAGAACATTCGTAATAGTAGATAATAATAATTGTGTGTAGATTTGTTTCTGCCTTTCTGTGTTCCTTCCAGAAGCCATATCATGTAGTGTAATGTAATGCCATCGATCGACAGGTTAACATATGCTTAAAGATTCAGACAATGAAGGAGAAAAAGCTAGTAGCAAGTTGATCCTTGTTTGTTGTTCTACTTTTCCGAGAGAGAGAGAGAGAGAGAGAAATGGAGGGGGGAAAATGCGCACAATTCAGTTCAAGATACTTACTACATATGAAAAATCAAAAGATCGAGAGGCAAATTTCTTGGTTGGAAAGCAGAGAGTGCTTTGGAACAGCAAAGTATATTTAAGTGCTCCACTTGCCATTAGTGGGGATCCCCTTTAAACCAATCCCATTGCTTCTTCATCAGCAATTTGGCATCCCTGAAAAGACTAATCTCTGCATCTCCATTCATCTTCTTTCCTTTCATAATCGAATCGATACATCATACATCCCCTGCTCATCAGATTCCTTGTGCTTTCATCCACGTCAGCGCATAACATTGCGTTGCAACCGCAGCTACAGTCAGCCAATGGCGAACGGTACATTTCTTTCACAGCGATTCGATTGATGCCAACTTCTTGTCTGAGATTCCAAAATAGGATGTGCAGTCCGAGTGAACATTGCAGCATTGCAGCTAGCAAGCTGATCAAAACTCATGGCAATTTCATTAGTCAATGAGAGCAGCATTAGGCATGGTGGTTTACAAGGGAGGTATTTTTTTTTGTTAGCATTAGGCATAGGCGGTACTGCGGACTAATATGTGAGCCTCTCTTGCTACGTACTCTTAGGATAAGATTTATTTGGTTGGGAACTAATATTATCACATATTTTTTATTAATGTAGCTAAGCTTAGTTTTACTATACTTTTGTAGTAAATAAAATGATAAACTAAGTTTAAGCAATGTTTGGTAAGAAAATAGAATGTATGACATGTGTATCAGGTGGCTAAGAGTTAGTTAAAATAGAGTTACGACAGGAACCAAACACTGTTTACTGAAACTGTGATGTATCTAAGGTTAGGTGTGATAAATTTAGTTATGAACTGAAGATGTCTCTAAACAAATTAACGTAGAATAGTACATGACCTATCATAGAACATATATGCTAAGTTGTTGTTTTTTTTTTAAGGACGAAGAGAGGACGCAGCTACCGCAGAAGAGTCGTGTCCGCGGACGTGGTGGTGGAGAAGCTGAGGGAGGGGTATTAAAGGGGAGTAGGATAGGAGGAGAGGTAGTTGCCTTGCACCCTCACATGGCACTGTCTACCCAACAACTTGTGCAACTTGCTGTAATAATAATCAAAGCCAGAAAAGACTCTCCCTGCTCTCCTGGGCCTCAGTTTCAGGCTTTCAGCTCAGCCAGTGACAGCCAGATGAGCTAGCTCACTCATCTTAGCCTTACTTATTTTCAAATTATTTACCAGATTATTGAAGCTGATTATTTTCTTTCTCAAAAAAAAAATCTTCTATTGTACTGTGACCACTTGTTATAAGTTACTTTGTTAAGTTTATTTATCAAAATATCCGTAACAACAATTCCCAGTGGTCATTACATGTTGTCAGACCATCAACAATTTGCATCAAGGAAAGAGATTACAAGCAATATGTGAGTATCCGACGCACGTGCAATCTCTCAGTAGTTGAGTACTAGGTCGGATGTTCAGATTATTCAGAGGTTAGTTCTGAAGTAGAAGTAGTAGTGGTGGGAGAAAGGCATAACGATTATTTGGGATGCAAACATTGGTGGGGAACTATGCTTATGTACGTTTTTGAGTGGATGCTTGCAAGTTGCAAGATGATGAAGTGCAAAAATGTGTAGCTCAAACTCCTTTCTTAAGCCAATGGCCATCTATAGATCGCACTGAATAGACAGCCGGTTGGACCTTTGACAACTCATGCATGGCTTCAGTTATCCCAGCATATTCAGTTTACATGCATGTATGTATATCATAGATACTAGCAGTTGCATCTGGATCAGATACTCCTACCACGGTGTACCAATCTCAAACTGGGCAATAATTTTCATCTGAAAATTAAGGATTAAGAAGTTGCAGAAATCTCAAACTGGGCAATAATTTTCATCTGAAAATTAAGGATTAAGAAGTTGCAGAAAAGGAAAAAAGAAAAAAGTTAAGAAGTTGCAGAAATCTCAAACTGGGCAATAATTTTCATCTGAAAATTAAGGATTAAGAAGTTGCAGAAAAGGAAAAAAGAAAAAAGAAAAAAAATGGGGTGAGAGAGGCTCGAACTCTCGACCTCAGGATCACTCGCTTTAGCTATGAGACCTACGCGCTAGCCAACTGCGCCACCACCCCCTTCTTGCTAGTTTAATTTTTAAGTTATTTACTTATTTGGTAATGATATAAGAGTATGCAGCTGAACGAAAGAAGAGGGCGTTGCATAGTGCATGCAAGTCGCAGCTGTGACCAAAGCTGAGATGTCAACTTAAAGCCGTTAAGCGTCCCTTTCCCTTTCGATTCGTGCAAGCGAACTGCATCAAATCAAATCAAAGAATTACTCAAGTCAACAAGAGTTGAATTAACTAGGCAAGCACGCTTTGAATTAAGTTGTCCATCATCATCATCATCGTCTCCAAACAATTTATGGCCCCGAATGCATTAGCGGCATCCTTACCAAGTACCAACGCAAAAAAGTCCACAAAAACGAGGGAGAGAGAGATCACTCTTTGATTGGAAGATAAATTGTTGTTTCAAATTTAGTTGGCATTCATCGATCTTACGTACTACAGTGAGTACGATACGAGAGCTCGATAGCGATGGTTATATATACATGGTGCGGCGCATGCATATGCAGACGCGCGCGATCGGGATGGCTGCACGAAAGCACGACGACGTCCCCGGTTGCCGCCGCCACCGGCGAGCAAAGGGTCGCCGCCACCCCCTCCGACTCCGAGGAAGATATGGATGTGCCACCGCCAGGGGCTAGGGCTGACGACGATGGCCGACAGTATAGGCTCACCACTGCTACATCGTGCTGCCTCTCTCCTCGCGCCAAGAGGTGAGTGTCATCTCCAGCACCAGCACCGACTGCCTCAATGACGCCTGCAAGGGTTTCACTATCACTTGTGGCGAGGTCGACAACATATGCACTGTGTTAGAAGATATAGTTGTATCATATTATCTATATTAGAGATAAGAGTCGAATATAAATTATAGAGATAAAGATAAAAATGATTTTTACAGTTTTTGAAGAGGTACCCTACGTACTAGATAGATAATGAGAGGTACCAATCAAATCTAGCCGTCGATCCATCAGGGGCAAGATCAGTATTAAAAAAAGTTCGTCGTCTTCAGCAGATCCCCTGTGAATGCGAAGCTTATCCTGCTCCGTATGGTTGAAACTGGTATGGATAGTTTCTGACCGTCCGGACCATTTTTTGGATTCGGATAGTTTCGGTCGGAACTATCCGGAAATTCTCGGATTCGGAAACGAATTCGGATTATTTTTCTCGGAAACAAAAACGAATACAGTAAGGGTGTTGATGCAAAAAACACACACTAGCCTGGGAGATCTGCTTAACTCCAGTGCAGGTCCAAAATTAGTTGCTTAGGTTCAAGGGCGTGCCAGTTGATTTGATCCTGCAATCAACAAGAAGAAATATGCAAAGAATATTAGTAAACGATAATCCATCGGCTAGCTAGCCGGTTTCATATCGTATGTAACCTAGCCGATGCAATAAAGTATGAATCGGCTGTAAGGTATAGTCGATGATAGAACTAACCTTAAAACTAGTATATCGGCTGTAAATATCAGTGTCGCATAATCAATGCATCAATATTACTTTAGAAGCAAGCAACTGGGATAGATCGGACTGAACCGAGACAATATAAATTGCTCAAGCCTAATGTAACATGAAATAATGATTATATAGACTCATGTCGTAGCCGATATCTAGATTTAAGCATGTATCGGCTATAGCTCCGATACAACCCTATACTAGGATATTCTCTAGAAATAAATATATTCAACTATAACCAATTAGATTGGTCTCAAGCTCAATATATTTACATTAGATTAGATCCTGATATAAGGGGCAGATATAGAACATTAAAAAAAGCATAAAACAATGTAAAACATCTACACCAGGTAAGATCGGCTGAAACCCCGATACTATCATTATTAACAACCATAAGACCTGCTAGATATCATGATTCTACATACGATTTAATAGGTTGGACTTAACCAATGCAGCATTAAGTATAAAAAGAAGCATGATATCTAGAAAATCAAGTCGATGATTGCCTTTTCGGGATGGTGGATACATTATATAATCTAAACCAACAAAGTAATCTAACTGATATCGAGGAAACCCTAAAAAGAATCCAGCCGATGCAAGTAGATTGCATTGTCGATCTAAATTATATAATGTATATGATAACTCGGAAGTTTACAAGATAGAACTAGAGTGTCATAAAGATGTAAGCACTAGTCCTGATAATGTAAGCTGCCATAACAAGATATACCTTTTCGTCGAAGATCAAACTGATGCAGCACGACTCGAAAGCACAAACTTGTCAGAAAGTAGAAAACAAAGGTGGCGATGCGCCGAGATTGATTGAACGTATGTTGTT
This sequence comes from Oryza punctata, assembly GCA_000573905.2. Lineage (NCBI taxonomy): Eukaryota > Viridiplantae > Streptophyta > Magnoliopsida > Poales > Poaceae > Oryza > Oryza punctata. The sequence continues at coordinate 27,439,950 of CM002497.2, forward strand.
ATTATTTACAGGACCTCGGGATTATATTTATACCCGAAAATACAAACATTGTCCATCACGGACACGACTCATATTAACCTAATACAAATCCAACTAACGAACAAGTCCCTTAGGCGGACTCTTACCGTGATAATCTATAAGGAAATTACATAAAATATCCTAATTAATAGATACAATTGCCTTTTCAGGACTCTATCCATGCACGGCAATCCGTATGAAGCACTCTAACTCAACCCGATGACGTGTACCGAGTCGTGTTTCCAAAATCGGCTCAATCGGCTAACCATGTCCGACTCTGACTCTACCGATCCTGTTCGCAGCCGATTCGAACTACAACCAATTTTCACTCTGTTTCCGATACGATCTAATCTCTTAGATTTTCTTTTATTCTATTCTTATCTCCGATACTTGAATTACCAAATTTGGTCGTCAACAAAGGGTAATATCCGTTGGAATCGAAAAACGGCCGCAAACTATCCGGAAATTTTTTCAGATATCCGCAGACATGGATCAAACTTTAGAAAAAACATGTTTATATACATAACTTTTTCATATGGAGTCAAATGAAGACAAACTTTATATCAAAATTATAGAGCTCGATGATATATACAACTTTCTTGTTGACTTTTTTATTATTTGAGATCATGTCAGGGTCTAAATATTCATTATAAAATATCATATCATTTTTACAAAATCTCAAATCTACAATTCAAACAACATCCGATGAAGATGTGTTTTATATCAAAGTTGTAGAGCTTAATGGGATCTATCGCTTTGTAGTTTATAACATTTGTATTTGAAAATATTTAAAACATAAAACAAACATTACAAGTTTCGAAGATGTGAAATAAAATAAATAGCATCTTCAGTTTATACAACAAGAACTTGATAAGTGATATGGTAAGTAACTATGCATGTAGTAAAAATTCTTCGGATTAGAAAATGAACAATCATATTTACATATGGGTCTGGGGAACAGCTATGAAAATCGAATTTCACATACGGTTGTGGGACCGCCTACAAAATTGATGATATAATGTTGGAGATGTTGACCTAAAATAACAAGCGATATCTTCTCATTGATTAACGAATCTTAATGCCTTAATTTGAGGGGTTTTTTATATACCGGCAAATATTCGTGATCGTATTCATTCCGTTTCGTATTCGCTCCGTATCTGTATTCGACAATATTCGATTTCATTTCCATATTTGGGTTTTCGATTCCAAAAAAAATGAAAAACAAATATGATAAAGCTAGTTTTCGTCCGTTTCCGATCCGTTTTCATCCCTACTGCTCCGCCCACGACCCCGCATACTCCCATTCTGGACGGAGCTGGTTCTTCTTCGTTGGGGCCATAACTTTTTTTTTATATGCATGAAGACATGAAACATGACTGAATGATTACAAGAACTGCTGGAAGGCAGTTGATTGTCAGAAGACGATGACGGGCACTAGCACTGCCTTGGCTAATTCGGCTAGAAAACAGAAGGACCTTTTTTTTACAAAAGCATAAGAGGGAGAGAACATCAACTGATTGCAAATTCGAGAGGATTTTTCCTTTTAAAAAAAGAGGCAAATGAGTGGTAGACATCGATGGGGGATTTCAATCTCCAAGTACGCGTAGTATAGTTATTGAGATCGAACCGACAATCGAACCAGTGGGGCTCTTGGTTTAATGGTTCACTGGTTCAACCGGTTGAACCGATCTAAAACGGTTCACAAGTATTTAAATACATTACTTATTCCTCAATAATATAAGGTGAAGCATAGCCCAGTGATTTGTAATTTGTGGTGGTGCCCGCGTCGAACACACCAAGAGGATGGCCTTTCCAATCTCAATCAGCAACTTCTCCAACAAATATGCGAAATTTCTATTTTACCCTTCCACCGATACGTACCACCCAACCGAACACGCGGTGATCCATTCTAGGTCGTTCGATCAAGCCCAATATTTCCACACACTGTTGTTTGTCTCATTTTCAGTTTCAGATACCTTAAGATTGACATGTGGTACTAGTGCTGAAACAGAAACTCAAACGCAGCCTCTCTCGTGTCAACTTAAGCGCCCGTTTCCCTCTTGATTCGTCCGAACAGCATCACAGAATTACCATATGCTTAGCTGATCACCATCAACAATTCACCAACGGAACGAGAGAGTTTGTGTGATCTACCTCACCTGACATGGGCCAAGAAGTAGTAATGACTAAAAAAACGAAATTTTTATAAAGATTTTAGTGTTTACAGAATTACATTGTTCTTACATCCAGATGAGATGGATGACAGCAAGAATCAGAATCAGAATCAGAAGAAGAAGAAGAAGAAGAAGAATAAAAGGGTCAAGGAAGGAGGAGGAGGAATGATGTGATTGATGATTGATCAATTCAGCCTAGAGCAGAGCGTGTGACCTCGTAGGCCAAGAAGCAGGCGGCGTTGGCGGGGACACTGCGCGCCATGGCCGGGCCGAATCCCTTGTAGAGGCCCTTCACCCCGTCGGCGGCGAGGATCTTCCTGAAGGCGTCCATGGAGCCCGAGTACTTGGGGTTCTTGTAGTCGTCTACCTGTATCACGCTCTTCACCACGTCCGTCGGGTACACCGACCCCCAGAACGAGGCGCCGGCGAGCCCCCCGGCCACCACCAGCGACCCCCTCCCCAGCGACGACGTGTCCTGCCCGCCGGAGAGGTACTGCTTGATCGCCTCGTACACGCCGAACATGAGCGCGTTGCCGGGCACCTCGCGCGCCAGCGTCGGCCCGAGCCCCTTGAACAGCCCGCCCACGCCGCCTTCCGACCTCAGCACGTGCTTCGCCACGTCGATCGGACCGCCGTACTTCGCCGCCGCCACGGTGGCCGTGGCGGCGCCTCCGCCGACAGGAGCAGCGGCGGCGGCGGCGGTGGCGGCAGGAGCAGCGGACGCCAACGCGCTCTGGGCTTGCAACCTGACACCACAACAAACCACCGCTAAAGTGTCAGTACATGACAACAGCACAAGATGATTGGATTCACCTGTAACTCATATGTTTCTGCAGTTCTGCAGTAACAGCAGATTATGGAGCTCAATCTATCAGTGTTCTGTAATGTACTGACGCAATTGTTTGTTCAAATATCGAGTAATGATGGATTTCTTTTTTTAAAAAAAGTGAGAACAAATATTGAGTAATGGTCACCACTAGGAACTAGGAAGATTTAAAGGATTTGATCTATCAGATAATCAGACTATCATCGATGAACGAATGCAGCATTCCTGTTGCGAACAGTGCATGGAGACTGGAGTAGACATGGTAAAAACAAGATGCTTATTCCCCTCTCTGCTTAAAGAGATTACACTCTGTTTTATGAAGCCAATACAATTTTTCAGAAAACAAACATTAGGCAGAGGTGGGAAACTCTGTTTTATAAAGAGATTATATTTTTTGTTTGCTGGGAAATAAAACTGAATATTATATTATTGACAGAGAAACTTTTGTTGTCATTTCACAATGATATACTAGCACATAATAATTGCAGAGAAGCTAGGCTAATTCAATTTGGGATGGAGTGGCTGCTTATTAGGCAGGATGTTAGCAGACACCATTTGCTTGTACAGAGAGATTCAGAAGGAGAGAAGAAAATGAAACCTGCACTTGATGAGCTCAGTGGGACAGGCCAGGAACGAGACGGCGACTCCGGCGCCGGCGCCGGCAATGACCTGCTGGTTAACGGTGAGCGGCGCCCCGGGCTCGGAGCGCAGCACGGCCTCCATCTGGCCCCTGACGGTGAAGAGGAGGGCGTTGAAAGCCGCGACGGTGGCGAGTGGCGCCCCCATCCCCTTGTATAGGCCCCTCGGCCCCTCGGCCGCCAGCGTCTGCTTCACGGCGTCCATGGCGCCGGCGAACTTGGGCGGCTGCCCCGGCGGCGGCGTCGGCTGGCTCTGCAGCTTCACCTTGATGGTGTCGAACGGGTGGCCCACGATGAGCTGCGCCGCCCCGCCCACCGTGCCGGCGGTCAGGTCCTTGGCCACGTCACCCATCTCCTGCAGTTAGTTTTCCATTGCAAGTCAGTTCAAGGCTTCTCCTTCCTTCTCCCCTCTGCACTGCATGAATCTTTGCATCTGCTTCGTTTATCATCGAAATTCCGAGGACAACTGCTACTCCGTTTCTAGAGAAATCAGCGAAAGAAATACTACACAGGCATTCAGATTGGCGAATGTTTCTACGTCAGATGATAAGCTAGAATTACCACCCCACAAATCTGAAGATCTGCAGTCCAATCTGCTAGTCAAACATAACAACTGATGAAGAAGAACAGGAACGACAGATTTCTCCCAATGCATCATCTACGAACCCAACCGAACATCAAGCTGAAATACCAAAGGAAAGAGGAAGTAGGATTACTTGGGTTAATAATAATCAGCAGACGAGCTTGGAGATGGAGGTGAAGGATGGGAGCGGACGCCGCCTCCTCCACCTCACCCAAAGCTGCAGCAGCTCAATTCGCTCAAAACAACTAGAGCCCCAGGTCTCAGTACTAAAATACAAGGGCTGTGGCAATAGCAGCCAATAAAAAAGATGCTAGTTGAGAGGGAATCAAAAAAATTCAGGCCAAGAAGAGGAGAGGTGATTCGGATGCCAAGAGGGCAAGCAAAACCAGGGCCACTCGATCGCTCACCAAATCGCCATCACAGACAGACAGACAGCATCACTCACTCCCCTCACCATTGGATCACCGTCGGATGGCCAATCCACTCCAGGCCAACCATTCCGACAAGACGACGAGTTTCTTTCAGCTACACCCACTCCACACACACATGCTAGGCTTTTTATTATACAGGCAGACAAAAATGCAGATGTTGCATCTTCCATACTTCAATGTTTTGAATCACAATGTTGCAGATGAAATAAACTTGCAAAAAAGGATTGGAACTGCTGCTGCTTCCCCCCCCCCCCCCCCCCCCAACTGCACAGCCTGGTTGTTGTTTCAACCGTGATAAGACATAAAAATGGCCATTGGAACCAGCAATCAATCAGCCTAGAGCCGATCTTGTAATCTCATATGCCAGGAATGTCGCGGCATTGGCCGGGACACTCCGAGCCATGGCAGGTCCAAACCCCTTGTACAAGCCCTTCACTCCATCAGCCGCGAGGATCTTCTTGAAAGCGTCGACCGACCCTGAGTACCTTGGCTTCTTGTAGTCATCCACCTGAATCACACTCTTCACAACGTCGGTAGGGTAAACCGAGAGCCAGAACACCGCCCCAGCAAGGCCTCCGGATAGGATGAGAGATCCCCTGCCGAGGTTTGATGTGTCCTGACCACCGGCGAGGTACTGCTTGGTGCCTTCATACACACCAAACATCACGGCATTGCCAGGAACCTCACGGCCCATTGTAGGGACGAGGCCCTTGAACAAACCCTTCATGCCGGCTTCCCTGACGACGTGCTTTGCCACATCGATTGGTCCTTTGGGTAGGGCTACGCCAGAAGCAGCAGCTGCCTCGGCTAAAGCACTCTGGGCCTGCAACCTGCAAATGGGTAAAGCAAGCTGGAATATGAGTAAACTGCGTGTTTTTTACTGTTAAAATTCTTCGAGTAGGAGATATCAGAAAATATAAGAGCTGCACTTAAAAGCATATAAAACAGAAGTGAAACAGTTTTTGAATGTGCTGAGTGCACAACTGTACGAGGACTTGCAAACAGAATAAGTATTGCGTTGCAACAGCTCACAATATTGATTTGATAGAGCAACCAGCTACGGTATTTAACATTTGTCTTAGTTTGCTTGTGACAAAATGGACGGTTGTTCAGAAGACGCGGTCTGATGCCATTTGCTCTAGAGAAATGAGGCTCAAAACTCATATATCCCTTTCAAGTACATACCAGAAAACACAAGATAGAATAGGAAGTAAAAGGCATATTTTTTATTGTTGAATTCTTCAATGTTGTCTTATATCTCCCTTCCAAGGAGATATGACAGAACATAAGAACACTTAAGAACATATACAGCACAAGGGATCAGTCATTGAATGAGCCTACTGCACAAGTGCGTGACAATTCACAGCAAAAATAAGTTACTGCAATGCAACAGCTCACAACATTGATTTGATTTTACGGTATTTAACATATATGTAGATGGTTGTTCAACAGGCAGGGACTGATGTCATTTTCTCTGGAGAACTGAGGCTCAACTCATATATCCCTATCAAGGAGAAATCAGAGAACACAAGAAACCTACTAAAAAACCATATAAAGCACAAGGGGTGATGCAGTCTTTGAATATCACTACTGAGGGGGGGGGGGGGGGGGGGGGGGAGCAATGCAAGTCTGCACTGAAGAGGTCTGTTTTCAGGTAAAAAGGTCAGTTTTACCAGAAAACTTGGTCTGAAATCATTTGATCTAGAACACTGATGTCTAAATAGAAAATAAGTGGTCCTCGGGGAAACTTTTTAGTGAGTTGAGTAAAAAAAAAAACATACAGGCACAATGCAGTGAAAGTGAAATGAAGTGAAAAGCAGTTACTAGAATGTGAAATACACTTGAACGAGTAGCTAACAAGAGTGATGAATGATATGTGCAGGGAAGGGGCAAATTCAGACAAGCATAATTAACAGGACATAATAACACACATAATTAAGTTGCTATCGTAAATACAAACGCAGCGCACACTGAAGAGCGCAATGAGATGAGGAATAGCAAGAGAGCGAGAGAGTTAGTTTACTAAATAATTACCTGCACTTGATGAGCTCAGTTGGGCAAGCGAGGAAGGAGACGGCAACACCAGCACCGGCACCGGCGACAACCTGCTGGTTGACCGTCAAAGGCTGGGCGGGGTGGGACCTGAGGAGAGCCTCCATCTGGCCCCTGACGGTGAAGAGGAGGGCGTTGAAGGCGGCGACGGTGGCGAGAGGCGCCCCCATCCCCTTGTAGAGGCCCCTGGGGCCCTCAGCGGCGATGGTCTGCTTGACGGCATCGACGGCGCCGGCGTACTTGGGGAGTTGGCCGGGGGCAGGGGTGGGCTGGCTCTGGAGCTTGACCTTGATGGTGTCGAAGGGGTGGCCGACGATGAGGTTGGCCGCTCCCCCGACGGTGCCGGCCACCAGGTCCTTGGCCACGTCCCCCATCTGATCTGATGCGATGAAAATGCAAACAAAAAGATTTGATTCAAAGCGACAGATGGAGTGAGGGATCGATCAAAATGGAGTCTCTGGCCGGCGGCGGCTTCTCGGGTTGGTGGTGATTGCGATGCGAGGTTGGCGTTTATAATGCGAGATCCGATCCGACGACTGCGATTACGCTAGTGGAATACTGTAGTGAATGAAGGAGAAATACAGTACAACTTGTCCTTTTCTGGACAAACTACACGTCAGCCGTGATGTAATCCGGTACAGTATATCATCAGACGGCTGCTGCTTTCCTCTCACGTAGTCCGTGAGTTGGTCAGTCCAACTCATACTAGTAGTTTCATCCGTCACGTCTACGTACAATCTAACGACGGCAGAAATGAGAAAATTTGTCCAGGATTGGTTTGGTTTCAATTTCCATTTTGCTGCGACAATTGTTTACAAGTCGCTAATTAAACTGAATGATGGACTACGAACGACGCTACTAGTATATTGCCTGAATGATGGGACTTTTGGTACTACAGAAATGCATCATCCCAATTCACAAAGCCAGTGGACGACACATCAGCAAAACAGCGATCCGACGAAGCAAACAATTTTCTGATGCAGTACGAATGATACGGCGTCCATATTCCAGGATTTCAGAATAGACTCTGCTACAGGAATTGGAATTCAATGGTCAATTCAATACGCCTACATTTGTAAACTACTCCAATCAGAGCAAAACTTGCAACAAACAGGTTACCAAATTTTTACCCGAAAACTTCTCATCACATCAGGGTTAGCCTTACGCAATACCAAATGGGAAGGGTTTCTCCACAACACCAAAATGTGAACTTGACACAAAAAAATGAATTTTATCACAAGAAATAAATAGCAAAGCTTTCAGTTTGTTTGTGTGCTCCAAGTCACGTACCACTGCCACGCAAGGCCAACAAATCAGACCCAGGAATGCAGGAAACTGAAAGCTAAGCATGCGCAGCCCTATGTTTTTCTGAACTCTGCTTTCCGAGAGATCATACCATTGAGCTTAAAGATAGATGATTGATAATCGGACCACACCAACCACGCATGTATATTATGGACAAAAGCTCGAAATAAACAAATGCATCTGCGCATGACATGAAAAAAGGACCCATTACTACTTCTTACACGCTAAAAGTATAGTACTAAACAAAACATGGACCATACAGAACATGGCCCGACTGAAACGGATGTACACCTATCCTTGTATACACCAAGCAACATGTCTAATTTCACAATAATAGACAAATAGGATTTCATGCTCAAGTTTCATTCCAATGTGAAATTTTATAAGTACAAGACAAGCAAAACTTTGAAATTAAGCAATAAATCCCTGTAGTACATTCATAAACCAGTCCAACTACGCTGAAAAAAATTATCTACCAGTACTATTGAAACTAATAGATTAACTTAAGGTATGCCTAACTAACCCATACACCGATACACCATAAGTAAATAAATAGCATGCAATGAATAGGAGCAACAAACATACAGTGCATCCTGTTGGATCAATTCATCCCAGAGAAGTGAATGAAACAATCCACAGTTCCAGAATACAAGGGTACAGGGGCATGGGTGGTGAATTCTATATGAATCAATTCACCATGTAAATAATAGACAAGTGCATGCTCGTTGTCTATGCTTAGCTCAGTGGAACTTTTATGTTAAGTTGCTAACCTACCAACTCATGGAAGTAGACATGATAATGAATAACTACCGAGATTTATTCACTCTAATGTAGAACTAACTATAGTTTATAGATATCAAAATGGCACAAATAAGTAAACTTTTCAGCTGGCAGAACTTAAAATTCTGAAGCATAAGAAACTACTCAAGCGGAAATGTTGTAGACAAGTCTGCGGCCTGCTATGCTACATGATAAATGGAAGGGCCAAGAAAAGGGTACATGCAGGGGAAAGCCAACAGAAGTTTAATGTTTGAATAAAATCTGAGTTTTGTTCTCTTTTCTTTTTACGATTATAAGTCATTAGGTTTGAGAACAGCACCACCTTGTGAAACTAATAGAAAAAAAGGATCCGTAAACATCTTAACTTATTAAAGTTCTACAAAACCAGTACTGATCGCTCATTAGTGGAGCAGCATCTGTTCTGTCAATCAACTCTATATATCTAAACTCTTATTGCACAATTTAGGCATAGTCAGAATGAAGCAGCAGTTGATTTGCAATCATTAAAAATGCACTTTATTGTCTCACCATGGCTCTTGGGTATGATATTAGACAACAACTCTCTAGTCGTGACTCAGCACAAATCCACAATCATATTCCATGCTTGCAAACCACATAATGGGGACTAAAAACGTATAGTAAAAATAAGAATCTGGCACAATCTAAACACCAAACAAGATGTTTTGGAGATCAAACATTGCATCTATTTTAAGATATGTTGTGATCAGCCACGCTATGGCAAGAAAATAACATATCACAGACAATAATAATATAGAAATATAATTTAAGCCATGCTGCAACACCAGATACAGGATAAGGTGATACAACATCTATCATGAGAAACAGCAAAAGTCGAAACATTTTAACAATAGCTCCAGGCTTATAGAAGTAAAGGGGAAAACAAAACTTATATGAATTAAACAGATGCAGTTCAGACCTATAATCTGCAGTTGGCAGCAACCATCACCAGAAGGCGGAATCACAATACAGGTAAACATGTTAACTCATCCCACCATATCAGCATGTGCGTTGCCTTCCTCCCCTTCCTCCTCCTCATCATCACCAAGACTTAGGTCCTCAATCAGTTCCTCAATCGGCACAGTGGGAACATCATCACCAATAGTAGATGCCATCTCCGACCTGTAGTCCTCATCCTTGTATAGATCAATCTGAAATCTAATATCAGAGTTGTGCTCCAAGTCCCTGAGGAACTCCTCATACTCATCAGCCCTCTTCTCTAGCTCCCCTTTGGCCTTATTTCCACCATCTTCCTCCATTGGAAGCCTCTTCAGCTTCCATCGGCGTGTGCGTGGCCTCTTGGCGAAGCTCTTCTTAACAAGAATGACTTCAGGCAGACTGTGGCGCATCATAGCTGTGTCCATGTCATCATCATTCAAGTTGGCACCATAAAGATCATACCCAAGGGCAAGGTCTCCAGGATTCAGCAGGTGCCCAAGATGAGTCCGCACGGTGAACATGGTGTCGTTTTTTCCAAAGTCGGACACCCTGGCGACCTGGGCATATGCCAACTGGTAGCGAGATCCGTCAATGGTAATCTCTGGTGACTCGTGCTCGATGTCTAGCACGATGTACTCGACGAGCTGCTTGCTGGTGAGAGCAGCCTTGAAGTTGTAGACCCTGTACTTCTTCTCCTCAAGGTGGTGCACACGCAGAGTGAGGGGGTCAAGCAGTGCGATGGCATTAGTGACCTTGATGCAGAGGACGATAGGTCCAAGGCCTCCAAGGTCGCGGGACACCTGAGGGCTAAGAGCGATGAGGTCCTCCCGGCAGATTGGGCAGATCTCGACGGAGAAGGTGTGCTTGTAGTTGTAGACGTTGCTCTTGGTGTCGTGCGAGACGAGCTGCTTGGCGGTCTGGGTCTGGACGGGGGCAACGGTGGCGAGGAAGTCGACGAGGCGCGCCGCGTGCGAGCGCGAGCCGAAGAAGAAGTCGAGTCCGCCGGGGGCCGCGGCGACGCGCAGCGCGAGGGAGGCCTGGCCATGCTTGAGGAGGAGCTGCTCGAGGTAGAGGAAGGTGCGGCGGTGCGGGACGTGCTGGCGGAGCTGGACGACGGCGACCCACTGGTCGGGGTTGGACTGGGCGCGGGCGCAGGCGTCGCAGAGGCGGTCGTGGACAGTGAACTCGACGGGGTGGGTCTGCTCGAGGACGACGGCGTTGAGGACCTCGCGGCGGAGGCGGAGCTTGAGGCGGAGGCGCTTGGAGTGGGGCTCGGAGAAGACGAACTCGGCGCCGGAGAGGGAGACGCGGAGGCGGGCGAGGGGGCGGTTGAGGCGGCGGAGGAGGATCTGCATGAGCTCGGGTGACTCCGGGCCGGCGCGCAGCCAGGAGCGCGGGGGCTGGAGGTAGGAGGTGCAGTCGGGGCAGTAGACGACCGCAGCGTGGCGCGGGACGCCCTCGGTGATGTCGACGCGGCCGCGGATGCAGCGCGCGCACATGTTGGCCGGGTTCGGCTGCATCGCCACGCCGCAGATGCAGCACAGCACCGTGCCCACCGTCTGCGTCGGCACGAACATGCCGCTCCCAGCGGCCGGCGCCGCCGACCCCGGCAGCATCCTCGCGCTCTCTCTCTCGCCGGATTGGATTGGGTCGAATCGAGTTGATTGGGGATCTCTGGGGGAAAGGGGGGGGGGGGGGGGGGGGGGGGATGGAGATTTTTGGGCTAGGGTTTTTGTAGGTGAAAAGAGGGAAAGAGGAGGAGGAGGAGAGGCGGCGGCGGCGCGATCAGGCGGTGGATGACGAACGCGATTACGGGAGTAGGAGTTTTTTGGGCCAACCACAACCACAACCACGCACAGCAATTTGGGCTTTTCGGCCTTGTCCGTTGTTGGGCCGTCAAATGCAGGAGAAAAGCCTTCGGCCTACTTGATGGGGTGCTAGGGAAGGATTTTGAATCTTGTAATTGGGCTGGGATCGTGTGAAGGGGTATCGAAATCTTGTGACCTTTCGGTAGTTTTCTCTGTTAACTCTGATTATCTTTTTCAATGACTAGCAGAGGGACCAGTGCATTGCAAGGAGATTTAAAAAAAATATGGTAACGGTTTTACCTCGTGATTAAATATATTTAAAAATAACTCCCTCAGACCTAAAAATCATGTATCTTTCACCCTCAACTATCAATACCAGATGAAACCTTCCTCCCAGCAGCTTTGCAAACGATTTTAGCCTACGTGGCAGTCCAATCAGCAACTATTTTGTTCAAAAACCGATGGAGCCCACTCGTTAGATCTCTCTCCTCTCTATATCTTTTCCCTCTCACACCTCTCTCTCTCGCTCGCATCAGATGTCGATGAGAGCCCCACGCACCCGCGGAGACGCGTCAGCGGAGGTGCACCGGCGGCTACGAGCGTCCTCGCGGCAGAGGCCGAGGAGGAAGCGCGCGCCAACTGCTGTGAGCATCCTCACGGCGGAGGCAGCTCGGACTAGCGGAGAGGGAGCCAAGAACGGTGGTGGCGGGTAAGGACTTGCGCGAGAAAGTGGCAAGCGGCAGCCTTTCTCGAAGTTGTGTGAGAAGACCCGCCCCTCGTGGGGAGGGAGAAGAGAGAGAGGGGGTTGAGAGGGAGAGAATCAAGCGTCGGTGTCGCTCCGAGATGCTTCTATCGTTCCCACCTGCCGCCGTCGCTGACCTCGGCTCCCTCTCCGCCACGCCGAGCTACCTCCGCCTTCTCCACCGGCACCGCCGCTCCGAGTTGCGCCCACCACCGCCACCTCCTCGGCTACCTCTCCACCAGCTGCTCGGTGATAGAGAGAGTGGGAATCGAGATGAGAAGAGAGAGGATTGGGGAAGAGATGGAGAGATAGAGAGGATGAGATTGGCATGTGGGGTCCCTCGATTTAAAAAAGAAGAATTATTGATTATACTGCCACATAGTCAAAACCACTCCGGTTTGAGTTAGGGTGATAATTTATCCGGTATTAATTGTTGAGGGTGAAAGATATCTAGTTTTCGAGTCTGAGAGGGTAATTCGTACTCGCCCAATAATTAAGGGGTGTAATACTAACTTTTCCCTAATTTTTATAATAGAGAGGCGGGATAGCAAAAACAACTTTAATTTTTATAATAGCAAAAACACTATGAATCATATAAAGATACATGACGTACTAAGTCGGTAACGAGGTATCCCATCTGTGTGACTTCTTAAGTCTTGAGATATTCGCCCAATCTTTTGTGGATGTACTATATCTTCTTTGAAGTCTTCCGGGATTGTAATCATCTGGGTGGTGCACACGATAGCGGCGTTGGGTTTTAAACATGTCCTCCAGGTCGATTCCAGTTGGAAGTTGGAACGGCAGGCCACCTGGCATGGAGCATTTGGTGTGCAGTGCAGTGACATTTTGTTGGCTCGCTAAGTTAATGGAAGAGCTTTCCCTAAGAAAATTCCCAAATTGTAACTTTGATCATCGGCTAATGCGAATGGTCATCGGCTAGCTAGCGAACTGGTAGCAGCTGATCTCAGACGACAGCGAGATTGCCCTAGCAAATCATTGATGTGTGGATGAGGGAAGGAGAGAGTTTCAATCTCTAAATTGGCAACTCACCGCAATAATGTTTTGGGGATGACTCTTTATGTTAACCGAAAATCCTTATACTCTCGGATGGCCAATGAGAAAGGGAAATATCGGGCGTCGTCTTATTCTGCGCCACTTCCTCTCCCCCTTCCTTGTTCGCGCCGCCTCCTCTCCCCGTACGCTGTGCTCTCTCCCCACCCTGCTCACTCTCCTCTTCCCCTCCTCACCCCCTCCTCCGCCCCTACGACTGCCATCTCCACCGCCTCCAGCCATCGACCCTGCGTGCCCCTCCTACTTGTTGTCTTGAGGTGAGGACCTGTTGTAGGCGGCGGGGCGCGACGAAGGGTGGTGGGCATGGGGGTCTGTTAACAACGAAATTTGGTAAGCCTCGAAGTCATCATCGGCCTATAGTGAGTATCGGCTTCAGAGACCTGGAATCGATCGATGGGCATTATTAATCACCAGCAGTCGGATTCTTACCAAATTTGGTTAAGGAAATTAATCTATTAAAGGAAGCTTATCCAAAAGAGACCGAGTTCAAGGAGAATGCGGCATGACAGTTTATCTATTAATTAGGAAGAGTCTGTTAGTTTTCTTTTATCTTTTAGGAAAGTGTGTTCAGTGTCTCATAAGGACTTTATATTTTTCTTTTTACCTTTAGGAAAGTTTGAGTCGTGTTCGATATGGACTAGTATCCAAATATGTACAACTTAGAAGAAGCTAAAATTCGAAATTGAAAAATATATTTTAGAAAAAGAGTCTAAAGTCCATATATCAATATAATTTGAAAATAAGTGAAATTCGAATTAAAAAATGGAAAGATGAGTTTAGAGACCATATACTAAAAATACAATTTATAAAAAAGAAAAATTCAGAATTAAAAAATAAAAAATATTGGAAGAGGAGTCTAGAGTTTATATAGAAATAACTAAAATTCGAGATTTTAAAATAAGGAATATTGAAAGAAGGGTTTAGAGTCCATATTGGAATAAATCTCTAAATAACATGAATATGGAATTGAAAAATAAAAAATATTAGAAGATGAGTTTAGAGTCTATATAGGAATACAATTTAGAATTAACTAAGATTTAGAATTTTAAAATAATTAATAAATATCACATATATACAATATAATATGAATATTACACATCAATTAGTTTGGTCAAGTTAGATCAAGTTAGTTCAAAATTAAAAATTAGAGTGAATTTCAGAAACCCCCAGGTTTTCGGGCACCTATAACACAAAATCCCAGGTATTATGATTTGTTTCGAAGAATTCTAGGTTTTATTGAAAAAATGTTTCAAGAAACCCCATGTTTAAGCTTATATCATCGTTTTTAGCTAATATATTTATGCATGATAATTGCAAAAATAATAATATAAGATATTTCTGAGTATATATAAATGTTAGCCTCATTTTAATGAACATATATCATTGGTAGTATGATTGTTTATATGTAAAAATAATAGGTTAATGTATTATTATTAATGAGCATATGTTGCGTTTTTATCAAATGTGCAACTTAAGAGTGAGGAAAAAGATAAATTACATAGGATGATATGTGTATTTGAAGCCTACTAATGTAGACATATACTAAAAATCATATATAATATTTAAATTATGAGTATTTGAGTAAATATGGCGTTTCTTGAAACGTTTTGCCTCAAAACATGGGGTTTCTCAAAACAAATGGTAGGACTTGGGGTTTTGTGTTACAATTACCTCAAAATCTGTTTTTTTGTGAAATTCACTCTAAAAATTATGCTACCATTTTAATATATTTTAATAATAAAATATAAAAATTTATATGCTATTTTATAAGAAAAATATAACGACACCAACCGCGCAAGCTGCGCGGACCAACATGCTAGTTTTAATACATTGAAACATTTTTATCTTAGCGCTGAAACATTTCTCTATTAGAGGTGTTCCATAACTCGCTCCTTGATGGAAACGGATCTGTTACTGTTCACTAACTGAAATTTGACGCTTCACCGATGTGAATGAAATGTTTTAGTTGTGATTTGAATGTGTTTCAATATTTTAATAAGGTGAAATATTTTTCCTAGTAGCGGTGAAACAGCGCAAAAAAAATCAGGTGCTCGATTTGTAGGCGCCTCGGATGTTAACCGACCCAGCCTCAGATCTGCGCTCGTCGCCACCGGCATAACCTTTCTATCCATCGGGTAATATGTGCTACTTTCTCAATCCCAAAATATAAGGGGTTGAACTTCTTATATTTGTTGGGACGGGGGAGACTAATCATGATGAGGAAGAAACCGCATGTCCAGTAGTGCTTTAAGTAGAGAGATTAAAATTGAAAGCGTATCCAACAGGCAGTGCTATTAGTAGCTTACTACTAGCCGATCCCCATCGTGTGGCATGTGATGGAGAAGCTCAGGATGCATGCGATGAGGAGCTTAGCTGCTTTGTCCATGTCGTGCCGTCGCGGCGTCGCCTTCGCCTTGGCATGCATGCCTCCTCATCCGTAAACCTCACGGCGGCCACCATACCACACCACACGACGCCCAACACCGACGTCGATCTCCAACCCACCTCCCATGGCGTGCCGTCCAACCACCTCCTCTCCTCTCGCCCGCGCTCTTTTCTTAGCTAATTAACTCCCCCGCGCGCGCCCCATGCACGCACCCCGTCGATGGCCGCGCCCGCGCGCCGCCTCCTCCTCCTCAACGCTCGCGCCACCCACGAACCCGCCATCCCCGCTTCGTCTTCCTCTTCCTCTTCTTCTTCGAGTTCGAGGCAATCCTTCCCCACGCTGCTCCCCGTTTTTATTCTCTTCGTCCTCCTCCTCTGCTTCCTCTCCATCTTCCTCGTCCGCGACCTCCTCCACTTCCTCTCCCTCTGGCTCCGCCGCCGCCACCGCCTTCGACACGGGGATCATCATGACGATGACGAGTCCGTGCAGGGCTCATCGCCAGCCGTGCCACCGCCTATTGCCGAGGCGCCGCGCAAGCCGCCCGGCTTGGACCCCGCCATCCTCGCATCCTTCCCCACGCTGCGCTTCAAGGCCTCCGCCGCTGCCGCGCCGGAGTGCGCGGTGTGCCTCTCGGACTTCGCCGGCGGCGACGCCGTCCGCCTGCTCACCGTCTGCCGCCACGCCTTCCACACGCCGTGCATCGACTCGTGGCTCCGCGCCCACACCACGTGCCCCGTCTGCCGCTCCGACCTCGACGCGCCGCCCCCTCGCGACGAGGACCCCGCCGTTGCCGTCGACGTGGAATGCGACCGGAGGGGCGGCGCCGGCTGACCGGTGAACGCCGCCGAGCTGGATGACAGGATTTCCTTTTTGTTCGCGCCAAAATTGATTTTGATTTTATTTGTTTGTGGCTGCCTGCATTTCCCACGGTTCACGCACGGCGACGAGGAGCAGATTACCGTGTAAATACTGAACGACTTGTATTGTCTTTGTGCATTGTATCAGTATTTCCAAATTGTTGGAAATGATAATGTACAGTACTCCAGGAGCTAGTCATCACAGCTTCAGCTAGCTGTTTAATTCAATTGCAAGTCTGCAATACCTGCCAACAAAATAAATTAACTGTATCAATGTATCAGTTCGAAGCTTTTGCAATGTCATTTTTAGCCACAGAAATGGACGGTTGGTAGCAACAAGGGCATTCTAAAGTAAGTATGCCACTAATTTTAGAGTAATCTTCTTTGGTGCATGATGATACATATGTTCACAAAGCTGGCGTTACGTCTATGGAGAAATGCTACTTCCTCTATTCCAAAATATAAAAATCAATCATGTAAAATTGACGTTACATTTATAATTAAACGAACTATTATAATATGTAAATTTTTTATTTAAAATATCTTACTTTTATAAATATTATTGATCAAAATAGCATCTCAAAGACTATATCGAAATCTAAAATTGTTTATATTTTGGGATGGAGGGAGTGGCCAGAATGAGGAACACACAAAAAAAATATATGTACAGGCGTATAACAGTTTTGTTACTAATTGTCGCACACGCATACCACACAGGGCAATATACAGGTCTGCTTTACAGGATTTATGGAAGCAAGTAGATAAAAGTACCATAGCTCGTGACACAACGACGCTGCTTATTTAATAAACAACAGCGTGTGAGAAACTGCTTGCGTATCAGCAAGCTATGATAAATTATTTATACAACACCTCCTCTATTCATGTTCTTTGCTTTTAAAGATCTGTAGAAGCTCATGAATCTCACGGTGAATTCTGAAATAATTAGAGTGTTTAGTTAGTAGTTAGTAAGATCCGTTCATTCTCCTAAGAAAACAAAGAAGACTATTTCAGTTCAGAACTATACTGAATTGGCAGCAGAATTTTTTCTAGTACCTTCAATCTTTATAAAGCATTGGATATTATCGTGTTGGTCATGGCACTCCTTGGCAAAACCTTCTATATTTATGTTTCTGATTTCCAAACCCGTGTCGCGGGATTTGCGCTGCTCACGCGCGCAGTCTTTGCACTGATTACGCCGACAAGCAAAAGAACAAGGAATAACAGTTAGTATACATAAATTAGATCATGAATTGAAACAATTGTTACTGAAGATGCAGTAGTCATGCTAACACGGTTCAACTCCGACGCTAGTTGATCAATGCTATTTTGGAACTCCTCATCCCTGTCCCTTTTCAGTTCAGCAACCAGATTCTGCATTTGGAAGGAGACAAACATCAGTGACAAATACTGAAAACAACGAACCCTGTTTGGACCCTTCAGAGCATGGAAACATTAGGAAGAGTAGAGCTTACAGAGAAAATGAAGTAAGGTGACACATTATGTTCAATCAGTTTTCTGATCTTACCCCTAATGACATATAGCCTGCACAAGTCGAAGTAACAACATTTGTATGTTTTCTTTCTTGAGATTAAAGAAGCTCAAATATACTGTATTATGGAAAAAAAAACACATGAAAGGGATATCCTACTGCTTTGGACTTGGTTCCTCCAAGATTTTTTTGGCTACATTGGAGATTTCCTCCTCCCATCCTGTCAAAATGGCATGGCCTTCTAGGAAGGCATAGCTGCAGTTGTGAGAGGTTATTTATCGCCTTGAGAATCCCAATTATAGTGCTTCTTAACAACAGAATTAATACAGTACCAGCAATCTACTAGCATATTCTCAATAAGAATGAAACATGCACCTTGATTGAGCAGTTATATGCATTTTTTTGTCAAAAAGGAACATACCAATTGCAATTGTTTCTTTAGTAAATGAGGGAGGAACATACTATGTTGTAAAGACATTTCTTCAGTAATGAACCATCTCCTTTATCCACAGTCAAATCGTCGCAACATCCCGAAATGATATTTCGAGAAGCAGGAAAGAAGAGGAGAAGCAATGTTCGATGCTCTTTTATCTAAAAGCAAGGGAGGGATATTCTTATGTGCTTACTTTGCTTTCCAAGTAGCTTCAAAAGAACGTATTGCCTGTCGGAGATTATTGCCTGCACTCATTGTTATTCTCCTAGCAATATCACGAGGCAGATCTATGCTCTCTTGCACTGCAATGTACTCTAGGACCTTGATTATCTAAGAGCAAAAACACTTTTCAGCAAACTCTCCAGCATTGCAAATGCGAAGATAAAATATCCATATAAAAATCAACAGGTTGTATTTGAAGTACCTCATCAGATGAAGGTGGCTTAAGTGTCACAACCTTGCAGAGATGTTTGACAGCCTCAAGGTTTGAAGCATCAGAACAGCAGAACATAATTTTATTGCAGCCTACATACCTCCCGAGAAACCATCCGATATAATGTTGAAGGTCAGATGAGAGTTTATCAGCATCATGGACAACAATCACTGCATATGTATGTATTTTAAAGTATCACCTTGGTGTAATGGTCTGAGATCAATAAAGCTTCATTTATTCTAAATATATATATGTGTATATGATACACTAGCACATCAATGTAACACATATAAATACCAGAAAATAAATGAAGAACATGCAGTTGCGTCAAGAAAGATCAGTGTTTGATTTAACAAGGTAAAATAGTGTCCTCATGTACCTCTGCAGTTAGCATGACTGCAAGTGGAGTTTGGTGATGGGATGGATTCATTCAACAAAGTAGTAATGACATGCTTCTCATAGCCGTGTATGTCAGCCAAATTTACCTCCACATGATGACATGAGATCTTCACTCTGATATCAATGTGTTTTGCAATTTCTCCCTACAGTGTGAGAATGGTCAGTAGTGTTTCATTTTACAATTCCCTCTGAAGGAGTACTACAAATTTGTACAAATGGCCATAATGCGCAAAGGAATAACAAGTCATTCTCATGAAACACATACGTTCAGCTCGAATCTCTTTGTCCGTTCCTCTATCTGTGAAACGGCAAGATGAAGCAAGAACAATTGTGAGCTTAAAGGTTTAGATAATTGTGCAAAAGCGAGTAGCATCAACCTTGAGACTATCAGTAGCGAAAGCATCCCTTATGAGTGCCGACACCATGCTTCTCTTTCCGACGGCGGACGGGCCTTCAAATATGATATGGTTGCATTCTTGTGCGGTAACCTGGGGGTAAATCCCGTATCAGAATGTCAAGTCGGTAGTAGTATCACTCAATCTACTGAAATGTTTGATCGCAACGCAAATGGGTTGTATGCGTGATATAAAAAACCTGGTTGTAGAGCTCAAGGGCAGCGTCCTTGTTGCAGATGAAGTCCTTGAGGAAATTGGGGCGATACTTGTCTGCCCAGATGTACTTGTCCTCTTCCGTGGGTGTGGACTCTGCAGAAGTCTGTGGCGAATCCACCTGGGCCGATTGGAAGGTGACCCGGTTGGGCAAAGCCCTGACCCAGATGCTCCCTGCTCTCCCGACGGCGAAGGTGGAGGCGGTGTGGTCGGAGCTCTGCATGTTGTGGTCGCCACCGGACACCTCTGAATCAGAGTGCATGACGACGGCTTCAGCTTTGGGTTCAGCCGGCGTGTGGTGGTCGTGGATGCGTTTGGCGGCGGCGGCTTTCTCTCTCTCCCTCAAAGGCCTCCTCTCGGCGACGGCGACATTGACCACCTGGGGCTGGGGCGCCTCCCGGCGCGGCGGTTGGTGGGGCACGGAGCTAGGGCCGGTGGGGGTTGGGGTGCGGGGGCGGGCGCCGCTCCTAGGGATGCAAGCGAAGCCCAAGCGGTGGAGACCGAGCATGAGCTGCGACGGCGACCTCACGGGCAGGAAGGTGCGGTGGCGTGGGGCGTCGCGGCGGCGGTCCTGGTCGAGCGCGTCGGAGAGGGTGGTCGGGGACGCCGGGGGAGCCATGCGGGCGAGAGGAGGGTAGTGGCAGTGGCATGGGGGTGGACAATGGTGTAGTGACATGAGAGCATAGATGAAACCGATGCGCTGCGGCGGCGTGGACGAGGGTGATCGGGGGAAGGCGTGGCGACCAACGCGGCCGGGTGGTGACCGGAGAAGCGTTTATTCCCATCCTGCCTTCTCTCCCGACGCCGGCAACGCCAACCATCGCCATCGGCCGCTGATCTCGGCCCAACCTCTCCATTTCCATTCTATTGGGCCACTTTCTTCTATTCAGGCCGCCTCTGATTTAAGCCGGCCTTCCTCTACTATTTCTGCCGAGTTGCTTGATAGACCGTTTGATAAGGAATAAGTCTACATCTATTGAGTCACCTCCCTCAATTATAAAACTGGGTGTAGCGTCTCTCCTATTATTCAAAAACCGGTATGGATCAACTATTTTAGTGGTTTAGGAAGTGATTTTTTTCTGATGTGGCAGGTTGATCGCGGTTGACTCACTGAGTCAACGTAAGGGACCCACCTGTAAATGATTCTTCTCTCTTCCAGCGGGATCGACGAGGCAAGGGGATCCGTGACGGACAGGCAGCGGCGAAACCGGGGAAGAGATATGTGGCGGGCGGCGACAAAGATGGGTATTGTGACTAGCAACGAATACTGCAGTAGCTAGCAAGAACTTGGGAACGACGACCCATGGTGAAGGACGACGTGCGACAAATAGCGAGACCTGGAGGCAGCAGGGCGGCAACAACTATGGGGCGACGCACGCATATCCTTCCTGCTTCGACGTGACCCTCCATCGCTAGCACCAATCTCTATTGCCCTCTCCTTCTTCCTATGACCGATGGTATGCGCCAGCTCGACGGGCTACCTCCTCCTGTGGCCTCCTACACTGCCATTGATGCTAGAAGAAAGCCACATGGAAGGAAGTAGCACGGAGGTGGAGCTCCCGGGCTTGAGGCAAGAGGACAACAGTCACCGCTACCACAAGCACCACCATGCGCATGGTCCTTGAAGGGACGCTGACGGCAAACCCAATCTGGCCCCACGATGATGGTCGCCTCAGCCTCGCCAAGCTCTTGCCACTAGCTTTCTGCATGCTCCGCTCGGACTTCTCCGCTCCCATTGGTCGTCTCTTCCCCTGGGCTCCCCTCGTCACTAAAGTAGTCGATTTGCACCGGTTTTCGAAGATATTTGGCTGTTTAAGGGGAGGGTGTTATACCCGTTTCATGGTTTAGGGAGACGATTCGGTAAGTAGCAAGAGAGGAGGGAGCCCAACTAGACTTATTCTCCATTTGGTAATGACCGGAAAATTTGAAGTTGGGCCACGAATTTGCAGGCCGATTAACCGAGGGGTAGTAGTTCCCTCAACAGTGGTGGCAATGGTCAACACGACCGGCCTTGGACTTGTGCCGC
The DNA here is from genome assembly GCA_000573905.2 of Oryza punctata. Taxonomy (NCBI): domain Eukaryota; kingdom Viridiplantae; phylum Streptophyta; class Magnoliopsida; order Poales; family Poaceae; genus Oryza; species Oryza punctata. The sequence goes on from CM002497.2 coordinate 27,461,966, forward strand.
ACGCCAAAGGCCGGCAGCTTTTGCTCCTATCATTTCCACACACACACACATACATATGTATATATATATATATATATTTTGGAGATCTGATGAGGAGAGTCTGATGACCTCAGCAGCAATCAATCTGGTACTGCAGGACCTTTGACTTGGACTGCCTCCCTCAAACTCAATGGAGGTCAAGGGTAAGTTCCAAGAAATCTTCTACTATACTAGCTTACAGGTAGCTAGGCAGATACTCCTATTTACACATATATACGTACATACTATCAGGGTAAGGGAGAATGAAAATCTGTGCATCGAGATCAACAGGACTCTCGCGTCGCCCTTCCCACGTCGCCTTTCCCACGGGCGACACGAGAGGCGACGCCGCCGCCGTCTTCTTCCTCCTCCCCCCTCCTTCTCTGCCTCACCGTCGCCTGAGTGGGCGCCGGCAAAGCCGCGCGGCCGCGGGGACGGCGGCGGCGGGGCTTCGCCCAGCGCGCGCTCGGCGGCCAGGGGAGCTGGCCGGGCGGCGACGGTGGCAAACCGTCCGGATCCGCGCCCGCCCGGCCGGATCCGGCGAGGTGGCGCTTGGCGGCGGGGCGGAGTGGTGGTGGCGGCAGCTGGAGGTGCGTGGTGGTGGCGGACAGGGCCGGCGGCGGCGGAAACCCCCGCCCAGATCCGCGCCCTTTTGGCCGGATCTGGCGGGGCTGACGGCGGGCGGCGGGGAAGCGGGCGTGCTGGCGGCGGGGAAGTGGCGGTGGCGGCGACGGTTGCGCGGGCGGCGCAGCTGGGCAAGGTCGCGGTGCGGTCGGGCGCGTGTGAGCGTCGCCAGGCGGTGGTTGAGACCATTGCTCGGAGGCCGGTGAGGATGGTGACGGCGGCCAGAGGTGAATCCGGCCCCCCAAGGGCGGATCTGGTGCGGGGCAAGCTCGCGGCGGTGGCGGCACTGCGGAGCTTGCGGCGACGTCGGCGGCAGCAACGGCGCGGGAGCACGGGGCGACGGCGACGGTGGCAACGGTGCAGATTTCATGGCGACGGTGGCAGCAGCAGCTTGTCGGCGGCGACAACATTGTGGCTGGTCGACGGCATTGACGACTGTCGGCTGCTGTGGCATTGGGGCCCTCGCGGCGGAGGCAACGGCGCGGAACTCGTGGCGACGGTTGCGGTAGCGGCTGGACGACGGTGATGGGGCTGTGGCTGGCCGGTGGCGAGGTGGCGTCAGTGGCAGCGGCTGTGGTGGTGGTGGGAGGTGGCATGGTGGCCTCAGTCGGCTAGCCGAGGGCGTGGTAGACGGTTGCACCTGGCCGGCGCGGGAGAGTACGGAGGAGGGTTCAGAGACTGGTTTGGCGCAGAGAGGCGCAGCCGATGGCAACGGAGGCCGGCTCGGCGTGAGAGGCCCGAGCGACGGAGATGGAGGCCGGCTTGGCGCGAGAGGCGCGGCCGATGGAGGGAGGCCGGATTGGCGCGAGAGGCGCGTCCGGTGGAGGAGGCCGGTTTGGCGCGAGAGGCGCGACCGGCGGTGGAGGAGGCGACCATGGTGCGAGGAGGAGATGCCGGTGGGTGTGGCGCGATCTTCGGCGCACGAAGGCTAGCCGGCGGGGGGGGGGGGCGCTGGTGCAGGGGTCCCACATGTCGGCAGAGGTTGAGTGGTGGTGGAGCATCGGTGCGTCAGCCGTGGATTCGCAGGTGGTGAGCGGCGGGTGTAAATCCAGCCCGGCCTTGCCCGGGCCGACAACAATGGTTAATTCCCCCTCCTGAGGGCGTTTGTCGTGCTGTCTCACCCCTCAAGGGCGGTTGCCAGGCGAAAGCCCAGTCCTGACTCTTTTGAGCCCCGACGGACGGTGGCGGCGGTTTTCGGTCACTTTTCTTCTTGAAGATATCGTTTTGGCACCCCCTAGCTGTAGGGCGATCTCGTCTGTGTTTCTTTGTTGGTCTAGCGGTGACCGGTCACGCTTAGCGGCGGTCGGTTCGGTGCCAGCCTCCTCCTGGTCGTGTGTGTTGGTGCTGTCGGTGTGTGGGGGTGGTATATTTTTTCCTTTTTCCTGGTTATGATCCTTCAGGGTTGTTGTAATTTTTTCCTGCTCTACCAATAGAACTTCGCACCGCCGTTCAAAAAAATAAATAAATCTGTGCATCATGATAGATGATGATCGATCGGCTGGCCACGCAGCTAGCGTTAGCAAATACTCCTATATGGAGTACTATAAGTATCTCGCAATCAAAGATGATACCATGCTCGATCGATCGTATCTCCGGCTAACGAGTGAAAGCCATGGTATATCTCATACCGACCAAATGATCATCTGTGCCTGCCTGTCCCGATTTAATTATGACAACATTATCAAGCTCATGCATTCGGTTGGCATGTACTAACTAACTACTATAGTCTTCGCACTCGACCGTGCTTGCTTAGAGTAGCAATTAGCAGGAACATTACATGCCTGGTGCTTCTAGAAACTTCTTCCACGCACACGCAGACGCAGCCACTGCCCTATTACGTCAACATCGCTTGACCTGCACCCGCCCGCTCACGCACCGCATGACGTCACCGACGGCTTGGTTGGCCCACGAGCGCGTGGGGAATACGCTGCCCACCTTGGCCCTCCGATCCGAATCGCACGGACATCTTCTTTCGCGGGAGGATTAGTGTTTCATTTATTACTATCTATTGATGATCTGTAAAAAGGGTCAAGAAAAGAAGGCGGCGGCGGCGGCGGCCGATGAGAGAGAGGCCCCCAGTAGCCGCCGCGCCAGGCAACGGCAGCTGCTCGGCCAATGGGAGCTCGCCACGTGGCGCATCTGTGGGCCACAGCAATGAATGACTCCATCGACTGTGACTTGCTAAGCCTTAACATTCCACTGCCAGCTTCTCCTCCTCCTTCTGCCTTTTGGAGCTTCTCTTCAAACAGCACAAGAGCTCAGCTGGGCAACCCTACAATGTAAGTATAAGAGAGTTTTTTTTCTTTTCATAATTTCATCACAACTCGTTTGCTCCAGGGCTCCAGGCTGAGATTATCCTCCTCCTCAAGGAAAGTTCTTTTCCATGATACCAGTTCTACAAATACAGATACAAATAGGCAGCTAAAACAGTGTTGTTAAGTAGTAGTAGTAGTAGTATGCATGGTTTCATAGATGTAGAGACCGGGTTTTATTCCATGGCTCAGTTCTCTGAAACATACTGTACTCCGGTACTGAAGAGCAGTGAGCCCCAGGACCAGCAATAACCTTCCAAATGAATTTCCATTTGGAACAATCCATGTACTGTTGCAGTCTACCAGATACTACAAGAAGAGGTTTGGTTGCCCATCCCAGAATGCAGCAAATGCAAAGCCTTCAGAAATTCCATCTCTATTCTCCAATCCACATATGTGATATGTCTATACTTTCCATCCATCCATCTATGTATGTCGACATCCACCACTCTCCATTGGAAAGGCAGGGCCATCTGCTACCTCCAATTGCTGCTCATCTTTTCCATCACCCCTCAACTTTCAATGTTTTCTGCAGTATTCCCTCAGGAAAGACAGATTCTTCATGCAAAGCTATGAACATTATTTTTGATTATATGTAATCTGTAGACAGCAGAGAGACTCTACTCTACTGCCCCTAAAGAATGCTGCATTTTCTTTAGATGCCTTTCTAATGCTGCATTTTTTTTTGTACTATATGCCTTCCTTTGTTCTTGCATTTAGAACCGTTTCCTCTACTTTAGTTAGGTGTAGTAGGTTCGGGTGGTTGCCTAACATACATATGCGGCCTCCTCTTTAGTGCAAACAAATCTTCATCTTCTTCTTCTTCTTCAGAGTCAACTTCATCAATGCTGGCATTGACCCTGCAAATCAGTACTAGTAATGTACTATGGAGTATATACATATATCACAAGTATTTAGTTTAATAAATTCAACCGGGAGGATTAATTAGATGAAACAAGAGACCAGGAGCAGGATTTGTTTTGATAGGGCTAAACATCACATTCACATTGCCTCCTTATGAAAGCAAACTTTTAGCGAGTTAGGCAATAGCGTAACGGCACTTGCTTTGGCAGCATCAGAAATTCAGAGTCAAGACACATGATGCTGCAAAACTATCCTCTGCAATTGCCTCGCAGCTAAGGGTCAACATACTGAGAAAAAACCACATCAAAATCCATTTTTGATCCACAAGACCACACTATAATTAAGAAAAGCAAGGATCATTCATGCCCTCTTCTAAGCATCCATATTTACAGATGAACTGAACAAAGCACCACTAATCATGGTATCACCAGTTAGTAGCAGCCATCACAAAACTTAAGCACCACCAGCTACTTATTATCATCCCTGCTAATCCACTAGGAGTATTAGCTACAAGTCTGCTTAAACCTTCTCAAGGAGATATCTAAAATTTGAAGCATCTCAAAATGAAAAAAGACTATATAGAAGTTGAACACAAGAGAGGTGGGGGGGGTCACTAATTAAAGATGTATACATATTCTGTCTGTATTTTTAATGTGTCCTAGTAATGGTAATGGAGCAATTAGCAATGGAAAAGCTAGTGCTTTTGTACCCTTCCTTTCTTCATCTTCCTCCTTTGTGCAAAGCTAATGGCATCCACCTCGAGAAGCACCACCAAAAGGGAATTGCAATGGCAAAGGCAGAGCAAGCCGCCGAAGTGGCGGCCGCTTTGCAATGCGATTCCCAATTGACTCTGCAATTCTGCGCGCGCTGGATTGCTGCAAGTGGTTGGCTAGTACTCGACGATGAGGCTGCCGAATGGCGCTCGGTGAGGAATGCCCTTGCGGCGCTTGGGCGGCAGGGTCGGCGGCGGTGGTGGGGTGGACGGCGTGAAGCTCCTCTTGGCAGGGGAGGTGGAGTTGTCGGAGTCGGAGGTGGAGGCCATGGCGTGGGCGTGGCGCAGCCTCTTCCTCCTGGTGGTGGCGGCGAGGTGGTGGTGGTTGTTGGCGGCGTCGGGGGAGCAGCCGACGACCTTGCAGCCGAGGGAGCAGAAGCGGAAGTTGTCGAGGAGGCTGCGGCTGCACACCTCGCAGATGTTGGCGACGCTGCCCTTGCCTGCCTTCTGCTGGGGCCGCTCGTTCAGGAACACCACGCGTGCGCTGTTGATCACGTACGTCTGCACCCCGCCGATGTCCATGAACCTCTGGATGTCCGACACCCTTATCACGTCGTGGTACGACGACCGCCGGATCTGCAGAGACAACGCCGCCGCCACAGCCATGGTTAGGTTAGGTTAGGTTAGGGGGACTGCATTGGGAACAACGAAACGAACAAGAATTCGTACCTGGATGGTGTGGTGGTCGTGGTGGTTGTGGGCGAGGCAGAGGGAGCAGAGCGCGACGGCGCCGGCGCCGGCGTCGGCGGCGCAGTCGAGGCAGAACATGTTGCACTCGCCGCTCCGGTGCGAGTCGGCGTGCACCTTGCAATGCGAGAAGAAGCTAGCCGAGAGCAGCGGGCTCAGCCACCGCGGCCACTGCTCCCGGTGCGCCACCTCCTCCTCCTCCGGCTCAGGGCCGCCTCCTCCCTGCATGTTTCAACAAACCAACCGCCTTCGTCAGTTTCCTAATGGAGTAACAAAAAAAAACCGAACAACACTAGTACAACTCGAGATTAGATTGGATGAAAAGAGGCAAAGAAATTCCTCTCCTTGGAACGATTCATTGACACAATTTACGGCGCGTTTCTTGATTCTTGGAAATCACGGAGAAGCGAATTAAAAAAAAAAACCAAGTTTGCGCGGATTTGGCGGCGAAAGAATGCGGGGATTCCAACGCACAGAAGGAAGCAGCAAAAGCAAGAACCCAAGAAGAAGAAGAAGAAGAAGTAAAAAAACCCAATCCTTTAATCAATCCGCCGCCATTGCCCATAGAAATCGGCCACCCAATACAACAGTAACCGAAACAAGAAGGGTACAAGGGGAGAAACTCCAGAAGCAGCAGCCGTTCCATCTCATTCATGCACACACAAGAAAGAAGGAGTAATCGAAAAGAAGAGAATGGAATGGCGCAGCATAAACATACCATGATCCTCCTGTTCTTGAGGCGGAGCTCCTTGAACGGCGATTCGTGGTCGATGGCCATCGATCAATCAATCCCCTCCTCTATGCGAATGCAACTAGGAAGAAGAGGCGGCGGTGGATGGATGGAATGAATAAACAGAGGAGGAGAAGGGGAGGGGTGGGTGGACTCGGGATTTTATCGACGACGCAAGGCGGCTCGGTCGAAAGAAGCGGATGAGTCGTCGTCTTTGTAGGAGTCGTCCAACTCCTTCCTTCTTATCCCCCACAATCGACACGCCCAAGTAATTTCTTTTCTTTTTTTTCTTCTCTATCTTAAATAAATCACCTCTCAGTGTCAGTAATAATATTTACTAGTAAATTTATTTGTTGCTCTTTCGTCTATCTGAGTAATCAATGAGCATGCCCATTCCTTTGAGCGAGCTGTTTAATTTAATTTGATTTGATGTGACCTAATCTAGTTTGTTTTGGAGAACACAAGGGGAAAGTGGATGCCGAAATGGCCTAAAAGCGGGAGGGAGGGAGAGCCAGAGAGCATTTGCGCGTGCGTGCCGACCAGACGCGCTACAGTACACTACTTCTCCACGCACGTGTTGCTCTCTCGCTATTTCAGATTGAAGGCCCTCTTGGGTAGATTGCTGTGGTGGATTATCGATTTTATTATTTTAAAAAATAAATATTTTGAGAAATAAACTAAACATTAATAGCGAAACAAACAATCCATTTCAATAATGCGGTGAATAAGCTGAAAAGAACAATACCATGGAATCAGTTTCAATAATCCAGTAAATCCGTTTCATGAGGAACTTCAGATGAAACTTCTCCGTAAAAAAACTTACGTGAAACCGCCATTTCTTTGTGCAGTTGTATTGCTACTTCGCCTCGTCTGACTCACCAGTCATCCCATTCTTTGTAAACAAATCCATTTAGCAAAATGACAAGTGGCACACTAATCAATCAACCATGATGCACCTGTCCTCTTCATTTCCAACTGTTGTTAATTTATCTGCTTAATCAATGATGCTACTTACTACAGTAGTTCGTCGCTTTGTTTGTTTGTTTGTTTGTTACTGATGCTTGGTTTGCATTGCAATTGTGGACAGGCACACCAGCACCACTAATACAAAAAGAATTCCCGAAATATCCAATCCACTATTACAATTTTCCTCTCTTTGCCTAATTGCCTTTCAACATACCATGATCTTATATTATTCTTATCTGTGAGGTGCCAACAGATAGATAGATAGATGGACTAGTCGTTGTACTGGTGCCAATTCCAGTCCTGCCACCAATAATGTTGCCGGTCTACAAATGCAAATGCATTCTACAAACTACTCCAAATGCAAACATTATGCCATTCTTTTCACACCTTTTGTTCCTGTTCCCCTTTGAAAACCTGCAAAGTTTTTGTTTGCACTCTCCTCTGTCAGTCTGTATCCAACTCAAGTTCTTGCTTGCCATGGAAGAAAAGAAAGTACACGAGAAAAACAAAAGAATGTGGAAAATTTTAAAAGAGAGAAAGGAGAAGGTCAGTGAAAGGGAGGATTTGAATTTCGAAAAGATTCTGTGGCTACCCACTCAATCAAAGGGGCATGCTTTGCCGGTTCACCGGACCGTCGGATTCTCCATCGGCGGCCGTGCTTTCAGATGCTGCTCTTTCTTCACATGCCATTGATTCCTCCTCTCTCTATCTTGCACTCTCTGTCTGTGTCTCCTGCTTCTTCAAGTGTTGATGATTAGTTAAAGCAAGCAAGCAGGCAGGCAGGCAGGCAGTGGAGCCCTTGACCTTAAAGATACTCATCATCAGAGGTTATCTCTCTAATCTAATACTACTATAATCTAGTGTTTATAAATATACTTATATGTAGTGTAGTACTACTACATGAATGCAATGCAGATGCAGGAGGGAGCCCAGGAATGCAGGGGAGGCACATGTGCTTGATGGATTGGATGGCTGCTATCTGCAACTTGCAAGAACTTCCTCTCACTAATCTCTCTTTCTTTCTTAGTAGTACAGTACTTGTCATCTGCAATGCAAGCCATCTAATCTACTCCTAACTGCCCACTTAGCCTGCACTGCATCCCTGTCTGCTGCTGCTTGCAATGCTAGGTTAGTAGGTTTAGTTGGTTAGTTTGTGTGTCTTGCAAATCTCTATGCATGCTGCAAATTGCACAAACAATGACATTGCTGCATTTTGATTTCACCACAAGGGAAGGGAAGATTGAGAGAATGATAATGCATCAATTTACGTCAGAGAAAAGGACTCCTCCCCCCAGGTTGGCGATGAACTTGCTGCATCTCATGGAAGCTGAAAAGGACATGAAATGGGTAGATGCATGCGTGCACTCACAAAGCTCGAACCTTTTTTTTTAACAGAGGGAAAAGCAAAGGGCAAATGCATATATAATTTGTAGAGTATGCAATATTGCAATGGTGCTGGACTGCTGGTGTCGCTGCCACTTGCAACGAGTAGCTGAAAGGAAGATACGCCATTGCCATTTCCCATTAGCCATCGCCAACCTTGGATGTGAACTGGCCCCAATTCGCCACGAGTAAAATGGTGCCTTTCTTATCTCTAGTTGGTATCTTGTGTGGACCTGAACCTGTTTCGCACTCACCCTGTAGTTGTCATGTACTACTAGTCTTCAGCCTGCATTCTGAAGCCACAAAACTGAACTAGTTCTGAATGTTCAAACATATTTCAGCTACTTCACCGGATTATTTGCACCACGTCTCTCAAAATACGTTTCCTCAAAAAACTTTCTTCTACCGTATTATTTATTCTAAGCTAGCATCTGTTAAGTTTATTTCTCAAAATGTATAATTTACAGAACTTTTGTCTCATAATCAAGTAGATAATCCGGTAAATAATGTGTGTTTCAAGCAGGCCCTTGGATTTTAAAACAACTGAATTCTAGCTCATTCAGAACAGAGGAAAAAAAAACTGCTCCCTCACATGCTAGGAAATGGGTGAAGTAGTCTCTTCAGGTGTAATTGCATTTCGTTGTCTGAAGACTAGACTACTGGGTCCAAGTCCAAACCGGGGAAACATATAATACTTTTCACGTGTGTGGTTTCACCTCAGACAAATCGGCAAATCCAATCCAATCCACAGAAAATGGTGGATTCCTTGTCTCTCCATTCCCCACAATGCGATGATCACAAGTTGGAGCACTTCTTTCTTTCCTTTTTTCCAAGTTTCACAAAAAAGAAAGCCTTTGGATTTTGAAGTTAATTTAATCGGTTCTAACATTGTGATGATGGTAGCCACTGGAGCCTCTCTCTGAAAGCAACAAGGAACAAAAGCTGTGCAAGAGAAATATCGAAACAGGCTGAAAAGGACAACCCCAACACTCTCATGGCTGTTGCCGTGTGACAATGGGCAAATAAATTGATTAATTAGGAACATTTCCTTCGCTAAAATAGTTAGTTAGTGTTCCATGGCTTTGGTTTGGATGATGAATTAGTCGTCATCATCGAAACAGGAGAGAAGAAGATGAAAGTTTCGGCTTTGTTGTTGACACAGACAATTCAACTGAATGTGCTCACGGAAAATTCATGCTGGGAGTACAATGATGAATCATCGCCACAAGAGTTTTTTCAATTCTGAATTAACTGGAGATGCAGACATTGGTTGTATCAGTGATAGATACTACTAGATAGATTGTTAGGACGACACATTACAGAAAGAGGAGTACTCCTAGTAGAAAACAACGGCCAATTACACGCCAATCCAATGCTTAAATATCTTGGTGACTGAACTGTCTATTTGCAAAGATAAATGCAAACTGCTTGCTGATTCTCATTTCCTGCAATGCAAATATGCAAATATGCAATGCCAGCCCAAGTAGCATACATTAACATTACTGGTAGATATCTGTTCACATACTGGTGATCCATACACATCAAAAACTCTCCCAGCTACATTGCCGTACGATGTTGGGAACCATGATTAAGTTGGGCGTGTTAGCCTCCTCCTTGCAATTAGCTTAGTATTAATTAACTAGGCAAGTAGTAGCAGCTAGTTTCCTGTGGTGTCTGAATAATGCCTGTGCCTTTCAAATTCAGGCAGTAAACCAGAGAGAGGGACAAGAATATATTTGTGTGTGTCGATGGATGGAGATTGGAGAGGAGGATAAGGAGGAAGGAGGGCATATGAAAAAGCAGGGAATCATTGTTGGCCGTCCGTTGGTTGGGCTGTCCAAATGTGCTGACAGCCACGCCGATGGATGGAATGGATGCCATCCTCCGCCCCCTTTACCTAATCAAATTTAAGCATCTGTTTCAAAGAAACTATTAAATTTTAAGCAAGTGGAGGTAGCTCTCGGATTGGCCAATGGCAGCCAAAGTAACGAAACAATCAGGCAAGAAATGCTTGATGCCGTTCTGTTGCTGGGGGAATCAGAATTCAGATAAATTTCAAGCTAATAGCTCACTTCTTTAATTTCAAAGCGAATTTTTCACTCGGAACTAGTATCTGTGTTTACTGTGTCTGTGCGTGCGTTGGACGTTGATGCGACAAGTATTAACCGCACACACTGTCACTGATTCCGAGTAATCATTTCAGGACAAAATATCCACATGTTGCCGACGACCGAGGGCTGGTCAAATAGAAGACTTTGATTCTTCTCTTTTCCCAGAAGATGCAGCTAAAACTTCTGCTTGTGTTCGAGGCCTGGAGACATACACACATTCAGATCAGATGCCTCTTTTTTCTCTATTTTGTTCAGGTCGTCGTTGCCGGTCGTCGAAAGCAACCTAGTACAGACTACAGACAGTAGGAGTAGTGTTCACAATTTTGGGGCTTTTTTTGGAAGTACGAAGTAGTTTGTGCATTTGTAGCATGATGATGCTGGCTCATCGCTATGATTACACTACACATTCATAGACCATCTTGTCTCTGTATTCTGCACCGAACGATAGAAGCCACGGGGATCACCACCAAGGCACCAACCAGGCCAAACTTAGTTCAGAAAATAACAAGCCATCTTGTGACAAATTACCTTCCATATGGCTAAAATATGTACTGGGTATTATATGGTATGAAATGGTCATTACAACGCAACGACACTTTTAAGTAGCATCTAAGATCCCACTAAGACGGTTTTAACAAATTTATGACAAAAACATTCCTGTTACAGGTGCATATGCTTACATGACTTTAGCCAGTACAGCATTCACGACATAACATTTCCTCTATAGCTCCAGGTCTTAAGTTTTAAGTTATACGAACTCCTGAACAGATCTGCCAAGCAGGCATGCCGTCACCTTATTGTCACGGCGAATCCTGTAACGGCTCAAGAAATGTCAGAGTCTCGACTGTAGATTGAACTCACAGGATCCGGTCTTGAAGATCAGACATGATGTTCGATGCCAAGGATGTCAACTTTTTCCCAGTTTCCCCAGCCATGTTCTTGATAGAAGACAGGTCCTGGGAAGCCTACAGAGATAACAAAGCATTATCATAGGTCTATTAATAAACCCAGCTATATTATGCTACTCTTAATTTTACCTGGAAAGAAAGCCGGTTGATCAAATCTGAAGCACTCAGATCCACGTTGGAACTATTGGTTGGATGACCAAATAGATCAGCACTTGAAATGGCAGAAGATCCCTACAGCAAGGTAAAAGTGGTAAAAAACATAAGATTGTATAGGTCAATGCAGATATTCCAAAGGTTACCGATACACCATAAGAACATGGCCCCAGACTAATCCCCCATCCCCCATGATACACACCAGCTAAAGACATTTAACCACTGCTTATTCACTTAGGACCCGGCCTGATCTTAAGAAAAAGGACAAGGCCACATCCATTGCATCCGTTTTTTTTACAAGAAAAGTATCAAGTTTGGTAACACCATGGCAATGGCAGTATGGCACTGTAAAAATACTTACAGAAAATTTTTGGAGGGAAACTTGAGCCTCCTTTTCAAAACTGGCCTGGTCACCGAAAAACTGAGAAGATGAAATCGACTTTGCATTTGAAAACTTCTGTCTTGCTTCACTACTTTCTTCTATCTGGAGAATACTGCAATTGATTAGTTAACAGACTTCTTGGAAGTTGGAGCTGAGCAAATAAATACCAAAACAAGGTATACTTCAGCAACGACTTGTACAGCCAAAGCTTCTTATTTCCAGTGGGAACACATTCACATATTTCGTTATGCATAGTTGGGCTACAAAAACTAGAGTGGCCATATCTTAGCTGATATATAAAAACTAACTAGAGCGAGCCATAGTGTGATGTAGTTTGCAATAACTACAAGTAATAGCAACCAAATTGTTTGTTAACAGAAAAGCTTTGTGTGGGGCTGTACCATGCCTAAATCAATAAAAGTCAATAATTTTGACTTAATTTTTTTAAAACACATTAGATCAGCTTAGGTGACATATAACCATGGTACCATCAATACCCTGGCTACCAGACTACCACCAAGCACCAAGTAAGCAGTATCAAAACTATTGATTATTAGGAACTAAAACTCAAGAAAGGGAGTACTACCAGCTGATGTGTTTTCCTTGTTTGGAACTAAATGCCTGTGAGCTCTTTGGACATCTAAACTAGAACAAATATACAAGCTTATGTAAAGTTGTAAACTAAGACAATAGACTAACAGAGGACCAACATAATATAGTTGAGTCCACATGCTCACAATCATCACTCTATATGATATAGTCATTGAATTAAATAAACATTACCTGCACTTTGGATGGGCCAGGGGCAAATTTTTTGTGATATCCACTGTCCATCCCAAATTCACCAAAGAAGTTCGAAGATTTCGGAGGCGCAACATGGCCAATGACCTGGTTTTCTTCTGAATTGCTCCCAGCAGAAGGTATATTTTCCAAATATTCAAATCGCGAAGTATGAGATTTGTTCCTTGCTGTACTGTTCTCAGTCACTGGTGGCAGCGCAGGAGCTAGCTCTTCAGGCTTCTGCTCATAGAGACTTTCATTTGGCTGGAACAAATGCCAAAAGTTGTTAGTATGGAATTTTCACTTTACTTGAGGAGAAAAGGATGAACACTTTGTAATTGAAATTCAGTGGGTATTTGGGTATATTTCATTGTTGGCAATGCAATTCAAACCAGGGCTATGGTTTCTTAAGAAGATGAAGTTCCAACTCAATAGCATATGCTGAGAGCATACCTTTGATGTAAGTTTCCGTGCACCAAGTCCACCAGTCTTATTTCCAGGCTTCTTTGCAACAATTGGCTTCTTGAAAGAATGGGTTGGAGCCCTTGGTGAACGAATAACCTCAGGCTCAGTCTTCTCATTTGCAACTTCTTTAGATGCCTCTGCCAGCTTAAGATCTAGAATTGCATCAGCTTGATTTGTAGGTTGTGAAGCTGCAACTGGGGAGGATGGCCAACTATTGTTCCCATCTTCAGTGGAGCTTTTAGCAACATCCTTAGCGAGCAACTGCCGGTATAAGTCAGCAGCTCTTGAAGTATACTTTGCTTCAATTTTTCCACCATCTGTCCAACCATGCTGCTTAAAGAAAGCTTGTGCACGGTTGTTACCTCCATAAACCATCATTTTCAATTGTTCTGGGGTCCACGAATCCAAATTTGTTGACCTGCAGATTGCAGCAGTCAACTCAATAAGTTTCCAGCAAAAAAAAAGGCCACAACTAAACAAGAAGTTCTTATATTGTTTAGCATATAAACTCTGTAGTCAAATGGGTAAGAACATATCTGACGAAGCGTTGTAGTTACGTGGATCTCTAAACCAAATTAGACATAGCTAAAAATTTAATTATTCATAAGTAGAAATGATATGATTGTGTAGTTGATGGCAAACAGAATTAGTACAACACAGACAAAACAACTCCAAGCGCACCACCCATTAAATATTCAGCCCATTTACTACAAGATACTATTGTACCAGTTTAATTGAGTTCCCTAAAAGAAAACGGTGTCATATTGGCATCCCCAAATAAATCACCCCTTGTAGATTAAAAAAGAAAAGGAACAGCACCATGAAAATATCTAGCTTTGAAGAAACTATCATGAGAATCTAGAACATCGAAGAGAATTTAGATTGTAGAAGTACCAAGAGAATATGATGGAAACCGACACTGCAAGCCATATTGGAATTTTTTTAGATGCAAGAATATATTGGATTATCAGAGACCAAGTAAATATCTCTGTACAATTTAATAGGTATGACATAAAGATGATAAGTTTACGAGCGCCTGCGAGCCATGACAGAATGTGATAAATTGCAAAGCAAATACAAGGAAAACTTAACCGGCAGGCCCAAATTCAGACGATTTAGTAGACGAAACACATGATTAGATGATGATATGAACTGTAAGGCAGGCGGGCAGGCAGACATAGACACAGTGCGGGCGGGGGGAGTGGGGAGCAGGGGGGATTTAGTATACAAAACCTGACGAAGGAGACATGGACGCCGAGGCTACGGTGGACGGCGGAGCAGTCGATGCAGAGGAAGACGCCGTAGGTGACGGAGGCCCAGGTAGGGTTCTTGGCGTTGCAGTCGAAGCACATCTGCAAATTAGGCACATACACATATATTTATATAGTCGTACACGAACACAGTCAAGAGAGAAATTGGGGGCGGGGCGATCAAAAGGGAGGTCGCTTATTTGAAAATCGAGCAGGCAAGCGGATAGATGTAGTAATCCCTAGACGGCTGCAGATGAACCGAAATGAATCAGTGAGGCTGCCTAGGGCAAACCCACCTTGTTGTCTGATTTGGCGCGGAGCTTGCGGAAGACGGCGTTCTTATCGGCGGAGGCGGAGTCGGTCGCCATGGCAGCCAAAGCAGAGGGTGGATCGCCCAAGTGGAATTGGAAATTCCGGGGGGAGGCGAGTGGGCAAGGGGAAGAAGAACTCGAGAGATGAGATCGATCAACGAGGAGACGCCACGCGAGCTCTGCTTCTTTTTGGGAGTCCCTGCACTTTGCGTGTTTGGGCCGCGTGCTTCTCCTTTTCTTGCTTGGGCTATCCACGCCGACGTGGGCTTCCACTTTTTATTTATTGGGCCCATCGTTACAATGTATGTTTGACGGGCCATACTGGTAGCAGGCCCATTACATTTGTTTCTTCTGTAGGCGCAAATTAGTATTATTCCAGGTGGTTGAGCAAGCAAGTGTAAAAAGAAAAGGAAAAAAAAGCAAGTATGTACAAGTAGGCTAGTTGCTCCCAATGCTTCACATGCATCATGTTTGATGTTTCTCATCCAACAAGTGTTCAATCAGTCAAATAAATAAAGAAAAATAGTGGTATATTTTAGCCTGCTGATAGTATGATGGCCACCGGCTTCTCATTGCTTTTACCTTAGCCTAAAAGGATCGAGATTCTCTGTATCGTGAAGTCAGAGGGACGTGGTCACTGACTGATCCCATCACCCATAGGTTCACATTTAAGGATGCGTTTGGTTTGGGGACGAGGTGGGATGGGTTAGGTCCATCCCTGTTTTTTGGAATGGGATGATCCTATTTTTTGTTTGGTTACAAGGATAGGACGAACCCTGTTTTTTGTTTGGTTTGAGGGATATAATGGGATGGAATGATTCTATACATTGTTTGGATGGAGGGATGAAGGTGGGATGCTTGATAGGGTTACCTATTTGATATTAGTTGGTGAGGTTACCCCAACTAGTCATGAACACCACACAGTACAAAATAATACTGATTGCTGCAACAACAGAAGGTTCACAGTGCACCATATAATACAAGCCACACATAATAATAGTAAATTTTAGCCTCACATATATTATCAAGGTCTTACACATAATAGCCCATTTAACACCACCACATGATAGCAATTTTAAGTCTTACTTGTACTAGTAAGTTCTCTACCTCAAACATATTGGCAGTTTAAGTCTTACAAAATAGGTAAATAAGGCAACCAACAACACATAACACCAAAAGAACTAACCAACTCATCCAAGAAGCTTATGTTGAACCAGGGAACTTTTCACTAATGAACATAGCAAACCAATGCATCTTGTTTTCAAATGGAAGTCCATCGAAAGCTCTAGCAATGTGAGGGTTGGCAACCAAATGAGCATAGTAAAATGATCTGTGGACCTCCTCAAAACCAGGAAGTGTTTTCAATGTGTCAAATAAACCTTCTGGAAGCTTATTGTCCGGCTCGGCGACCTTTAGTATAGCAGAGGCAAGCTTGTCACCAACACTAGTGAATGCAGCAATCAGCCCGTCATCTTCATTATCTTGCGTTTTAGCTTTCTTTGGCTTACTTGCAGATGATGCCTCCGCACGATCATCAGTAGTGGCAGGACCATCATTTTCTTCATCATTGTCAGTTCGGACATCCTCTGTTCCTAGGACTGAACTTGAGTCCTTGGCATACTTTCCTGTAGCCATGGTGCTACCAAATATTGTAAGCATCTCACCATAGTGTGCAAGAGGTTTGTTAAAATAATCCGCATCGGCCTTGTGATCCTTCATGAAACAAAAAGTTTCTGTATCAAAGATATAAAAATAAAACAAAGAACCCACAAGGTAAGACATATACCTCAATATAACCATTATAGTGCTCATCATCAAGAGTAATAATGAAATTTTTCTCATCCCAACCAGCAGCACTCACTTTCCTAAGCCTATTTATCTTTGTAAACTTTCTTTGCCATGTCTTCAAATGGTTCTTAATTTGATCACCCGTGAGAGTACTATTGAACCTTTCATTGACCGCCCTAGCACATGCGTTGAGATGGACTGCCTTGAAGCCAGATGAGGTCCTTGTGCCACCAGCAACAACATTAGCTAGGTGAGAAAGCATGAAAGATGACATAGCTGAGGTCCACGAAGCATGGGTGCTTCCTCCCTTGCCACTGTTGTTGTCCATTTCCTACCTATCATGAAATGGAACAAAAATCTCCATTCAGTAATATATATTATATCAATAAAATATGCATGCAACAAGAATTCAGTAACATATCAACCCAGAAATTCAGTATACAGCTACATATCAACCCATAAAATGACCATTAAGGAATATATCAAGCCAAAAAATTACCATTCACCAACATATCAACCCAGAATATTAGCATACAACAATATCAACCCAGAAATTCAACATTCATCAATTCATCAAACCAGAAATTCAGCATACAACAATACATTTATCCATACAACTGAGATTTGGCAAATGGTATACAACAAGCTGTCCACACGAATTAAATAAATAAAGAAGTTCATAATACAAATGAAATGTAGCAAATAAGGTAGAAATACAAGTTGCATAGCTACATATTACGCTCCATGATGGTTATTACGATCAGCCCACATCTGATCAGCTAAACCCTGCCTGAACTGAACCATCCATGCATGGTCATTTGCTTGGCCGGTTGACTCATCATCAGTATCCTCACTTGGCCAATCAGACGGAGCTACAAGCTCATCAAGGCCGTCATTTATGACCCAATTATGAATAATACAACAAGCTACAACAATATCTACTTGAGTTTTAAATGGGAAGAATGGAGTGGCATCATCTAGAACTTTGAACCTCCTCTTTAGTGACCCAAATGCACGTTCAACCGTTATACGGAGGGATGAGTGTCTAAGGTTGAACAACTCCTTCTCATTTTGCACCGGATTATTCCCCCACTCATTCAAGTGGTACCGGACAGCACGAAAAGGAGGCAAGAATCCTTGTTTGGCTCCATATCCAGCATCAACTAGATAGAATTTTCCTATCATATGATCGATAAGTTGGTCACATTCCTAGATATCAACATTTGTCATGGAGAATTAGATAAACTATAGTAATCTATTACCTTGTGGGACATGAAGGCCATTTTCACGTTCCAAAGCATCTCTTAAAACTATAGCATCATGTGCTGTCCCCTCCCAACCAGCCAGGACATAAGTAAACCGAAGATCAAAATCTACGGCCGCCATTACATTTTGAGTGGCATGGGTCTTCCTACCACGAAAAGAAGACTCCACATTCTTACGAACAGAGGCTCTAATATGTGTGCCATCAATAGCTCCAATACAATCCTATTTTGTGTTCAACAACATTAAAAATTAGGGACAATATATCAATGTTCACATAAATATAAAATGAGGTAGGAATGAATCTCACACCTTAAAGTAAGGATCCCATCTAGGATTTCCTGCTATTTTAGTTGGAGTGTCCAATGAGGGGGGTCTGATAAGTTCATTTCGTAGCTCACCAATTGCATGAAGGACTTTGTTGAAATAACGACTTACTGTTTCTCCAGACCTACCATAATTAGTGCTGACTAACCTATTTCTAAGGTTATGACCCACCGTATGCAGAAACATAGCCACTTGTTCCTCAATACACATGTGGATGGTATCTTCAAGTAAACCACGATCCCTAAACAGCTTACAAAAACGAAAAAAACTTCCTTTTCTAAGTCTAAGCATCTTGATACAAGTTGTATCATTGAACCAAATTTTCGTTTCTAGGTACTCAATTCTCATCCTATCCCTTTCAGCCATTGGGCCATATTTAATACCTTCTCTCCTTGAACCTCTCGTTCTTTTCCTAGACCGAATAATCATGGCCATCATTGATAACAATAAATTTGTAGCAGCAATACAAACTAAAAGCTTGGTCCTCTTATCCATCTACAATACAACAAAAAAAATAACACATGACCATCATGTACTGTCAACAAATTTACCAAAACAAAACACATTTTTGAACTAATTAAACTACAACATTCTTAAAAAAACAGACATGCACAGATCTATAAACGAAATCCCTATTCAGTGTTTAGGGTATTTTTACCTTGCACAATGGAAACTGAGCTCTGCAGTTTGTAGATGGGGATGGAGAGGATGAGGAAATGCAGCTACCGCTGGCTTGCCCCTACGCCCTGCTCGGCCTGCTCGCGCCGCCGCCGACGCCCTGCTCGCGCCGCCGCCGACGCCCTGCTCGAGCCGCTGCCCCGCCCTGCTCGAGCCACCGCCGACGCCCTGCTCGACCCGCCGCCTCGCCCTGCTCTAGCTGCCGCGTCGTCCCAGCTAGCGCCGCCGCCGAGCAGCCCTGCTCACGCCGCCGCCGCCGCCCTGCTCGAGCCGCCGCGTCGCCCCAGCTAGCGCCGCCGCCGAGCAGCCCTCCTCGCGCCGCCGCCGCCGCCCTGCTCGAGCCGCCGCGTCGCCCCAGCTAGCGCCGCCGCCAAGCAGCCCTGCTCGCGCCGCCGCCGACGCCCTGCTCGAGCTGCCGCAGCTCGCGCTGCCGCCACTAACCCTAACCCTAGAAACAGACTCGTGAGGAGGAGAGAAAAGAGCGAAGGGAAAAAAAAGAGGAGCGGTGAAAAATTGCGGTGCGACGCGAGGGTTACCGCCGAGGCGCGTGAAATCACGGACGCGGAAGTGGGATGGCGCGGTCCGCGATTTTTTCCCGGATGAAGCTGTCCCGAATATGGAAGGAATATTCCCTTTTGGAGCCATCCCATCCCTTCTAGTCTCCCAACCAAACACGCCTAAAAATGGGATGATCCCATCCCATCCCGGGATATCCCCCAACCAAACACTACCTAAGTGATCACGTCGGGGGGAAATTCATGTTAGAGGACTGCTTTCCAGCCTAAAAAGGCATTATATGAAATATGCATGCATCTTTACATGCTTTTCGCTTGCAGTTGCAAGCCTGCAGCACATGCATGCAACTATGCAAAATGTTCATACTTTCTTTATTCTAAAATATAATAATTTTTAGCTATATATTTAAAATTGTGAGTAGAAATTATTTATATTTCAGATTACATTATTTAAGACGGGTAGTAAGCACCTTGGGCGGGGTGAGTCATGATGTGTTTAGCGGGAGATGGCAAAATTAGGCGCCGCTCACCTTTCTCTTTTCCTATAACGGAGCGGGACACATAACAGATCCACAAAGTTAGCTACCTAAAGCTACTTATTAAGCTAGCTTGCAGCTTGCTTACACGATATACTCCCTCCGTTTTAAAACATATTAGATATATATTTAACTATTTATTTTTTAAAAAAAAATTAGTATAAATATGCACAATATAAATCATATTTGAAGTACTTTTGATGGTACAGAAACATATAGAACGAACTAAAAATGATATTACATACTTATATAGTTTTTAAAATAAGGTAGATAATTAAAAACACACATACAAGAGTCACCAACATTATATATCCTATAAAAAGTGAGGGAGTACGTGCGACGCACATGCACGTGCGGATCCATCTACTTCATCGGTCCCAAAATGTTACGAGCTAGGTATCTAATCTCTCTCATCGTATTTTACCTAGCTAAGTCTAAATGATCACTATATGCTATACTGTATGTATTACTGTTCACGGTATCAAGCTGCTTATCATGAGTAACTACACTTAATTACAAGCTAGTTAATAAATTAGCAGGAATTGAAGAGCAATTAGGGCTTGTTCCGTTAATTTCACCAGAAGGAGATTGGGAGAAATTTGAGAAGATTTCTCTCTCTTGTAGATTAACTGAACAAGGTCTAAGACGATCGATGTATGCACATCATGCTGATCTGTGTGCGTTTGGTAAGGCGTTGCTTTCGGATAGACTGATGGAGACGAGATGGCTGCTTGCTCCAGGAGTAGTAGTACTAGCTAGTTTAGGGGTACATTATAACTGAACACTGCAGTTTATTTTGACAAAAAAAATATTAAACATGTAGAAATGCGTACTTCCTCCGATCCAATTTTTTTCTTAAGTTGTGACGAGGTTTAGGATTAAACTTTTATAACTTTAACTATTAATAATATTAAAATAGCATATATATATATAGATTTATCTTTGGTAGATCAAATCTATAAAAATATAAAAACATATATATAGATTTGATCCGCCATAGCTCGACATCGTTGAGGTCTTGGTGAATATTGATATGTGTATTTGCCTGAAAAACAAACCGGTCAAGAAAGATCCCCATGACACCAAATTTAAGAAGAATATGTACTTTTTTAAATTTAATAGTATTTCGATTCTACAGTAGTATCCCGATACTATAATGATTTAAAACTATCATACCTAGTATCTCGATATCGATTACCTTGTATTATGAAATCGGACCAAGAATTAGTACTACTATTTATTCTTATCCTAGTAGGTATTCCCTCCGTCCCACAAATCCCCATGTAGGAATATAAAAGAGGGATAAATCTATGGAAATGCACGCTCCTAGCTTAGAGCATCTCCAAGAGACTAGCAATAATTTTAGCTATATTTAAAGAACAAGAGGTTAGCTAAAAAATAAAAAACTTCCCAAAAGTAAGGGTAAACCAACAGACTCTTTAAAATGGCGAATGTGGATGGAGAGACTGTCTGGCTAGGCAAAGATAGCTAACGAAGGAGAGGAGATAGCTACCTTGAAAAGAGATAGCTATCCAGTTGGCTAGTCTGTTGGATGCAATTTTTTCTTTCTTTCCTCTTTTTTTTAACTAGTCAACGGGATATGCACGAGCTCTTGGAGATGCTCTTAGCTCTTCATATTAAAGAGAATTGCTTACTAGTACTACTATTACTACATGGAAAGGCTGAAACTGGTTGAACACGTGGGTAAACTACAGAGACTATACATATATATGTGTGTGTGTGTCGTATCATGTGTGGCTGAGAATGAGATAGAGGGAGAGCGTGTAGATGCATGCATGTTGTTTGATCTCACTTTCACTGCTACTCCTACTTAATTAGTGCTAAAAGTAAATATAAATGAAGGAAAAGAAAAGGGCAACCCGTAGGTATCGGACTGCCAGCTTTTCGCTTCCTATTATTACTTTTGGCAACACAAACGAATGCAGGCAGATATACTACTATTTCTTTTGGCTTAAAACTGATTAATTAATTTAGGTTTTCGCTACACATCACGAGAGACATGGAGCAGCCGACGCCTATGCTATCTCGTACTCCCAATTAAGATATATCTCATTTAATTAAAATCCCTTACATTTTAAAAGTAGTACAGTATATATGTGGACAAATATTAATTAGCATGATTTATATGAGCATGTTCCGTCCTTAAGCAGTTACAAAAGCCCTTCATATATACGATTAAATCTTTCACTCTGCTACAATTCATGGGAATTAATCCTTTGCAGTAGTACTAGTAGAAGCAGTGCAAGATCGATGAAAGTATGTATACTTCACTGCTGTTACTGATACGGTAACTGTAAGCTGTATATATAGGCATAGGTAGAAAGCTATGTATAGCTACTGGAGGACTAGCAGATGGAGTGAAGTGGCGACAAAAGAAAATACAGAAAATACGGAGCAATGCTAGTGGAAGCGGCTGCAACACGTGAGGAAATTGTTGGGTGACAACTGACAAGAGATGGAAGCACCCAGCAGGGAATCATTCAATCATCTCATCTCATCTCATCAGATACTACTGGAGTACGTACTCCTTTACTCCCGTTTTTTTTTATTTTGACAAATTGATCCTTTTTAAAAATTTATTTCGAAACTAGTCACTACTAACAACTTCAACTAAAAATAGATCGTAAACTCAGCATCACATCCGTTGGTGCTGAACCCGTACCAGCGTGGCTCCCGAGCCGATCCCTCAACCGACGTGGCAGGGGTCTCAGTACCAACCACCTAAGCTCAGCACCAGACGCGTTGGCGCCGAGCTGAGGCACTTAACCTCGTAGCTTGGCCGCCCTGACCCAACAACTATCTTCCTCTCCTCTCTCGTCTAGGGTTCATCCCCACACAGTCACCCTCTCTCCTCTCTTGCACAAATCTTCCCTAATTGACCCCAAATCGAAGGAGATTTTGTGAGCATTACGTTGGGGATCGATTTGTAAGGTAAGACCTCTTGGAAAACCCTAATTTCCTCAGCCAGCTTTCATTTGCACGGGAAGAAGAGGAGAGGCTGAGGCGGCCTCGATCGGCCACTAAGTACCTAAGCTCAGCGCCAACGCGTTTGGCCCTGAGCTTAGGGCCTCAGTGCTAAGACGGTTGGTGCTGAGACCCCTGCCATGTCGGCTGGGGGATCGGCTCGGGCACCACGCTAGCAGGGGTTCCGTGCCAATGGGTGTGGCGCTGACCCATCAGACCTCAACGCCACTGGCGTTGAGCCCACAACCTATTTTTGATTGAAGTTTTTGATAGGGACTAGTTTCGAAGTAAGTTTTTGAAAAGGACCAATTTGTCAAAAGAACAGCCTTTAATCATCGGGGCAATTGCGTATCTAACCCTCTTTTAAACGCTAACTTGACCATCTTCTATCAATTTTGCTCACTTGACCCTTCTTTTTAAAATTGAAGATACGATTTGACCCTACTCCATTAAGGGCACGTAACGGTATTAAAGGGAGCACAAAATACCTCTTCTGCCCTTGCTCATTTGACCCTATTTTACCAAAGCTTTTAGTTAGTTTAGCATAATTTTGTATGGTGGAAATAATGAGAAAGATTTGTGATGAATTTGTGCACTTAGTATAGGTTTCACCGATTTGTGACAATTTGACTCATTTTTATCATATTTTCGTCAAATTTGAACTATATTTGTTAGTTTTTTTTTCAAATTTTTAGTTTGACAAAATTGACTTCAACTTAATAGATGTTTGACAAATTTAACATATATTTGAAAAAAAATATGAATAATTTTAAACAAATTTTGGACAGCATATCCACCACAAAATACATACGAGTATATTAACAAAAAAAATCCCAAAGCACAAAACATTCTTGCTTACCCTGCGCCGGGCACCTCCCACCTCATGGTCGTGCGTCAAGCAAGCTGCGCCTTCCCCGTCACTGTGTTGCAATAGCAGCCACCGCTCCCTCCCTTCCTCCTCATTGCGTCGTGCGTCGTTGCCGACCCACAGCCGATGAGTTTCACCACCGTCGCGCCGCCGTCACCGACCCACTGGTACTGGATCCGCAACCCGGACACCCAGTCGCCGCCTACGCACCACGGCAACCCGAGCACCGCCGCTTGTGCCCTGCCGCCGTCGCCAACCCGTCGCCACCGGATCCACAACCCGGATGCCTCAACACCATCAGATCTGTAGCCCGGATGCCCGGTCGCCACTGGATATGGCGCCCTGCTCCGTTGCTCGGGTCCGTCGCCGCCGCTCCTCCTCGTCACCACCCCTCCCCACCGGATTCGCCCGCCGCAGTCCAATCTCCATCGCGAAATCCACTCGTCATAGCTTGAGCCCCGTCGCCACCGCCACTCCTCCTCCATCGCGCGGCTGCTTCTCCATGGCAAGGAGAGTTGCTCTGGAGAGAGAAGGGAGAGGGAGGGGGAGAGGATAAGAAATGAGTGGTGAGAAATTTGGGGATAGAGTTAATTTGTATTCAACGGTATTTTGGTCCATTATGACTCATAAATATTTTTTTCCTTTTTTTCCAAATGAAATCCTAACGATTTAGTGGAAACAAGGTCAGACGGTAACTCCAATTTTTAAAAAGGGATCAAATAAGCAAACTTTTAAAAGTAGTATCATATTGATAGTTAGGTCTTAGAATATGGTCAAATAAGCAATTCTCCCTTACTCGTACTACTACTCATTATTGTACTTAGCTATACGTATAATAGAGTATAATAGAATTAGAGTAAAGTGCACGAGCAATCTCTAAATTTGTGCAGGTGTGTTAGATATGTCTCTGAACTCTCAAAATACATTTTTGATCTCTTAATTTGTATTAGGTATCATTTAGGTCCAAACGAACTCCAACCTGCGTGGTGTGCTGACGTGGCATGCCATGGTGGAGCCTATGTGTCAGTGGACCCCACAAATCACTCACATATAAAAAAATAAGAACATATTTTTTCTTCTCTTTTTTAATTTATTTTTTCAAAATTAAAAATATAATTTCTCATCTTTCTCCTCTCTTTTTAATTTTTTTTCTACATGACTAACATGTGGATCAACTAACACGTTGGTACCACTATGTCACGCCAGCTCACGGAGCGGGTTAGAGTCTGTTTGGACCTATATGATACTCATGACCAGTTCGAGAATCCAACAATATATTTTGAGAGTTTAGGGATCGTCCGTGCACTTCACTCAATTAGAATTTTTTTACCGAGCTGCTATCTCGGTCTCAAAATACATGTAATTATTTGTCGGAGGTAGGTAGTAGTTATACGGTATAGTATTATATGCAGCTGCCGCTAGGGGAAACACTTTCAATACCTTAAGAGGACGTTGAAATCAAAGAAAAATGGAAGAGCATTTGTCGATTAATCCAGGATCAAGAATTAAGATGAAATAGCATTTGTCGATGGGGCTAGATATACATTTATCATTAAATTTTAACTAAAAGTTTGACCAGATGTAAATACAGTACAATCATAATGCAATTACACTGTAAGTTGCAGTATAACTTGTATGTAGCTTTCAAAATTCCCTAGGTGATATGCTATTTTCTTGTAAACGGAGGTATAATGGTACTGAATCCCCTCACATGTGCGTGCATTGTGATTATTTCCTACCTCCCTTGCACGAATTTTAACTCAAATCAAACAGTTCAAAATTACATTGTAGTTACATGCAAGTTATAATAATGTAATTATACCGCGATTGTACTATATTTACATCTGTTAAATTTTTAGGAAAAAATTATCGATAAATATATAGCAAAATCGTTTGTCGATCAATCCAGGACCAAGAATTAAGATGAAATTTCTATATAGAAAGTTTTTCTCAAAAATAATACCATATAACGAAAATATGCTAATAAACGAGGTGATAGCTAAATCGTGAAGCTGATTTAAAGTTTTAAACTCAGCCTAAGTATATAAAAGCGGCGCTTGCTTTGCAGGTGCCCGGTCGATGCGTCCGCCAGATGGATGCATACCGACTGCTGCATTGTCAAGATCTGTTTTTCTATTCAACAAGAATTCAACGATAATTTTCATTTCCCTGAAAAAGAAGAAGGATTCAACTAAACCAACCGAGAGATTGGGACATGCTCCACGCATGCATATATGCGACGACTAACCTCATTTTCTCAATCAAGTTCGTTAGTTTCCTAGTTGCGTGAAGGATTAGTATTACGTAGTGTTTAACGATTGAGCAGCAAGTGGCGACAAAACAATGATAGCCAAAGGTGGGAGAGTACATATAATTCATCCAAAATCCTTATATTTTATGATTGACGAAGTATATCTAATTCACTAAAAAAAGAACAGTTCCATATCTAGATTCGTGACCAGAAATATCTCTCATATAGATAACATATGGGAATCCCTATGGGTTAGAGGGGGTTACCACATCTATGTGATAGACTTGATTATGGTGTGGTAAGCATGATAAGCCGATAAAAAAACTATTACAACTTTTAAAAATGTAAAATTTACTTTTAAGAAAGAATTTCTCGGGTTACCACTTACTACTCTATCAAACAAAAAGGTAAACTCTAACTACGAATCTAGACACGTATGTGTTCAGATTCGTATTTAGGATTGAACTTTTTTTTTTAACGGAGGTGGTTCTTACCATACCCTTGTTACTATTGTTTTCGGTGATAAGCCCGATTAACCTCGAACATACTCCGTACTACTATCTCTATCCCAGAATAAGTTAATCTAGAACATGATGTGACATTTACTGGCACTACGAAATAAGTTAATCTAGAATAGGATGTGATATTTTCTGATACTACAGGCGTATATTCAGATTTATATTACTAGAAAATATCATAGTCCTTACTAAATTAACTTAGGAGATAGTAATTAGGAGTACCATGTCTCAGCCATTAGAAGGAGTAAGAGAGAAATGAAACCGAATACTACTACTCTCTATGTTTTATATTATAATTTGTTTGGTTACTCTTAGTCAATTTTTTTTAAGTTTGACTTAGTTTGTAGTATAATATAGTAATATTTTCAACCCGAAATAAATATTGTATCAAAATATATTTAATATTAAAACTAATGAAACTAATTTAATGTTATAGATGTTACTATTTCTTCTATTTTTAGCTATAAAATGGAGGGAGCGGAAACTAGTGCAGGAGTAGCTAGCACTAGCAGTAGCAGGCGCTGAAATGCATGCATGTGCACCCTTTCATTCGCGTGAATCACATGGCTTCCATCGTACTACTACACTACTACTACTATGGCGTAGAGCCACATCTTTCTTTTCACCCCAGCTCACTACTAGTAGAACAACCAACCGGTTAGCTGCTATAACTGTTTTGCACGTTTGATTCCTTCAGCTTTCTAGCTTTACTGCTGCGAGCCAACAGCTAAGCTACTGCTACTGTACTCCACACTATAGTATGGAGTATTACTGGTAAATGGAGTGCCACGCTTTGGCCGATGAGGAAAAAGAGGAGATATACTAAATATATGATTGGTTCCAAAACTTGAGTGGATGTGTTACATAGATCTGTAAATAACATATTGAGATCTATAATCTTATTTTAATGAACTATGGTCGGTTTAAAATGCGTTTGAGCAGAGTTAACCGCCTACATGGTGCTCCACATAAGCAGTATTTTGCATCTGGCCCCCTCTAGATCTCGACGTGGCGATAATTTTGAAATCTCCCAAAATATTCCAAATCCCTTTGCATCCCTCGAACGCTTACAAGGGAGAGGCCTGAGTAGGGCGAAGACGACGCTGACGATCATTGGTGGTGCGAGGTGATTGAGATGTCAATTTGGACTGCTTGACTAGCAGTGCTCAACAACTGACACACAGCACACCTTCCTCGTCGATACGACGGTTGCAATGGACCTTAACTTCAGGGGAGAAGATGAATCGGCGCCCCTATCATCGTTACCTCGCCGTCTCCTAACACCTCTTGACGTTGTCCTTATCATCACAATCCTAGCCATTGAGGGGAATGCAAAGGGATGAAGGGATTGGGGGGATTTCAACGACTTACTATAGCAATAGGGGGGTAAGTACAAAATTACCATCACGTCGAGATGCGGAGGAGCCCAGATGCAAAATGTTGCCTACGTTGAACGTCACGTAGGTGGTCAGCTCTGATCAAACGTGCTTTGAACCAGCTATGGTTTATTAAAACAAGATCATGGATCAAAATGTGTAATTTTTAAGTTTACGGATCTAAATGACACATTCGCTCAAGTTTAAGTACCGATCATGTATTTTACTCTACTGTATAGTACATACTCGATAGATGGAAAAAGTAGCACATCTGTTTCCACTTAAGATTACAGACCAACCAATCAATTATGCATGCTACTTTAGTTAATACTCCCTCTGTAAGAAAAACTTAATTTAAAATAGAATGTGACAATGATAAGCCTTACCCAGTGTAGTAGTACTCCAAGTACTCCATCCGTTTCAAACGTTCTAGAATTATCATGAGTCAAATAATAGAGTTTTTTCAGTTTGAGATGGAGGCCCTCGGGGAAAGTAAAGCTCCAGTCCTACTAGTACTATAGTACCAAAAAGATAAAAAGAAAAAAAAGCAAGAAAGCAGAGCATGGAGAGAAGGAAAAAAAATGAAAAAACAAAAGAAGAGGGGTAGCGCGTGCGTGCTGCCACTGGGTAACGAGATTCACATGGTGTTTGACGTTTGGTGGGTGCAAAGGGCCAATCACTGCTGCACACCACGTGACTCACTGACAGTGCCAGCCACCCAAGGGCCCAAGCATATTTTTCTTTGTACTATCTGTGCATTGCACTCGTTGGTTCCGTTGATACGTACGCGAGCAAAACGTGCTCCATCCCTCCCAAACACGAACCTTCCTTCCACTTGCCCCCGCTCTACCTCCTTTTCTGCTCCACCTACGCGGCGCTCATTGCACACACGCATCTGCCATATCTTTTATATAAAAAAAAGCACAATATTCATACGCATACGCTCACAACACACTCATTTCTACAAACGTACATACACACACTCTATTTCTCTAAGCACCTCCACATACCATAGAGCCGTTATGTTTTTTGCTCTCAGATTTTTGGTAGGGCAGTGTTCTGTAATCGTATATTAAGTTGATATCAGAACACGACTATAAACAAGAAATATACATGGATGACACCAAACTTTTGTATGCCATGGGAGTATTTTTTTTATTACAGTGGTATTTGGTTAGCTAACCTACTAAAATAATATCTTAGTCTCGCACATTTGTTTTACGAGACATAGTAGAAACATATATGCTCGTAGACACACGCATGCATTGATTTTTTAGCGTCTTATACCTTAACGACTATCGTGCTAGTGTAACTATCTTTGTTTACGATGCTTCCATGACACCTTGCCCCACATCCCTGACCACTCCATGGTGCCTCTTGTGCGCCTGGCTACCTCATCATCTTTATCCCTGATTTCGGCTACATCAACCATAACTACTTTACACATGGCTCGCTCAACCACGGCTTCTTCGCGCCCTTAGGTTTGGCTAACTCGACAATGGCACAAGTACTATCGCTATTGAACACTCTCGTCAACTTATTCTCCACATACATGGATTAGGTACCCATCCAAAAAGAAGGTCTAAGTCCTAATACCCGTGCTAAGTGATGATTCAATATTGATTCTATGTCTTGAAGCAGACTAATTAATTTGGGAACAACTTTGTTATAATGGAACCACCAAGAAAAAAATATTAACAGTGAAAAATCAATGCAACGATTACAGTACAATAGAGTTGCAATTCATTTGGTATTCCGGATGCTCGCGTGATATCTTTCTATGTATACCATTGAACGCTAGTGTAATCGGAGCAAGATTTATAGCCTTGGAGCTAAATACCTGAGCACGAGCACGTTTAGAGGAGTAGTGAGCGAAGCATTTTTCCTACTGAAATGATAAAAGAAAAAACAACTTGCATGTGCTCCGCATAAATCAAATATAAACAGCAGTGGAATTATTATTGTTCATTTCAATAGCGGTGTTGATTAGGGCAGGGCGTCGACAGCGACCTGTCCGGCACGCCGGCCACGCTACCCATCTCGCAATTTAATTAAAATCACAGGTGATTAACTAATTTTAAAAAGCACGCTTCTGGCCTCGCTAAACACGTGAACATGGACGGCCCAGATTTTCTGGCAGGTTTTAAACGATAAGATGGATCGATCCACACTGGAGTAGTTTATTATTCCTGTCACTGCCGCGTGGGCTCCACCTCACTTTCCTGCACGTGGCCCAACCTGTCGATCGGGTCAACGGTCAAACCTGCCGGCGGGGTCACTTGCTGCTAGCGACGACGAGGCTAGAGTATTTATATAAGCAACCCAAATTGTTATATGGGATTTACTCTCTGCAGCTACATGTGCTAAGCTTGCTTAATTACCACTAATACCGCTCTACTTACACATGCAAACATGTATTATTTATATGTATATGTAATATAGTAGCACAACTTGTGTTTTACGGCCCTCGTGGACGCACATGTACAAATATCTTCATCATGCACGGGCACGATACAAAAAAGTGCTAACTAGGAACACATGACTTATTTTTTATTCTTCATTTCCTACAAATTTTTTTTCCCAGCCCGCGCTATCAAAATTGTATGTACTTTGTTGGAAGATATAATCCATATGTACGGTATGAGTTAAATATAGGTCTAAATTTACCCACAACAAAATGCGGCATGGTGTAACTAATGGCTTGTGATTGTGAAAATGAATTTTTGCCCGCTCTTAAAGCATGCCCAACAGATACCCAAAAATTTAACTCTAAAATTCTATTTTTGGAATTCCTAATTTATTTTTAAAGTATAGATAAACTTTTATCTCTAACAGATATCTTAAATTAACTCCCAATAATAAAAAATAGGCTCACCCTTAACTACCAACCGATACATAAACAAAAATCGCTCCGTCCATCCGCTCCTCATGCGCGCGATCTCTCCACGTATCGCCCTCTCCTTTTGTCATGTGAAAATTGGGAGCGAGAGCATCTCCCAACTTGTGTAGAGCGAGAAAGAAGGATAAGGAGATTCCAATTTTTAATACATCTATAGGGGAACCGTTGGAGTAAGTTTTTCAAAAAAGAAACCTCAATTTTAGAACTAGGTTTTATTTAGGGGTACTGTTGATACCACTACCCTATCTCTATTCCCGACCTCTATTCTTGAATCCGGATCCCGACTGTGGCGCGAGTTCGATCCAGGATAGCATCAGGAGAGAGAAATACCAAATTTAACATTCCTCTCTCAGGGATAACGGATGAGCTAAAATTAGAGGTCGTGATGGCGCATCTGCTGGAGCCTGTTTTTCTTCCCCATACGCTATTTTCGGAATGAGGGCATACGTGATAGAGGAGCTGCTAGATGCTCTAAAGCATTGTCAAAATACGGATGGAGCGACACATATGCTCCACCACTGCCTCCTACTAACCTGTAATGTAAAATCTACAAGAGATAAATAATAATAATAATAAAACACTTCCCACAATAGGAAAGCAGGGGAGCTGACATGACATGTGGGACCGAGCGAGAGAATACCGAAAATACCCCCGGCAACGAAACCCAATTGGATGGGATTGATTTGAGCGAGTGATTACCCGTCTCCTCCCCACCAAAAAACCATTCTCCTCTCCTCTTTCATTCCAATCAAAAGAGAGTAGGAATCGATGAACCTGTGGACGGACGACAACGCCTCCATGATGGAGGCGTTCATGGCCTCCGCCGACCTCCCGGCCTTCCCCTGGGGCACCCCGCCGCCTCCTTTGCCGCCGCCTGCTCCGGCGCCCGCGCCGCCGCCTGCCTCCGCCGCGGCGTTCAACCAGGACACGCTGCAGCAGCGGCTGCAGTCCATCATCGAGGGGTCGAGGGAGACGTGGACCTACGCCATCTTCTGGCAGTCCTCCCTCGACGTCTCCACCGGCGCCTCCCTCCTCGGCTGGGGCGACGGCTACTACAAGGGCTGCGACGAGGACAAGCGCAAGCAGCGCTCCGCCACCCCGGCTGCGGCAGCGGAGCAGGAGCACCGCAAGCGCGTCCTCCGCGAGCTCAACTCCCTCATCGCCGGCGCTGGCGCCGCTCCCGACGAGGCCGTCGAGGAGGAGGTCACCGATACCGAGTGGTTCTTCCTCGTCTCCATGACGCAGTCCTTCCCCAACGGCCTCGGTCTCCCCGGCCAGGCGCTCTTCGCCGGCCAGCCCACCTGGATCGCCA
Organism: Oryza punctata; assembly: GCA_000573905.2. Taxonomy (NCBI): domain Eukaryota; kingdom Viridiplantae; phylum Streptophyta; class Magnoliopsida; order Poales; family Poaceae; genus Oryza; species Oryza punctata. Next base: position 27,493,998 of record CM002497.2, read on the forward strand.
CCGGCTTGTCCACCGCGCCGTGCGAGCGGGCCAGGCAGGCCTACACCTTCGGCCTCCGCACCATGGTCTGTCTCCCCCTCGCCAGCGGCGTCCTCGAGCTCGGCTCCACCGACGTCATCTTCCAGACCGGGGATAGCATCCCCAGGATTCGCGCCCTCTTCAACCTCAGCGCCGGATCCTCCTGGCCGCCACACCCTCCGCAGCCCGACGCGGATCCCTCCGTGCTCTGGCTCGCCGACGCGCCGCCCTTGGACATGAAGGATTCCATCTCCGCCGCCGAGATCTCCGTCTCCAAGCCACCCCCACCGCCGCACCAGATCCAGCACTTCGAGAATGGGAGCACCAGCACGCTCACGGAGAATCCCAGCCCGTCGGTGCACGCGCCAACGCCGCCGCAGCAGCAGCAGCCGGCCGCGCCACCTCAGCGGCAGCAGCAGCAGAGCAGCCAGGCTCAGCAGGGCCCCTTCCGGCGGGAGCTCAACTTCTCCGATTTCGCGTCCAACGGCGCAGCGGCCCCGCCTTTCTTCAAGCCCGAGACCGGCGAGATCCTAAACTTCGGCCACGACAGCACCAGCCGGAGGAATCCGTCGCCGGCGCCCCCGGCCGCCACCGCCAGCCTCACCACCGCGCCGGGGAGCCTGTTCTCGCAGCACACGCCGACGCTGACGGCCGCGGCGAACGACGCCAAGAGCAACAACCAGAAGCGGTCCATGGAGGCCACCTCCCGCGCCAGCAACACCAACAACCACCCAGCGGCGACGGCGAACGAGGGGATGCTCTCCTTCTCGTCGGCGCCGACGACGCGGCCGTCGACGGGCACGGGCGCCCCGGCCAAGTCGGAGTCGGACCACTCGGACCTGGAGGCGTCGGTGCGGGAGGTGGAGAGCAGCCGCGTGGTGGCGCCGCCGCCGGAGGCGGAGAAGCGGCCGCGGAAGCGCGGGCGGAAGCCGGCGAACGGGCGGGAGGAGCCGCTGAACCACGTGGAGGCGGAGCGGCAGCGGCGGGAGAAGCTGAACCAGCGGTTCTACGCGCTGCGCGCGGTGGTGCCCAACGTGTCCAAGATGGACAAGGCATCGCTGCTGGGCGACGCCATCTCGTACATCAACGAGCTCCGGGGGAAGCTGACGGCGCTGGAGACGGACAAGGAGACGCTGCAGACGCAGATGGAGGCGCTGAAGAAGGAGCGGGACGCGCGGCCGCCGGCGCCGTCGGGAGGAGGAGGAGACGGCGGGGCGCGGTGCCACGCCGTGGAGATCGAGGCCAAGATCCTGGGGCTGGAGGCGATGATCCGCGTGCAGTGCCACAAGCGGAACCACCCGGCGGCGCGGCTGATGACGGCGCTGCGGGAGCTGGACCTGGACGTCTACCACGCCAGCGTCTCCGTCGTCAAGGACCTCATGATCCAGCAGGTCGCCGTCAAGATGGCCAGCCGCGTCTACTCGCAGGACCAGCTCAACGCCGCTCTCTACAGCCGCATCGCCGAGCCAGCCACCGCCGCCCGGTAACTCACTCGGATTCAGATACAACTCATCACAAGATAGGGAGGAAACCCGACTCGATCCTACAGTATACAACTCTACTCGTCTCTCACCATCGCCCCCAAGCCGGCGTAGCCATAGCCAGAGCTTCAGGACTGCTTTTCTGATGCCAACGATGATCAAATCATCTTCTTGCTGTAAAATTATGTTGAAAGATCTGTGTTAGGACGGATGGAGAGGATGATTGATATCAACTCGCAATCGAAGCTGAAGCTGCTGCTGCTGCTGATCGTCGTCTTGTTTTTGATACTGATAGCAGCGGTTGTATTCTTTCTTCCTTTCTTTGTTAGCACGAAGGAAAGGGAGGAAAGAAATCATCAGCGATACGTTGGTCCTTGTTAATTACTCAACCTAATATGATAGACTTTGTATATAGGATTTGGTATTGTACTATCATCATGCCAATGAAACAAGAGAGGGAGGAAGGAAGGAATACAACATGTTGTAGTGTTTTTGATCTCGTAAAAAAAAAGAATGCAATGAATATGCTCTTTTTTTTTTTGCTTGATCAATCATCTCTATTTTTATCTCATCATCACTAATGTTCAGCAACTGCAAGCAAGGATGGTTGGTTGGTTATTCATCCTGTTCATGTCCTGCCATTGTGATGTCTTCTTCAACGGAGGGCACCACGGAGAAGACGACCTGCACACACATGATGGGGACATGGTCTTGCAGCACATGTGAGTGAGCGAGTTGGGTGGGTAGATCTCGCCATCACCAACAGCCAGTAGCACGGTACGATTAGCAAGCGAGGGAGAAGCAAGCAAAGTAGGAGCTGCTCTTCTTGGCTTGGCAGCACAAAAACGAAACACAACAAAAACAAAGTTAGATGTGCGTGTGAATGGTTCATCATCAAAGCTAGGTTTACTGATGATGAGAGATGAGTTGAACGTGGACATGAAGGACATGGCAGGCCAGGGACCAACCAACCAACCACCTCATCCATCCAACAAAACAAAAGCAAAGCAAGCACAACAATAGATATACTAATTGATTTTTAATTTGGTCCGTGGGATGGAGCAGAAAAATGCGTGGGTGGCGTGCGGCTTTTGTTATCGCGCATGTGACTCGTGAACAAACGGGCCATCGGTGTCGACAAAAAAAAGTATCTGCTCCCTGCTCACTCACTCATCACTATCCGCTCTAATCTCCACATGCGTTTCAACCATGTCTTGCTCCAGTAGCTCCGTTGTTCTATTTGAAAAAAAAAATTCTTTTCCTGTTGAATTCTCGTAAGAAAGCAGCAAAGATTACAAAACTCCTGTTGTTTATGCTTGTTTCGGGTAAATGATTACGCCACGTTTTCGTTAACAGGGAAATTAAACTAGCAATTAGTACTAATTTGCTCAAACACGAAGCACCAGTGGTCTAGTGGTAGAATAGTACCCTGCCACGGTACAGACCCGGGTTCGATTCCCGGCTGGTGCAAAGTCTTTTTTTTTTGCCACGATTCAGTACAAGCTTCGCTCAATTATTGGCATGAGCATGTGACCAATCAGCTAATCTTGTCTGCTTCCATCTCCGAGAAAATAAAGCCGCCATCAATTTGGCACCCATTGTTGATGCCAGACTGATATCTTTGTAAAGAAAGACGATTAGTGTATTAAAATCCTACAGATTCTTCTAGACTTTTTGGATTAGCATTTTAGCACAACACTGACTGGTACCCCAAAATATCAACCGACAACCGGCACAACATGATTAAGCATACATCAATTCATTTCTCTCTTCTAAAAAGGAGAAGGCAAGCAGCACCCAAAATGAATCGATACACATTTTCAGCTTGCATATCCTATGGACAGGTATGCTACAGTGTAAAAAAAAAGAGAAAACAACAATATGCTTTACATTCTCAAAGAAACTAGCATGAACTCGACCTCTATGTAATGGAAAACTGTACAGGCTATGTACTGCAACGCAGGCCCTGGCCCTGCCCCAAGTTGCGAGTATGGACGAAACTGTATTTTGCTGTTGTAGCAAGTCCCCTTTGTGGCGCTCTTGCCTGTGTGCGAAATTGCAAGGCCTACCAAACCAAAGAATCAAACTTGAAATGATCACACCGCTAAGGATCTGAGCTTAACGTGGTTCATTTCGCACGCTATGAATGCTGATAAGAATGCCGCCCACTGGGATTTGCGGGAGCCGATGGTAGCGCTGGAGCTGTAGAAGGTAGCCGGACCAAGGCAGGCTGAGGTGGTGGTGCAGTAAGGGCGTAGGTGAGTCTTGACGACGAGCTCTCAATGAGCCCTGCAACTCCAGCAGCAGAAGACTGTGCATTGGATGGGAGGAATAAGTCGTGCTTCTGGTCCTTGTAAGCACTCCATACCTAAGAAAGAACACATTGTTATTTTACTCATTTCTAGTACTCATTTTCATTTAGTGCTGTTATTTCTAATGATCCCAACATCGAATATGAGATTGATGAATGGATTACTTACATCAGAAGAATTCAGAATTTCACGAACTTTAGCACAGTGTGCGCCTTCCGTTGCAAAAGCATGAAGCACCTGTGTAATTTATAAGAAAAAAAACATATAAAACAAGGGGCCAGCAGACATACAAGTGGGAGAGGCCAAATCAAACTACCAAAACACATCATTTTACCACAATGAGACAACAATTGCATCCTCTTTTAACCACTCATCAGGATATCATATCTATGCCCTGAAAACCCTTGTTTTTTCTTTCTAATATATACAATTTCCTATATACAAAGCTTAAGCCCAGGAATTTAATTTATGACATTATTTCTCAAACGCTTCATGCATTTTTCAGGTTTTCAAAGGGTAAACTCCTGGTAGAATGATGAGTTTGATGGGTACAAGTCGGTTCATCTAAATACTAAAAATAAGCATAAAAGGATGAATGATTCTTAGTTAAGGACACTTCCTAACTTGTGGCTATCATCTGCCTAAATAACATATATGATCAATTCAACTTTATTTTGATTGCACCAAGCTGATGAGGAAGTCCCATGAAAACTGAGCAAAATGACGGTCCTTACCTCCACTGCCAATACACGCCCAATTGAAGCCTCTGATTCATTCCACTTCATTTGGTTACAAAGTCCCTGCCTGCCACCAGCTCGCCAATCAAGAATACCAAGCAGTACTTCAACAAGGCCAACCCTGTTTTTTTAATCATAGTTGATGAATAGGTGTTAAATTTTTGCAAGACACATGATTCCATGCAAAACTAGGATGAATGAACATAAGCCTTGTTATCATTTGTTTTGCCTCCAAGGACTGAACACATAAGATATGCTGGTTTAATTTAAACAAAAAGTTACTAGCTTTTCCATTTTCACTCAGCAAAAATAAAAAGAGATTATCAGTATAATAGACTTTCTTTGGTCATGTCAGAAGTATCAGAATTTTTTTTTGGAGAGTTTTCATGTTAAAATCAAACAACATTGCTTCCTTCAGTTATCACTAAATATGTATGATTTGAACAGCTTACTTTAGCCCCTGTGCAACAAGTGCATCTCTAGCCCGATTGCCAGCACCAACAACACGCTTTAGTGTCTCTAATGCCAGTATACTTCCACCTTGCCATCCAATTGCTTTCATAAGCAATGGAACAACCTGCAAACAGTTGAAGCAAAGAAAATATTTAGATGGGTCTTTATAGAGATAATCCAAGAAATGCCATTGACAAACACCCAGTTCTAAGAAATGCCATCGATGAGTACGAGTTCTATGAAATGCCATTGTACAAGCGACTTTGTCCCAGAAATGCCATCGCCGTTAAAGTTCCGTTAGCAACCCTCCGTTAAGTGCTATAAGATGAACAGTGTATTTGACGGCGCGGGATGGACGGAACCCTAATGGCGATGTCATTTTTAGGATAAAGTCGCTTGTACGATGGTATTTTATGGAACTTGCACTCGTCAATGGTATTTCTTGGATTAGGATGGTTGTCAATGGTATTTCTTGGATTTTCTCGTCTTTATATGCCATTCATGAAATAATGTGCTATGCGTCAATTGGATAGGACATCATTTTTGGTTTCTCCAATCAACTGTGAGAACAGACAAGTAACTAGTTAATGGAAGTCAATATTCAAAAGACCTTGACTAATAATTAATAAAGACATTGAAATAGAGCCAACATGATTATACAAGGTGTGTTGGTTTTGCACTAAATCAATAAAAACATTCAAGAAATGGAATCTTCTCAGGCCTAAACATTTGAACACTACAGGGCCAAACGTAATAATTACATTGGTCATGAATGCATTACAGGTTCAACACTAAACTTAAGGGTCATCTTGTCACTAAAAACTGTACTAAGTCAAACCACAAACCATACTGTTGGATAAGCAAAGAAACTGGTGTGTAAAAGAATCAATACATAATAACCTAGAAATTTTAAATTAAAAAAAAAAACGGTTGCAATTCAATACCTGAGGAGTTCCTACACTTGTGGCTGCCATAGCTTCTGCACAAGTAGTGCTGGAAGCCAGCTGATGCAGCACCCGCAAACAACTAAGCCGGACACGTTCTTGTGGAGTCTGCACAGTGGAGTCTGCCGAGTTTTCTTGATCGCTAGGTTCCGCTTGCAACCTACTTGTGGCTTGTCCGGATGCCATAGTGTCCCGTCTACCCTCATAAGCCATAGCTGAAACCAGCTTTGGAACATAACCTAGGTAACCAACATGGTCTGCAAGAGCTGGATGAACACGCAACAATGAAACCAATGCAGCAGAAAGCAGCAAAGGAAGCTCCGGATCAACAGCATTCGCTTCATAGTGTGTGGCAGCAACTGAGGACACATACTGATCTAGCAGCCCTTCTAGGAACCTTTTAGGGTTTCTCAATGGAAACTTGGGATCCTTTAGGAAGAGTCTCACATAAATACCTCCAACCTGAAATTTGCGCAGCATGAGAACATATACCCCAATTTCAGGAAATGAAAATAACAGGATGATTTTAGACTAAACACTACCTGTGGCTCATCCTTCATTACATGCTGGCCAGATGCTTGTTCAGGCACATCCCAATCAACAACACGCCCTTTCATCTGCTCTTGGTAGAGGTCTGTGGCCATGGTTGACAACTGCGCAGAAAGAGAAGCTGCCATTGCGGGTGTCCATACAAGTTCAGGGGTTTCTGTGGTCTGTTCAAGACATGAAACAACAGCTTCACCAGGCCCATCTCTAATCGCAGAAACCAAACCATCAGGTAAGAATCTAGCAAGTGTGATTGCCACCCTGGGACCATGCATTGGCTGCCCAACAAGTTTGCCCAATAATGATGCAGCTGCAGCTCTTTGCTGCATAGGAATTTCCTCTACACAACATAAAAAAAGAAGTAATTAATATGTTGTAAAGAATTAGATCTAATCATCTAAAGCATTGGGAGTAAGTTAAAACATGAAATGGTGAATACAAGTGAAAAGCAGTAAAAACAAAGCAAGTTTATAGGACATATCAGAAACTTTACTAGAACGAGTCTGGCAATGTGAACATGAGAAGTTTTTTGGATTTTTTTAAATGGAATAATTAGAGAAATAATGCATAATAGCATAAGCTTGTAAGGAATACTAGAAACATGTAAAAACATTAAGTGTTTGAAATAATGACAATAAGCAGATCATCAGCTCATAAGACTCGTAGCTTCATATGAAATGTAACATGCTAAAGTAAATATTATCACCTTCAAGTGGTAACATAAGTTCTAGAATGTACACTACGCCACCATGCTTGGCAGCAGCCCAGGCCAGCTCTGGTGTGCTGGCTAAAGAATAGAGGACAGTAAGGGCTCCATCCCTGCATGGACGATTGCAATGCAGTATCTGGAAAAGCAAAATGAGACTTGTTCTTTCTGCAACCATGGCTTCCAAACAAGGTGCATGCTTTGTCAGGAGAGAAAGAACGCTTAGGCAAATTTGTGGGATGTTGCTTTCAGGAGGAACAGGCAGCGCAAGACATTCAAAAAGAGGTGTCAATCGTTCCTTGGAAGCAAAAACAGCAGCCAATCCTGGATTACTGGTCAGAAGATTCTGCAGTAAAAAAATAAAATGCATTTTAAAATGTGCCTCATTGGCTTATACACATAAAACTTTAAAAAACTTTTCCTGAAATAGTACCTGTAGTGATGTTAGCCCACTTCGGAGGTTCATAATCACTTCAGAATCTCCATCTGTTACAGCTCTATTGTGTTTTTCCAATGAATCTTCTTCTTTTCCTTCATTCGTTGAACCACTGAAACCACCATTTTCAGCGGCTGATGTTTCAATAGCTGTACCATGTTGATGCATCATATTTTCCTCCAAACTTAATGAATTCCACTTTTGTACTAGCTCTGCTATAAATTTAAGCAGCGCGATGCAAAAACCTTCCTGGTCACTTATTTCATAATCTGGTTGGTTGTTGTAAACTCTCAAGTACACATTACCAACATTCAGTTCTTTTGATAAAGCTTGGTATGTGAAACAATGTGATTCCGTCAAATCATATGAACCATCAGGTCCTTGGCTAGCACGCTGCTGGTCTACAAATTTGAGGAGCTCACCTCTGGTGGAAGAATTCCATATGATCTGCAATAAGGAGAGTTATTAAGCTAAAAATCACATGCACACATTCATCTAATAGTATTATATTGTTGTAAAGATAAAAGTGGTGTTGCACAGAGAACTTATAAGTGCTCATTGTCACATACAACAAAATAATACAAGAAAATATTAACCCCGTCCCAAAATATAAGGAGTTTTAGGGTTTGGCATGGTTATTAAGAAAGTTGGTTGAATTAGATGGAGGAAGGTTGTGATTGGTTGATACGAGAAGGTAGGCAGAGAATTTGAATGGTGGAAGGTAAGTTGAGAAGAGAATGTAGGTGGAGAAGTTATATTTCGGGACAAATTTTGAAAGCTAGAAATTGTTATATTTTGGGACGGAGGGAGTAACTACATATGAGCAGAACAAGGAAAAGAACTTACAAATGCCCCATATAGAGCAAATATTGATGAAGCAGCTTATAATCAAGAACATGATAAATATTGATGAAGCAAATTGTACGGATAAATGCACTAGTCGTTCATTCACAAAAAGAAAAAAAAAAAAGAGTGCCATGCCCAGTCAGGAGTAATCTGAGAATGCGTATGCAACTATCATCGCTACAATTTTTAGCATGTCCAAAGAAAGAATCCACTCTAATGACAATTCCCTAAATTGAGCCTAACACGCTCTTGCATGTGTTTGTCTGCACATAACAGTCACAGATGATGCAGGTTATGGTGAGGAACAAAATGCAAAATGCAAAATTTCAAAGATATACCGCTGATAATGGTCATTGGATTGATGGAACACTCCAGGCATGTAATACAAATGAAATTTAATCTATTACCTCTGGTGACTCCAAATTTGAATTCAGATTTGACAACAGTTCTTTAGGTGGGTGGTTTCTCAGCATATCAGCAAGCTTCGGAGTAAGAAGCGCTCTTAGTGCATCAAAAGCAGGTTGATTAGATGGGCTAATTCCATCATCACCAAGACCACAAAGCCTTGACAGAGCCTGAGTTGCATGTACAGCATGCAGATTTTTGGCAATCTGCACCCTTGCACCAACACCATGTGCTTCACTTGTTGCATTCTCTTCTGCTGTTGAATCGTACTGAAGCAATAGAGGCAACACATACCTGCGAGTAAATCTTAATTAGATATATCATTCACATAACTTGGGATTTCAGTATGCCATTCCCTAAATCTATCTATCCAGATTAATAATAAGAATTGCAATTAGGATATCAAGGCATTACCATAAAAATCCAGCTGCGAGCAGAGCACTTTGCAATTCCGATGACACTGATACATTAGCAGCTGTTTGCAGTGCAGCATCCACAGCCGATGGAACAAATTCAAGTTCTGTACAGTGCACAATATCCTCAACAAGGCCACCAAACTTAAGAATCTCAGCCCTTCCTGACTCAAACTGGCTGAGAACCGCAAATGTGTGCATTATGTTGGTGACTATTCTCGCTGCCGGTTCATTTGCTGGGGTTGTGGGCTGAACAATGCACATGCAACGAGAAAGAAGTGTTGCCAACAACGGGATACCACCATCCCGTATAAGCTCTTCGCCATTTAATGAAGATGATGCGCATCTGACAAAGCATGAAGCACATAATACAATTGTTATTCAATCAAAGTAAACATTATCTTAAAAAAAAACATAGGTAAAGTTAGTTTGTCTTCACTTACGTCAGCCAAATTAGCTCTGAAGCAGCTATCAAAAGAGGGGCTCTCTCAGATGAAAGAAAATTGCTATCATCCTTATCTACAGTGACTGCATTTAGCAACATTGGATAACCAGCATATTTGAATGGTTCCAAGACATGTCCATATCTCTTGTACAAGATGCACTGTGCCCTGAGTAAGAGTAGCAGCCTCCAAACTTGTGGTCCCTGCAGTCCCTGCATACTTGCCTGCATGTAGATAACATATTTGGTGATTACGCAGCAGTGTAAAAACATATGTTAAAGGGTGCATTGAAAAAAAAAACTTAAGGGACTCTCTTTTTTCACATCCACACTTCACCTTACTCCAACTTGTACGATGAGTGTTTTAAGGTGGAATTTTTTTTATAAAGTGCATAAAATAATGTTTGTGTCATACTTCAATTAAAAAAGGGTGAATCAAATACAGTACGTTATAAATTCTTCAGACAAAGGCCTTTCACTAAACAACAAAGATTTAGCAATCTTCTATGAGACAAATGTTGAGCTAACAGATAAACAAAGAGTTCCAACTGCGTTCGTTTGTAGTTAAGCTAAGCTAATCAATAAGATAATTCAACTTTAACTACAAAATTGAGTATGTGAAAGGTTGCAGGATATCATCCGAGGAAGAAATGAGTATACCTGCAATCGTTCATAAGCCTTTTGCACAGCAACAAACTTTTCTCTTCCCTCAGGATTCTTATCTGGATGGTATTTTATTGCCAGCTTACGGTATTGGCGCTTAAGCTTCTCTTCGTCAATGTTTTCAATATTGTTTGTCAAATTGCCCGAACTTAACTCAGATGACTGCTTGCTACTGCTGTTCTCACCAAGGACAAGATCATCAAGAGAGATCTCCAGTATCTTACAAGCATCTTCTTCAGATAGATCCATTGGACGACGAGTTAACTCTTCACGCCACATTGCCAACAATGACTGCAAAAACTCTACATGTTCAACAATGGGCCAGTTAGGAAACCTAATCTCGTCACATAGGTTCCGGAGGTAGTAACGGTGGCACCACATCTCATCTTTCAGATTCGGATAGGTCACAGGTGGCATAGGAGCATAATCATACAATGAATGACAATGTTGAGCCAATTTCTGAGGAAAGTCACCGAGATGCTGCAGGACCTGAGAAAGCCAGTCGTATGGACAGAACAATTTGAAAATTAGATTAAAAACTCGTCGTCTCAAAGCAAATATTTTAACAAATAACAAGGGTATAGGTCAAACACCTGACGAATTAGATGCTCCGCCCGCATCTTGTGGGTCCATATAATTTCTGGTGTATCAGAATCAGACACCATTGCGGCAGCAAAAGCTGAAGGTCCACTGCGTTCTAACACATACAACAATGATTCTGGGAGCAGTCCACCAAGTACACTGCGTTTTGCCAAAGGCAATGATGAAGATACTGCTGCCTCTTCACCACCATGAAATGCTTGATGAGTATGTGTGGCTGAAAAGAGTTGTGCGATCGATAGGAGATTTGAACCAGGATATGCCAATGCAAAGTAAAAGGCACCGGTACTATATAGTCGAATCATAGCTTTAGGGTTTCTTGTGACAATAGCCTTAAGCAATGAGGCAGCTGCTTCAACAATGCTTGGTTCCCCAGTAAGCATAGCCTATACCATTTCAAATTTATCATTTCCTGTCAGTGTTCGATAATAAAAGTAGAGAAAAATAAAACTATCCGAAAGCAAGAAAGAAATAATATGAAAGAATAGAAGAGAAACATTGAGGAGTTAAAGCATGAAATTTATACATGTAAGCTGTTCCTTGGGACTATTGGTTGTCTGGCAGTGCCAAGGAGCTATAATTTTCAGCGCTGTTTTCTTAAGGGAAGATACTTTATCAGCATATCTTAATTGTTGCGTTATGCTTAACATCCATGCTTCTAACCATAGCCTAAGCTTATTACTTGTAAATTAAGGGTATGAAAGCTCTTCTTATACACATGGCCAAATAATAATATAGCTAGGTCATCATACACAAACTAGTATCAACATGATAGGGAAAGCAAATTTGGAACTAAAGAGTACCTGAGCAACATGAGGAAGGCATCTTGGACTTGACAATATACGTTTCACCCTAGGAGTTGGTGTCACTATCTCTCCTGCATCATCAAGATCAGAATGTGCAGATGCCATACTGTGTAATATAGACAATGCAGCATCCCCAATCTGTAAATAGAAATACATTTTGCGTAAGTGCAAATTGATGAGTAAAATAAAATTGCCATGCACGTTTGCATGTCTGGTTTGGTACCACAGGATGTAGATTCAATACCTGACTAGGAGTAAGAACAGGTACTCTAACAGCAAGTGCCCAACGGAGTTCCCGGATGTCACGTAATCTTTTCCAGTCAGACATACCAGAAGCCCAACATTTGGTGGTCCAATCAATTGACTTCTTTGACCATAGCCTTCTGATAGCATCCTTTTCTAGAGGGCCAACTTGTTTACCGTCTTTGTCAATATACATCCACTCTTTCAGAGGTTCCATAAATGCAGTTGCCGCGATCAGGTTAGACTGCAAAGGAATAGCTGTCCGCTCAGATGCTTCATGAGCAACAGTCAGCATATCAACAGCCAAAACACATCCTCCAACCAAAACACACGCTTCAACATTTGAAAGGTCGTTCATCAAGGCCTACAAAAACATGAAGAAATTTACTCAGGCAGATTTCTCAGAAAAAAAAGTATGTTAGGTCAGCAAAATCATATTAGTTTTTTATAGTAGTCTGAAGTCATGAACATGTTCCACAGCTATATCGTCGCATTTATGGATTCTGGACTTCTGGTGTATAACGTGCAGCAAAGTCCACATGAATAGAACTTGTCGATATTTCCATATCTAAGTATTGGCTGATAAAAAAGAAAATGGGAGTAGTGCAAAGAGGTAATTCAACTAGAGTACAACCAACCTTTAACAATAGTAGCAACCGATGTCTTAATGCCCTATCATCTGTTCTGTCCAAGAGAACAGTAATATGTGCTGTGCCATCAAAAGGTCCAATAACTTTGTTATGTTGTTCATAAACTATAGCCATTGCCCTCGAACAAAGTTCTCTTACAGAAGAACCTCCTCCCCCACCAAAACCATCCAATCTTCCCAAGTCACACCAATCATCAGATGAACCCAGTTCATCAGGAACTGCACCATCCACAGTAAGACCAATGTCTGCATCGCACAAGAAGCGATGATACAGAGCTCTAAAAAAGGCAACAGGATCACGCAGCGGGAAATCCTGTGCTCGGTAATTGCTTCCACTTTCAAGAAGAAGCCGCAGATAGTATTGGCCCACACAGACTTCTTTGGACAAGCTAGGGTAGCTAACTGAAAACTCAACATAATTCCATGAAATTCGTGGTAAGGTGTCACTATCACTGGCATCCTCAGTGACTGAACTTCCAGGGACAATGTCATCAGTTCGTTCTTTCTCAACATCAAGGCTATGAACTTCAGCTTGCAATGCCTCCCTTAATTCTTGTCTAGTGCGTTCATTCCATATCAAGTCTGCTCTATTGTGATCAAGACTGAATGCTCTCCAAAATCCATACCAGTTGCACAGTAGCCTGCCAGATCCAACAGGCGTATTTTCCACCACAACCTGTGCAGGGACTGAAAAGTCTGAATGTGCGGAGTTAGCAAGGTCGCCATTGCCATTGGAGTCCACTAAATAAGCATGTGAATCCAGCTGTGGTGCCCCAGTTTGATGATTATTTTCATAGAAGGCCTCAGGTACTAAACTATGTGGAACTGCCTGAGAAGGATCAATACTTATGCCTGGAGAAGGGGTATGTGCAGCAGGGTACTGATTAGCATGCCTCTGATGGACATCTGCTCCATAGGAACCCACATTGGTGTGCCCAAAAAAATCCCCATCATTGTTATTTGAGGGCATCCCTTGTTCTGGTACAGCCATACTCTTGCCACCACAGGACCTCCTCTGCTGAAGTATCCGTTTCTGCCTTCTGCTTAATGGCACTTCATCATATTGGTTCTGAGAATCTTCATCTGATCGTGTGTGAAGATAAGCAACAAGTCCAGGGGGAAGTATTCTTGACAGCAAATCCAGTGCAGGTTGATAAGAATCAGCCCAGAGAGCAACAAGCTGCCGACTAACATCACGTCGCTCGCCAGCAGGGTAGAAGAAAGCATTCAGTAAATGCCTCAGAAGAGCACCATCCTTCAAGGCAGCATCACGCATAGACTCTGCTGCTATTGCATCTTCTTCAGCAATTGTACGCATAATAACAGAAACAGTCTCCCTCACACTTTCAGCAGGATGGGCAAATAATGCAAACAAACGACGGCGTAAACCAGCGACTTGACGTAGTAGATCAACAAATGTAGCATGTTGGGTTGTTTCACCATGGGGTTCACAAAGCATAGCTTCAAGGACTTCCACAATGGACAATGAAAGTAATGGTGAAACTGATAGTGGCCTTAATCTGTTAACAAGGATTGGAACATAGACTGGTTGCGAGAACAGTACAGACTTTGCATGCATGTAAGTAGCATGGGATTCTCCCCTTGTATCCATTAACATGGATGTATCACCAGGACCACCACCAATTAGCATAGCCACAAGTCCAGCAGCCTCAGCTGCTACTCCCTCTGAGCCATTTCTAAGCAAACCCATTATTCTTCCCACAGCCACAGGAAATGCCATCACGTGTGCTGACACACTTCTTGATGTAAGGAGCCTCCGTAAGCATGCAACAAATCCCATTATTGTCGCTGCTGCTTTTGGTGATGGAGGTGGGAGAGGAGGAGCATCAGCAGGAAGGTTCTGCGGTGTAGCTGGGAGAAGACTAATTAAAGCCATTAGGACCACTTCAGGTACTTCAATATTGATGGGCACTCCAGTATAGGGTATGCATGCATTGAACTCCCTTATTCTACGCCACAATCTGATTTTTGCTCCAGGAACAGTGTCAGATGAAACTACAGCCTCTTTAGCAACAGTAGCTAAATGTTTTATGTGCATGTTAGCAGCTTCCATATCAACAGTGTGATGGGGTATGTGAACACGGGCTACTCCACAGGGTGGATCTATGCGATGGCCAGGCATGGTCAACCTTGGTAGCACTGGAATGGCACATTGGCTCTGTGAGTAAGGAGATTAAAAAAGAACGTGAGGTGCCAATGTGAGCATGGTAACGGTAGCAAAACAAATGCAAGATGAGTATGGCCTAATAGGTAAGCAAGGTGAAGTATTTTGCTATCAAAAAGTCATTATGGTCAGTCTTCAGAGCAGCTTTGCTCAACAATTTTGAGTCAGTATACAAACCCCTAAAAGAAACTAAGAAACAGTTACACAATTACGTTTTACATATAGGAAATAACAGGATTAAATAAGCACCCATTACAATGGGGACATATATGGTGTTTATCCCATTACTCTGTTCAGTAAATTTCTGGTTTCGACAAATTAGATCTGTGTCATGTATAATGAAGAAATTGTACTCTTACATACAATTTCTGAGGTGTAACTGAAATTGTCGAATAGAAACTATGACTTAAATGCTGACCAGAATATGTGCTTTCATCTTGTATTTTTTTAAAAAGTGCATCACTAAACCCGTGGCAAGTACAAATAAGACAGTCACACTCGCCACACACCATAAATTTGAGCATTAAAATACATCAAGGTGGGCCTCAATCATTTTCTATCTTTGCAATTCCATGTTGAACTCAAGTGGTACAAACTAACTAAGATCAAAGCGATACCTGGTTTTGTAAAACATCAAGAACTGTTGCAAGTAAACTATCACGGGATGTACTTGCATATACCTGAGCGAGGAAACAGCCAAGAATTAGGAGGCATTCATGGTACTGCGCACAGAGACTATGCATGCATACTTACATGAATTGGGCAACCATCATTGAATTCAAATGCAAACATCTGCGGTTCTTCTGCAAATCGCACAAGGGCACTTACTGTTGAGAGAGGTCGAACAATGATAGCCTGAAAAGGTAAGATTCAGAGCAAGAAGTTAGAACCCTAACATGCTAAATATAAAGGGAGCAAGGAAGGAGAAGTGGTCTTGCAAAAGAAACTCCAGAGGAGAAAACCATGTAGAGGGTGTAACAAAAGACTTGCCCATGGGCCTCATCACTTGAAACTACAATTACTAGTAAGTTGATTTGACAAGGGGTGTAGAAAGTTGAAGCATGTCCATAAGTAATACTAGTAGAATTTTTATGAATAGTTTGTATGAGAACAGGTGAAAGAAGCCAATGTCTACCTCATAATTCTCAGGTCGTCTTTCGACAAGTGAAGTGTTTGTAAGAACAAGCTGTCGAGAAACAGAATCACCATGATCTCCAAGTCCCCCCCTTGGTCCAATACCCAAGCTCAAGCTCTCAATGCTAGCAGTGCCATGTGCAGCAGGACGCAATCTTGTTACTGACCATTCTCCATGCCGAGTTTCAGCAGCTCCAACTGCCTCGTTTGCTGGGAAAGAAGTTACACCAGTTCAAGTTTCCATTCCCTTTAGGGCAATAGATTAATGGATTAATGGAGCTCATACATGACATATACAGGGAATTCATTGACAGTTGAAGGTGACATTTCATACTGAGACAGTTCTTATTGATTTGGAACTATAACCCCAGTTAAGCTGTTGCCTAGCATCAAAATCATATGAATGGCAAGGTGCCACACGAAGATGATGCACAACAGTGACATAAATGGGTGCAGAAAAATGGTAGCAACCAAGTGAAGCTTATCGTTGCAAGAGATACAAAGTCTACCTCTCTTTGCTATAAAGTCAGTAGCTGTCATTGATTGTGAATTGTCCACATGTAGTGATACTCCAACCATCGAGTTGGCTGTTTTTGTCTGTAAGATAACTGGCATTAGGATGTTACATCAATCTGTGTAATCTGCATATATCATGTAAAAAGGAATGGAACAATTGGACAAAGGGATGACAGAAGGGTGTACCAAATATGATATAATCACAGTGTTTGTACTGCCTGAAGCAGCCATAAATGCTTTGGACTTCCTTCCATAAAGGGGGCATAGCACAAAACCTCCACCTTCAGCAGTCCTCTTCCCATAGCTATCCCCCAAGAGAATGATAGCAGGAGAATCCATATCTCTAAAGTCCAAGCACCAGCGCAGATCACCAGAATGTCCTTCAAGGAGCTCAATGCCCACTGAAGTGACCTTGAGTTTCTATAGAGAGTAGATCAAAACCAGGAACCAAGAATCAGATACCAACAACTGGTGATTAAACAACAGTATATTCCTTCGAAACAGCTTTGAGAGAGTACATTTCATTGGAGATATGCTGAATGTAGCTATCTCATCTAACTATGCATCAAGTTAATAAATTGTTGGCTGCAGATTTCAAATATTTCTAGTTTTCTACCAGCTAGTTAAAACTCAGTTGTAATTAATAGGTGTTGCGGCACCTGATTCAAAAAAAAAGACATGGTGCCCACAGATAGATTTTAACAAACCAGGAAAGGAAGATTATTGTAAAGGCACATTGCGTTGTTTCTAATAGTAGTCCAATTGGTAGCATGTTAACCAAGTTTGGTGCTGTGATAGTATACAGCGATTTGTAACACAAGGACATAGCATAAGCAACCAATTTGGGCATAAGCTTAAGGCTTCAGTTCAGAGCAATGAAACCGCTCTGTTTGCAATTGCACTTTGTTTCGCCAATTAGCCAGTTCAGCTAGCTAGTCACATGAGGTAGCCTTTAATTGTAATAAAAATGAGGATAATGCAGTTACTAGCACTGCTGTGGATCCGAAAACTAGAGAAAGGATTGGGCTCTCTGAAGCATGAATCATTCAGCACAGAGAGTGATGTGGAATTATTTGTAAGGGATTGAAGCTTGCATAGTAGTGCAAATAGACAAGAGAGCAGAGGTGAGAGTGCGACAAGAAGAGGAGATTACGATGGGGGGAGAGAAAAGAGAGCTTACGAAGGGCGCCCACTCGTGGGTGCGGCGGCGGAGGTGGAGGACGGGGAAGTCGAGGACGGGGTGGACGGGGCGCAGGCGGTGGAGCTCGGTGAGGATCCCGGCACGGAGCGGCGAGGAGAAGCGCAGGGCCTTGAACTTGCCGCGGGCGTCGGTGCGGAGGGTGAGCGTGAACTCGGTGGCGTTGCCCTCAGGCGCGGCGCGGTCGAAGCCGTAGGAGGCGTCGTAGGAGTTGGTGACGGCGAGGGTGGCCGGGTCGAGGGTGACGAGGCCGGAGGAGGCGATGCAGAGGATCCGCCTGTACCTGCCCCTCCACGAGTGCTTGACGACGAAGTACCTGGCGAGGTACTCGGGCTCCTCGACGGAGGACGAGGAGGCAGAGGAGGCGCGGGGCGAGGAAGGGGATGATGCCTCGGGCGCCGCCGACGGGGCGGAGGCGGCGTGGCGGCTGGCGAAGTCCATGGTGGAGAAGTCTATGCGGCGGCGAGCATTAGGGTTCCACCAGGGGAAGGGGAAGAAGGGGAAGGGGGAGGCTCCGGGCGGCGGCGGGGGCTGCGCCGGGGAGTGGCGCGAGTGATTCGCCCCCAGCGCGGCCGATCTGAGCGACGAGATCCCCCACCCGATCCTGGCTGGCGATCGCCGGCGGACGCCCGGTGGGTCGGTGCCCCCGCTCTCCGGCGGCGGCGGCGGAGGAGGACGGCGAGATTAATTATCCTCTTCTCGGCTTTGATCGATCGGACTGATTGCGTTTTCCTCTTCTTCTTCTTCGTGCGATCTCGTCTCGTCTCAGTTACAGCAAATCCTTTCTTTCTCTGTTTTGTTTTTATTTTATTTAATTAACAAAACACATGCGCTGGCTTGGCTAATGCCTTCTCCTTCGTGTTGGTGTCGTGTCGTGTCGTAGCCAGGAAGGAAGGAGAAAACAGATCGAGTCCCCTCCTCCCCTCTCGTTCGCTGAATTGCCTCGTCTCTTTGTCTAGGAGAGACAAAACCTTATTCCTCTCCTGTTTACTCAAACTTGTGAACAATGTACTCTCCTAATGTAAATTTGATAAATATTCTATACGCCTATAAACTTGTTATTACTTGTAGATTTGACAAATTTATTCTAATATAAAACTGATGATCGAGGTTTTATCCTTTCATGAGTTGTTCCTCATTTTATTAGTCGTATATAAAAACATATTTTTTGAAACTTACTTTTAAATTAATCTAGATGTTTTTTCATTGTTTTATTTTTTTTCCATCCTTGCATGTTACTAAACCACTAAGAGTAGATAAAAGTTTTCCTAATTGTTCAACCAATCAAGCATTCAAATTTTATTCTAAAACGTCAAATATTTATGATCAGACAAAAAAATTTTCAATCATAAATATCTGACACCACTATCTTTGAATATAGCGTTTACTAAATATGTAAAAATATAAGTCGCACCTAAAGTATTTTTAGTAATAAAATAAGTCACAATAAATAGTAATTATAAACGTCGTTTCTAAAGTCGGCCATATCATATATTTTATAATCAAGGCAAATTTTACTACAAGACACTCAAAAATATGTAATTAGCTGTGGGATATCACAAAGATGTGAAATTTACCCGAGGAGACTTCAAAAATATGGTAATTTATTGTAGAACACTATATGGATTAAAATATAATATCCAACCAATTGATGAGAGAGAAATGACATAAAATGACAGTTGTGTTCTTATCTTCTTTTCCCTTCTCCCGGTCGCCAACTGTATTCTCCTCTTCATCGACTTTGGTAATGGTGATACTCATGCCGCCAATAAAGTTGCATCGATTGCAAGTGACGCTGCTCCTATGCACGGAGTACTCGCTGGAAACCTCCTTGACGACCATGTCATCGTCCTCCAGCTCAAGGATGCCCTCCTGCTCGCGCACCTCTGTTGATGGAATTTGGTAAGCATAAGAATCAGAATCGAGATCTAATCCAAAGTGGATTTGAAGATATGTGGAAATCTCGGAAACAGAGTACGCATCGGCTGGGAGTCATATCGGCCGATACCGAATTCAATATGGTAGCCGATGCAGGCGATGGTAGCAAATTCGGTTATGTGATCAATATCAAATTCGAGAGGAGGACTGCAATGACATTGCCAGGTAAGGATAGAGTCCAAGATACAAAGTACCAGATTTTTCAAAGTTCTCAGGACAAGACAATGTGCCAACATACGAACACGTCAGCTGTTTTCTAGCACATTGTGGGGAGGCATCGGCTACAGAAGCTCTCAGGGTTAGGTTGTTTCCACTATCACTATCTGGATCGGTATTTACATGGTTTTCTTTTTTACCCTATAATTCTATCAATAGTTTGGCCGATATAGAGAAGTTGTTTCATAAATATTTCTTTGGTGGAATTCAAGAGATGAAATTGTCAGATCTTACATCCACTAAGCAAAAATCAGACGAGACAATACCAGATTATATCCAGAGATTCAGAGATATAAGGAACATGTGCTATAGCTTGGCATTAACTGACTCGCAATTAGCCGATTTAGCTTTCCAGGAATTGTTGGCGCCGATAAGGGAGAGATTTTCTGCCCAGGACTTTGAGAGTTTAGCACACTTAGCTCAAAAGGTATCGGCTCATGAGACACGATCCAGGAGGCTAGGAAGTTTGCCAAGAAGACCAATAATGTCAATAATATCTACAGTTATGATTTTGACTCTGGAGACGAAGACTCGGAAATCAATGCAGCCGTGTGGACTAGAAATAAGAAAACGGTGGTGTGCCAATGGGTTAAGAATTCTGGAAAAGAGGAAAGATTTGATTTTGACATTACTAAAGCCGACAGGATATTTGACTTACTTCTTCAAGAGAAACAGATTCAGTTGCCGATAGGACGAGTGATACCGACGACTAAAGAATTGAAGAGAAGGAAATACTGTAAATGGCATACACAGGATCACACAGTACCGATGACTACAAAGTTTTCAGGCAACAAATCCAATCTGTTATAGAGCAAGAGAGGATAAAGTTTGACGAGGCCAAGAAGCCGATGAAGATAGATGATCATCCTTTTCCAATGAATATGGTTCACACTGGAGCCGATAGAAATCAAGCCGATAGAAACAAATATCAGGCAAGGAGATTTAAGTCAACCAATATGATTAACAAATATCAGACTAGACGTCAAAGAGAAGATGAGATGTATCAGTACAATGATGAAGGTTGTTTCGATCCTCATTGGAGTTGTGAGTTCTTTAGGTTTTGTTGGAATGAAAGGATGAGGCTACCGTCTATTGAGGATTGTCCTAGTTGCACTGATCCTGACGTGAGATATATTGGAAGATCAAGCAGACAAGTTAATAATGAGCATCGGCTGATTCAATAAAAGTTACCCGTTCATCAGAGACTTGGGCCGATTTATCAAGATTACTTCGAGGATAAGCCTGGGGAAGAATCAAGGACTATGAAACCACAATGGTGCCCTTCTGGTATTTTCACTAAAAATCAGAAAAGACGTGTTCAGAGGATGAGGAATAGAGAGCAGCTGAAGTGTAAGCCCCCGGTTTTGTATACAGGAAACCCCATGTGTATTACAATACCATTCCCTGGATCAGTAGATGGTACACACATGGCACAGTTGTGTATCACCAGCTGACGTCGTCATACAGGTCTTACAATATATATTGATAATACAAGGGTAGCCCAAATGGGACCCGAATAGACCAAGCATGGTCGTCAACATTACAAAATACCAAATGAAGTAAATGCGGTAGCGGAAGCGAAGCAGCGGCGGTCTATCTTATCCCACACGCATCGACTGGTGTACCTAGGTCCCTATTCCACCATCCTTGGTAACTCCTTGCCAGCATAGCACATGTACAGGTCGACACCAATACCTTCCTAAAAGATTTAAATAAGCAAGAGTGATTACCAACGTACTCAGCAAGCCACCACTACAGAATGCACATAATGTTCATAGGGTTCAAGGGTGGCTTGGTTTATTTGCATAAAGCTAGTTTTTGCAAATTATTTCACAAGCCTATGACGTAGCAGTTTTAACTGAAAACAATCGTTAAGTTGAAGTTGTCCTTAACCTGCGAGAGATCATCCACCTTTTCCAAGCCTCGCTTGGTCCGGTTTACCCTCGCGTCCAATTTCCGCAGTTTTCACCATTACGACCTTCCCGCACATCGGGCCAGGTCACACCGTCAATTCCAATCATATTTTAAGCAATATTAAAAATTAATGAGGCAAGTCAAGAGTAGTACAAGTCCCAGTGCTCATTAACCGCGAGCACGGCTATTCGAATAGTTTAGTTTACTCACACTGCAGTGGATGTACGCTTTTAATCCCGCACTCCGTGATGCACCCAACACATGAGACTTGTCACGGCCCGGTTTTTCGGTTACCCTCGCATGGCAGCACCCGCTCCAAGGACTATGAATCCCCATTGCACCCCCAGCGCCACATTCCTACCTCGAGCCAGTTGTGAGAGGAGTCCTGGTGCTCCCGAGATCTTAGGGGGGTTACATAATATATATTTAGGGTGCATTTTAAGTTTTTGTCGGTGTTCAACAGATCGACCCAAGCAATCTAAACCACAACACTTCATCAACACCACAACGAATGTCCAGAACCTACCATGTCTGGGGTGCCACCCCACGAGAATTTCCTAGTCCACCGGGTCATACCCACTCGAGAAATGCAGTCGTACTCTGTTCGTTTCTCGCATAGCTTCTTGACTCGGTCCTTAATTGACCAGGGTCGGCGGCTTACCGTTCCCAGAACCACCCATATTCTATTCATGCCGCCCTAGTCGAAATAGTTTTGTTTGATTAAGTTTTTGGTTTTCGCAAAGGTTTTAATGTTGCGGGTGGCGCTTATGTCTCCACCCGTCTCCGACAATCACTCCCACTGAGTGATCGCCACATCCACATCCATAGCCATATATCATAAGTATGGAGTGTACAACCGTCTACACATATGCAACGCTAAGCAGTATATATAATTAAACACGCATAAATAATAGACTCAGGTAACAAGGGTGTATAAGTACATAAAGGTAAACAATATCAAAGGTACGGCTTAAACAAATGTAGGTACGCGTTTTATAATTAGCATGCAATTTTATTTGCAATCAACACATTTATGAAATAGGATCAATATGTTCGAGGAAGGGAGCGTAGTGACTTGCCTCGCTTTAGGTTCGCCTAATCTTCGAGAAATCCGCAACAGCTAGTATAACCGGAATATCCACGATCAAAGAATAACCGGAAAACCCGAACGTCCGACCAACGATTGAAGAGAACCACATAAAATCCTAAAAATAAACTAAAATAATATTCAATACAAACTAATGGTGCCAATAAATAGATCTTGATTTTAGAGAGACGATGGAAGTTGAACGGAGTTAATCGGAGTTACGGTTAGTGAGATACGAATTTTGGCAGATTAATGGACTTTATGGAATGTGGAAATGCATTTATTAAATTGAAAGGAATATTTCCAAAAATATTCCTTGGCTGTGGGAGGGAGCAGAGGGAGGTATATTGGACTTTCTTTTGAGTGAGCTTGAGTGTGTAGAGGGGTATGTCATGGACTTTTGGTACGGAGGCAGACCGTTGGTGGGCTTTGGTTCAACGGAAGATAAGGGACTTCATACAGACTTTTTGGACAGCAGCCCAAGGAATGTAGGGGGAGGAACTGTAGACTTTTAGAGGGAGAGCTCTCTCAGGAAAAATCTAGTGTGCGGGCCCCACTGGTGGGCCCCACTTATTTTCTTTTTTTCTTTTCTTTTCCTTCCTCCTTCTCTCTCCTTATTTCCTCTTCTCCTTTCTTTTTCCTCCTTCTTTCCTGCTTCTTCTTTCTTCTCTCGTTCTCTCTTGCTTGCAGCGCTGGCAGAAGGAGGGGAAGGGAGGGGCGCACGACGGCTGGCGGTGGTCGGGTGGCAGGGGCGGCGGTTGGGCTGGGGCACAGGGGTGGCGGTGGCGACGTGGCTTGGTCGGGTCGACGGCTAAACGGCGCGCGGCGGGGCTGGTGGCCGGGGCGGCAGGGTGGCGAGGTGGGGGGTGGCGGCGGGGCCGGGGAGGTGGCCAGGGGCGGCACCGGCGCTGGCGGCGCCGGCGCCCGGCAGGGGTGGAGGAGGAGGCGCGGCGGCGCCGGTCGGCCGGGGAGGCGGCGTGCGGCAGCTGGGGCGCGCGGCTCGGCAGGGAGAGGCAGGGGGCGGCGCGGCGCGGCGACTAGGCCAGGGAGGCGGTGCCGGCAGCCGGGGCGGTGGCGCGACGTGGCCGGCCGGGTGGCAAGGGCGGCGGCCGGTCTTCGCTCGACCGTGGCCGGTGCCTCGGCGGCGCCGGCAGCGTGGCAGGCCCGGTGGGGGCGGCGGCCGGCTCGGCGGCGACTCGGGCCGGGCGGCAGCGGCCGGGCGGCAGTTGAGGCGGCGGTCGGGCCGGGGCAGTGGACGGGCGCAGCGACGACGCGGCTTGGCCGGGGCCGGCGAGGCTGGGTGCTAGCGGCGTAGGCCGGCCGCAGGCGCGCGCGGGCGATGGCGTAGGCGCGGCGCGCGATCGGGCAGCGGCGATGTCCATGGCGGTGGCATCGACACGGCGAAAAGGAAGACAGTGAGGAGGGAGGAAAACAAGGGCAGGGGAGGAGGAAGGTTCTCACCTTGTGGCAGCCGTGCAGCGGCACGC
Source organism: Oryza punctata (assembly GCA_000573905.2). Classification (NCBI taxonomy): domain Eukaryota; kingdom Viridiplantae; phylum Streptophyta; class Magnoliopsida; order Poales; family Poaceae; genus Oryza; species Oryza punctata. The sequence goes on from CM002497.2 coordinate 27,518,373, forward strand.
CGAGGGTGGCCGACGACGTCGACGATCGGCTTGCGGTTCGTCCTCACGCGCCAAGTGCTCGAACACATTTACAGAGGTTCGTCTTTTTCGGTTTTAATTTCATTTTTAGTTTGATTACGTTCGAGGTTTGAGCGTTCAATCGTTTTAATCGTTCGTTCGCTGGTTCGTGCAAGGAACTTCACTTGGTCAGCGCGGCAGCCAACTCCTATCCCCCTTGCCCAACCGAGGCTCGGCTCGTGGCCAGCCGCAGCGGAGCAAGCAGTGGAGCGGCTGCTAATGCGCATGGTGGAGGATGGCCATGGTAGAGCAAGAGCAGGGAGAGGAAAAAGGGCAAGGGAATGGAGAGGTGTAGGAGCGTTCAGGTTGTGGCGGTGGTTTTATAAGGTGGTGACTGCCTGTGCATGGGAGGCAAGGTGAGCCCTCCTCTGTGGATTTGGTTTTGCTCTTTCGGTGTGAGCACCTCTCCCTGTGCTGCGTGAATGGATTGAGGGTTTGTGGATTAGGTGCATGGTGCAGGGGTGTTTGCTGTAATGTGGTTGAGAGGGTCCCAGGCATTTGATGGCTGCAAATGGTCTCAATGTGTGTTGTGTCTTGCAGACATTCCATCGAGCAGGTTGGATGCATGTGTGTTGGCTGTTGTGATGCAGGGGGAGGTAAAGTGGACTTCTGGCTGAGAAGGAGAGATGGAGTGGCTGGCAGTGAGAGAGAGGTGGCCCACTGTAATAGGAACTTTTTTGTATTTTCTAGGACTTGTAGTTTGATTCGGCTCCGTGTGATTGGACTGTAATTATGTGTGATTGGACTGTAATTATGGACCGTATAAATTGGGACATTTAATTTGAATTGTACCTGGACTGTAATTTGGGCATTTAACCTGTTTCAATTTGGACTTCAGTCGGGTCGCTATATGAACCATTTGAATTTAATTTGGCTAGGAGGTCGTGCAAGCATTAGAGTTAGGATTTCTTTGCACGCGCTCTGACGACACTGCAATTGGGATTTTTAGGACGACATATGGCATTCAAATCCAAACATCGCGGTAGAAATAAAACTGGTGATATTCGAATCGACACGCGATAGATAAATACGTCGTTCGATTTTAATTATTCGAGGGTACTATTGGGGTCGATTCGAAAGAGCGGTTAAAATTTAACCGTAGGATAAGAGTTTGCAAGAGGGATAATATTGCGTAGAAGAGAAGAACTTCGGGACTTTAATTAATTAGCACCGAAGCGCTAAAAGAAACAAGCGGATAGGATGGTCGATGGGAGGGTATCTTTTTGGGAGATAGGATTTAATCAAGACCTTTGGCACAAAATCTACATACACAAATAAATAATAAATAATAACAAGCAAGCTAAAATTATGCCTGAGGACTGACTTTGTCTGAGGAGGTCATATTTTTGAAAATAGCCCTTTTAGGAATTATATTGCGCAAATAAGGTTTTTAGTAGACACATTACCAATAGATATTATTTTGCAATTAGTTTTCCGGAGGCAGACTCTGCAAGGTTCATAGAAAATAATCCAGCTATATTTCTTTAGTAAAGTAGTATTTGTTTTAATAAGCTATCCCATATAGGGTTTTATCAAAACCGTGTTACGTATATATATATATATATATAGCTTTATTCATAAAGTAAATATGCCCGAGGGTTTTTAATATATAGAGAAGAGTTTTTCGAAAATAGTTGTCCTATGCAAAGATTAGGATATCTCATAATCATATTTCCTTCAATAAATAATATTTGGAATTAAATACCGACCTATTCTCAGACGTTCGTCTATTAGCCCACGCATGAAAGAACAACGACAGATCGAATTAAATTAATTCACATATGAATGCATTTGAAAAAGATTTTTAATTTCGTATTTTAAAGTCGAAATTTTCAGGGTGTTACATGAAGGAAGTGGAAGGCGAGATTGAATGTCGGCTGAAACGCACAAGAAAGGAGTGGCGGGTTAAGAGCAAGGTTCTGCCAGCCAATGAGGTCAAGGCCGATAGAGGAAAAAATCTTGCTGCATACAAGAGAAAAGCAATTGCCTCATCTTCGATAAACATGGTCTTCGTACTACCAGCTGAGTATGGTGCAGAACAAGCTATGGAAGAAATATGCGAAGCACCATCGACTAAGTTGATGTTATCACCGCAGTAAGCTATCTTTGAGAAACCAGAAGGAATTGGGCGTCGACACCTTAATCCTTTGTATGTCAAGGGGTTTATCAATGGCAAACCGATGTCAAAGATGTTGGTCGATGGAGGGACGGTTGGTAACTCATCGATCCTCGAGTCGCCATGTTTCTTGAGGATGTTGTACGTCTTGGTCTTGAGGCCTTTGAGGATTTCCGTGTTGGCGCGCTCCACTTGACCATTGCTCTTGGGGTGGGCGGGAGAGGTGAAACAGAGCTTGATGCCCATGTCATCGCAATAGTCGCCAAACAACTCACTTGTGAACTGGGTGCCGTTGTCCGTAGTGATACGGTTGGGCACCCCGAACCGGGCAGTGATGCCCTTGATGAACTTGAGGGCCGAGTGCTTATCAATCTTGATGACCGGGTAGGCCTCGGGCCACTTGGTGAACTTGTCGATGGCGACGTAGAGGTACTCGTACCCGCCCAGGGCCTTCTTGAAGGGACCCAAGATGTCCAGCCCCTAGACCGCGAAGGGCCATGAGAGTGGGATGGTCTGCAAGGCCTGGGCCCGCAAATGCGTTTGCCTGGCGTGGAATTGGCACGTCCCGCATCACCGGACCAGCTCAGCCGTGTCGTGGAGCGTTGTTGGCCAGTAGAAGCCCTGGCGGAAAGCCTTACCAACCAAGGTGCGCGAGGCGGAATGAGCACCGTACTCGCCTTCATGGACATCGGCGAGAAGCTCGATGCCATGGTCCCGAGAGATGCATTTGAGGACTATATTGGCACCGCGTCAGTAGAGGGCCCCCTCTACCAACACATACCTCTTGGAGATGAGGATAACTCGCTCGCTCCCTTCACGATCCTCGAGGAGAGTCTCATCTTTGAGGAACGCTTGGATCTCGGTCATCCAGGTGATTTGTCGTGGGGGGTCGGGCTCGACCCCCTCGGGCCTCAGGGCTTGGACTCCATCGGGCCCCGAGGGTGACGTGGCAGCGTCCGAGTCCCCCGGGGGATCAAGACGCGCCGACGGCTGGGTGAGCCTTTCTTCAAAGGCACCCGGTGGGGTTGGGGCGCGTGACGAGGCGAGCCTTGACAGCTTGTCAGCGAGCGCGTTGTCCCACCTGGGCACGTGCCGTAGTTCTAACCCGTCAAAGTGGCGCTCCATACGCCGCCCTTCGCGGACGTAGGCCTTCATCTGCGGGTCGGAGCAGCGGTATTGCTTGGAGACCTGGTTCACGACTAACTAAGAGTCGCCAAGAACCAAGAGGCGGTGGCTCCCCATTCCAGCCGCCGCTCTGAGTCCCGCAAGTAGCCCCTCATACTCCGCCATATTATTGGTTGCCTGAAAATCCAGGCGAACCACGTATCTGAGGATGTCCCCGTTTTGCGAGGTCAGAGTGACCCCAGGCCAGCACCCTGGAGGGTGAGCGAGCCATCAAACTGCATCACCCAATGGGGTTCGGTGGGTCGGTGCGAGAGATCGGCCCCGGCCTCGGGGTCGGGGAACCCGAGGTCGGGTTCGGGGGTTGGGGTCCACTCAGCCACGAAATCGGTGAGGGCCTGAATCTTAATTGCGTTACGTGGTTCAAAGTGGAGATCAAACTCGGAGAGTTCGATGGATCACTTGACCACCCGCCCGGTACCCTCTCGGTTATGGAGGATTTGCCCGAGGGGGTAGGACGTCACCACTGTGACCTGGTGTGCCTGGAAATAATGGCGCAACTTCCTCGAAGCTACCAGGACTGCTTAGAGCAATTTTTGGGCTTGAGGGTACCGGGTCTTGGCATCCCGCAACGCCTCGCTAACGAAATAGACTGGCCGCTGCACCTTTCGGCGGGGCCTAGCTTCTTCGCTATGGGCGTCGGACCCCGCACTTAGACGGTGGGAGGGGCCACACTGGGCCCACTCCATCTCCATGCCAGCAGCCTCAGGGTCAGAAGGTGTCGGGCCGCTCCTCCCCTCAGTAGCCTCAGGGCCTTCCTAGGGACCGGGGACACCTAATGACACCTGACGAGGGAACGAAGGGCCATCATCAGTCTGGGGGCCCTAGGGCCCTCGCCTGGCTGATGGGCTCCTTCATTATCCTCTGGCTTGGGCTGTGCCGACACGGGAGGGTGGGCGCGCGGCCCGAGGGTTATCCTCGGCGCGCTCCACCACTAACGCTGCGCTGACTACTTGCGGGGTTGCCGCTAAGTAGAGCAGCAGCGGCTCTTCGGGCTTCGGGGCTACCAAGACCGGGGGAGAACTGAGGTAGGCCTTCAGCTGATTGAGGGCCTGCTCAGCTTCCTCCGTCCACCGGGACGGCCTGGACCGCTTGAGGAGTTTAAATAGGGGTAGCGTCTTCTCTCCCAGCCTCGATATAAACCGGCTTAGGGCGGCCATGCATCCGGTGACGCGCTGGACATCCCTAATTTTGCTGGGGGGCGCATCCTATTTATCGCGCTAATCTTCTCGGGGTTGGCCTCTATGCCTCGGGCCGAGACCAGGAACCCGAGAAGTTTGCCCGCAGGCACGCCGAACACACACTTTTCGGGGTTTAGCTTCATGCGCGTGGAGCGGAGACTCTCGAAGGTCTCCGCTAGATCCGAGAGCAACGTCTCCTGGTTGCGTGTTTTCACAACCAAGTCATCGATGTACGCGTCAACATTACGCTCTACCTGACTACCTAAAGTAATACGAGTAGTACGCTGGAAAGTAGGGCCTGCATTCTTTAAACCAAAAGGCATAGTTGTATAACAATAAGTGCCTACAGGAGTAATGAATGCAGTTTTTCCCTCATCCTCCCTAGCCATGTGGATCTGATGATACCCTGAGTATGCATCTAGAAAGCACAAAAGGTCGCACCCCGTAGTGGAGTCGACAATCTGATCTATGCGTGGAAGGGGATAAGGGTCCTTAGGACATGCCTTGTTGAGGTCGGTGTAGTCGATGCACATCCGGAGCTTGTCGTTCGCCTTGGGGACGACGACCGGGTTCGCGAGCCACTCCGGATGTACGACCTCTCAGATGAATTCGGCCTACAGGAGACGTGCCACCTCTTCCCGGATGAAGGCTTGTCGCTCGGGGGCCTATCGCCGTACTTTCTGCCGGACGGGCTTTGCATCCGGTCGCACGGCCAGACGGTGCTCGATCACCTCCCTGGGGACCCCGAGCATATCCGACGGCTTCCACGCGGAGACGTCGGTGTTTGCCCACAGGAAGGAGACGAGCGTGTCTTCCTATTTGCCGTCCAGTTGACCGCCAACTTTGACGGTCTTGGATGGATCGCCGGCCAGCGCCACCTCCTTCACGGGGACCTCGTCGCTTGAGGCCATCCGCTTCCTTGGGACGTGAGACGAAGAGGCCTCGGGCCTCTTGTCGCCACCCGCGGGCTTTGGGACCGCGATGAGGTCGCTTGCACGCTACTCTGTGCAGGCCAGTGCGATCTTGAGATCGCCGTGGATGGTGATGGGGCTACGCGGGCCCAGCATCTTCATCTGGAGGTAGGCGTAGTGGGTGGCCGCCATGAATTTTACCAATGAGGGCCTCCCCAGCACCGCGTTGTAGGGCAGATTAAGATCCACCACATCGAAATCGATCCGCTCGGTGCGGAAATTATCGGGGCCACCGAATGTGACCGGGAGGTCAATGTGACCTCGAGGCCATGTGTGCCCCGGCGTCATGTCGATGATCGGCAGGGACGGCTGGAGCTTCATCCCCGGGGCCTTGATGACATCGAAGGCCGTGGGGGAGAGGATGTTGAGGGCGGCGCCGCCATCTATCAGGACGCGCCTCAACTTTACGTTGCAGATGGTGGGAGAAACCACCATCGCTATCTATTCACCCGAGCAACGCACAGGGGTTGTCGGTTTGGTCGAAAGTGAGCGGGACCTCCGACCACCAAACCCGCCACGCGGCCTCATGAGTGGGGACCGCAGCCAGAAGCTCTTCATGGAGTTGAAGCTGCGGCGGGAAGCATGAGCACATGCTCCCCCATCTATGGTGGCGACAGTGACCTCCGGCTCCTGGAAGCCCAAGTCATCGTCGCCATCATCGGCGGGGGCCTTCTGCTTGGCCTCACTTCGCCGGTCGCGGGCTGGAGCCGTGGGGCCCTGGCCTCCGCGGCGTTCCTGCTCCCGCTCCTCCTCCCACTTCCTGACGCGCTCGGCCAAGCTCTTGACCACGCGGCAGTCAGCGAGGTCGTGGAGGGAGGTGTTGTGCACGGAGCACCATTTGCCCGCCTGGCGCTCTCGACTGGGAGCGCCGGCGTCCTTCCTGCCGTCGCCCGCGGTCCTCCCCTCGTGCGTGGGTCGCGAAGCGCCTTCGGCGGCGAGGACATGTCCCTCGTCGTCGGAGCGGGCAGTCCTCTTCTTCCTCCTCTTTTCTCGCTGCCCGGAACGGGCAACGGACTCGGGGGCAACCGCAGCCGCCGCACCAGAGCCGGAGGAGTTCCAGGTCCAAGCCTCCTCCTTTCGGGCCACGCGGTCCGCGAGCTCAAAGAGCTGTGCGGTGGTCTGAGACTCCTTGGAGGCTATCTTTTCCAGCATGCGGTTATGCCGCACGCCTCCCCTGAAGGCGTATATCACCGCATGCGCGGGAATGCAGAGGATGGTGTTGCGGACCTGGCAGAACCGCTGAATATATGACCGGAGGGACTCAGCGTCCCTTCGCTGCACTGCGTGCAGATCCGCTTCTTCCCCCGGGCAAGGATATGTGTCCTGAAAGTTCGTGGTGAACTGTTGGCACAAGTCCTCCCAGGAGTGGACCAAAGCGGGTGGCAGGTTCATAAGCCAACCCTGCGCTTGGCCTTTTAGGGCCATGGGAAAGAAGTTCGCCACGACCTTGTCGTCACCCCCGCCGCTTCTATTTCAGTCGTATAGATCTGGAGGAACTCAATGGGGTTGACGCTACCGTCGTATTTCTCGGGGATGCTGGGCCGGAACTTTGGGGGCCATAGGACGCTCCGAAGGCTCGCCACAAAAGCGCGGGCATCCAGCCCTGACGGGGAAAATGGGGGGCTGGCCCTTATGGCCGCTGGGGCGCACCGCGGCCGCCAGCTGACGGAGGGTAAACTCCTCAGCGGGGGACTATGAGGGCCCCCTTTTTTAGTTCAGCCCAGGGTGCGAGGGACGCGTTTCCCACTCTTTCCCCGGTGTGCCGGTGGCGTATAGGTTGCTTCGCACAAGAAAGGGCGGTGGCACAAATGATTATACAGGTTCGGACCACCGGCGAGGCGTAATACCCTACTCCTGTGTGATGGACTATGTGAATTCTTGTTCTCAAGGATCGGAACCCCCTTCCTCTAGGCCTGGGCCTCCTTTTATACTCCCAAGGGGACACCACATGGACCGAACAGGCTATGTTCTAGAGAAAAGGAAAAATATTTCTTTACAATTAAGGGCCACACTGTTGCTTGCGGCGGAAGCCCTCCGTTCTGCAATGCTGATGTGACCCCTGTCAGGATGCGCATTATCCGTTTATGATGCCACGCACCATTCTTCATTAAGTGGGGAAGACTTGCGCGCTCCCCCGTACGTGGCGACGCGCGCCGGGTGATTAGACTTGGTTCACCAACCCCGACTGGGTGAGTGAGCCGGATCAGCCCACATGATCTTGATGTGACATAACGGGGTGCACAGCGTACCTAACGGCGTGCAGACGGCACGCCCGGCACTGTGCAGTGTCCCATCAGTCACTCGCACCGGTCACAGACCGGTCAGCCAGCTGCGACCGGTGTCAGGCGCGCGTGCGTGTCTACTCGCATTTACTGCGGCACGCGCGCGCAGGCGCACTCCGCATGCCGCCATTAATGGGGGTAGTTGGACGCTGAGAACGCCCACCTACTCCGTCCCACGTGGCGGCGGCCCGAGGGGGTCTGGGAGCCCGACCCCTGCTCTGGCCGTAAGGAAGAGGCACCGGGACTTAGAGTGGGAAGCCGCCACATCACCCTCGGGCCCGGTCCCCGCTCGGCGGATGGCCACGTGGGCGCGCGGGGCCGCCTCAAGCCCTAAGTCAACATACCCCTGGACCCATGGCACCGACACAGCCGATTCGCCTCACAATGCATCGACTAGGTGACACTATGATACGACATCGGCTTTTGGGCCGATCGATTATCGTTTACTAATAATATTTGCATGTTTTATCTTGTTAATTGTAGGATCAAATCAACTGGCACGTACTTGAACCCGAAAGTAAACTTTGGACCTGCACTAGAGTAAAGCAAATCTCTCAGGCCAGTGTGTGTTTTTAGCATCAACAACCTCCTGGGAGCTCCGGCTCGACGTGTACAGCGTTGGCGTCGTGGCGCCGGTGTCGAGAGGATCGTCGCGAAGTTGATGTGCGACGACGAGTGTGGCGGCGTGCCAGCGGCTGCAGTCACGGTGTCCACGTCCTTGCGCGCGGACGGTGAGGTGCAGCGACGCGGACATCGACACAAGTGAGTCGACCAGTGCGGCGTGCGCCTCCACCAGCGTGTACCGGTGTCACACGGAGAAGAGAGAAGGGATAAGAAGATAAGGGCAAATTTACATTGTTTCTCTCTCATCATTTGGGTAAATACTATATTTTAATCCGTCCAATGTTCTAAAGCAAATTACCACACTTTTAGAGTGTTCTTAGATAAATTCACATCTTTCCGATGTCACACAACTAATTACATATATTTTTTGAGTGTCCTGTAGCAAAATTTGCCTATAATCAATGGGTGTGCGTGAGCATTTCAGCATTATGCTGGTTGATCGCGTAAACCAAGGAGTACATGAAAATCTGGGCAAATCAAAGGTACATATGTGATGAGTTTTTAGAAAGCCGTATCATACATTCACGTCAAGAAAAGAAAAACAGCCATATCGTAGCGATAGAAGAGGGGCTTGATGATGTAGGGTCCGTGCAGGAGTGCAAATATCTGTCCTCTATGATTTGCTCATGTGTTGATGAAATTCAGGATGTGTCAACATTTGTCTCATGCATAGCAATGTCTGAATCCATTGCATTCAGGGTTTCAGCCTTTCATTATCAGAAACACACAGACACTACTTCTGAACTTTTTGCGAGATACAGTAATACAGTACTAATTAAGATGACAAACTGATCTGATCGGAATAACATGGGCACGACAGCTACAGTACACATATCATTATTATATATAGAGTCTATACGTCACTTGTTCAAGGAAACCTTTTCAAAGTCAAAACAGTAAAAAAAAAAGGTGAAGTCCTTCTTCGATCACCCGCTGTTTGGAACTTGAGGGTTGAAATGTTGGATGCAGCATTTCGCGTCCAGACGAAGACGGCCCAGCGTTTCAGAATTCAGAGGGTTTTCTCCAGCAAAATTAATTTATCTCAGATATCCAATTGACTACTTGAAAGGATGAAACAACATGAATCATGCATGTCAACACCCCATGAAGAACAAAAACAATAGCAATACTAATGTATTCGCACTCTAACAGTTATTCCTCCATCTTAATTATTTACTTTTACAGTGTGGAAAAACATCTATCTCGTGACCGGCCGGCCTCAGCCTGGCAGTGCCACTAATATACTATAATTGTTGGTAAATCCTCCTCCTGATGAAGAAGAACTAGTACTAGTAATGTAGTAATAATTGAGATGAAGCAAAAACGATGCATGGAACCTTCGATCGTTCCAATTATTTGCGTGAATGCGCAGGCATTAATTGATCGATCTGGCTAGGTTTGGGTCCTAACAAACTCACTGATACATGCCGCATGCATGCGTGGATATTGGTGATTAATGATCGGGGAACGGTACTACATCCGGGGTGAAGACGGTGGCGGTGGCGGTCGGCGACGACATGACCGGAGGCGCGAACGGGGCGGCGTACGCGCAGGCGGGTGCAGGCGCGAACATTGGGATCTCCGGCGGCATGAAGTGGTGCGTTGTTGGCAGAGGCGGATCGACGACGTGGGAGGACGGTGGTGGGGTGTTGGTGCAGCTGTCGGCGCTGGAGGAGGAGGAGTTGGCGGTGGCGGCCGCACGGGCGCTGTCGAGTCCGGTGAGCTTCTGGACGATGGACATGAAGTCGCGTGGGTTGGTGCGGATCACCTTCGGGGAGTGAGTGTATATAATCACCGGTTGCTGCTGCTGCTGTTTGTGTTGTTGGCGTGGCGGTGGGCGGTGAGCGGCGGCGGCATTGTTCTTGTTCGTCGTCGTCGTCAGGCCGGAGGCAGAGGAGGGGGGGCTCATCGGCGGTGAGGATCGATAATGGATGGATGGAGGCGCGGAAGGAGAGTGAATTGCGGGATAAATATTTGGTTAGCTCAATCAATGTGCGGTGCGGAGCCATAAGCGGCATGCGTGTTGCTACTCTTCTCTTGTGTTTGCCGTGCCTTGTCGCTTGTCCTTCCTTCCCTGCTCTCTCCATCCTCCATCTCGGCTATCTATCTATCTATCTATCTATCTATCTATCTATCTATCTATCTATTATATTATTAAAACAGCTTTAAAAGCAAGCACCACGTTTACTATAGAGGCTAGAAATTCTCACATTAATCGAAGAAAAAGAAAAATGAGAGTCCAAGTAGAAATACAATATAAGAAATAACTGAAATTCGAAATTAAAAATAAGCAATATTGAAAGAGAAATTCATATAAGAATCCAATACGAGATTAGCTAAAATTCGGAATAAAAATAAAATAAATTCTGAAATTAGGAAAAGAAAAAGAAAAGTTCAGGTAGGAATACAATTTTGAAATATACTGAAATTCGAAATTAAAAATAAGCAATATTAGAAAAATAGTCCATATAAGAACCTAATACGAGATTAATTAAAATTCGGCATAAAAATAAAATAAATTCTGAAATTAGGAAAAGGAAATAAGAGAGTTCATGTAGGAATACAATTTAAAAATAACTGAAATTCAGAACTTAAAAATAGGCAATATTGAAAGAAAAATCCATATAGAACCGAATACGAGATTAATTAAAATTCAGAATAAAAAAACAAAATACATTCTAAAATTAGAAAAAAAAGTTCATATAGGAATACAATTTAAAAATAACTAAAATTCGAAATAAAAAATAAGCAATATTGAAAGAAGAGACCATCTACAGCACGAGTTTAATTAAAAATTGGAATGAAAAATAAATTAAATTTCGAAAATATAAAAATAATTATAAGTGCTCAAGTAGGAATAAAATTTATAAATAACATAGTATCGGAATAAAAAAATATGGAATTTTTAAAAAACACAATTCATCTAGAAACACAACGATGACAAAATGACAATAAAGAGGGAATAAACAACATGACCGTAAAGAAGTAGGGTGACAGCGGTTGATGGGACATTTAAATACTATAAGCAAAACCCCAAATAAAATCCCAATGACGATTAAGAAGAGAGACGATGGATAGGCCTTTGAAACAGCACGATCACTGTGGTTGGTGAGACTTCTAGAAAGTAAAAAATAAACCCCAATAATAATCACGTTTGATTTGTAAAATCTCAATGATAATAAAGAGAAAGGTAGCGGGCGTAAAAATGTAAACAAAACCCTAAATAGAATCTCAATGAGCGATTAAGAGGAGAGATAGCGCGCAACCCGTTAAGCAGCACAATCACGTTTGTTGGTAGGACTTCTAGAAAGTAAAAAAATAAACTACAATGATAATCACGTTCGATTTTTAAAATCTCGATGATAATTAAAAGGAAAGGCATCGGGCGGGCCGTAGAGGAGTATAATGGCGATGTTGTTGATGGTTTGGCGGAACTTCTAGAAAGTTCAAAATGAACACTGGCGATAATTATGTTCGATTTTTAAAATTCCAATGACAATAAAGAGATGAGGCCGCGGACGGGCCGTAGAGGAGTAGAATAGCAGCGTTTAACGGGACTTCTAAAAATTATAAAAATGAAAACTAACAAGATAATTAACTCTAAAATTTATAAGATCCAATTTTAAAGTTCTAAGGTGGATGAATAGAAGTTGAGTAGATCGAATAAGTAAATAAAGGGGTGATAAAGAAGAGGTAACAACTGATGTGACTTTTAAAAACTATAAAATTAGAAATATAGAGATGATAAGGTTCTTTCTTTTAGAGTCCTAAGATAACGGGATAGCTATTTAACAAATTTTAAGTAAACTCATATATAAAAGAAGATAATTTTGTATGAATACTAGCCGCGTAATTGCGCGGACCACCCAGCTAGTTTCTCTCATGTTTACCAATATCACTGATTTTTTTCAAAACTCAGCTCTTGAGTTGATGGCTGGCTTGCTTAGCAAAGACAAACTCGATTCCTCCTCGCTCCTTTTTCCCCCTCTTTTCTTTGGATTGCCAAAAGATTGTAATGCCGTCCATGACGGGCCTGCAACTTCATCCATGGCAGACCTTGATCTTCATCCAAAACAAATTTTGATTGTAATGCATGTGCAATCTCGTTGGACTGGCGATGGCCTAGCATCGGCTACGAATATGCAGAAAGGTAGTGCCACCAATTTTGGCGGATGGAGTCGTGCCCCCGTTTTCGGTACTCTTCGATCTGTAACCAAATTTGTTCTGATCCTACCCCTATCAAGTCAACAATTAGATGGGAGTGGTATCTCCAATCCACTCAATGCTTAAGTTAATACCTGACCCACATTTTTAGTTACAGGTACCTTCTCTTATGGATCATTAGATTCTAAGCAATCTACGGCTATCATGACTCTCAAGCAACTTACAAAACTGCACACACTATTTTGATTATTTCACCCATTTTGACCAATAAACTGATCGAGAAGATTCATATCATCACCTTAGCTTCCATCGTGCAATTCCAATACAGTTTTAAACCCTACTCCAGTATGCTAAAAAATAGATCATGAACGCTAGGCATGTCAGTAACTTCAGACAAGTAACTGGTTTTTTTTCCTGCCTGCGAAATGCAAATACAAGCTCACTGATTCAGAGAAAAGTTGTTTAAGTTACTGCTCCTATCTGATTTTCTTTGACCACAAAAGAAGCAGTCAGTCATGCATGTAAAGTCTCATATAAATAAAGCAATTAAAAGATTACACTTTGACACTACAATTTGGTCCCTTTCATCACTAGTCCTTGCCTCCTTGGTGTTCAGTTTTAACAAACTTGACGCTTTCCCTCGTACTGTATATAAGAAGCTGAAAATGTATATGAATGGCCACGCATGCAGCCAATCTGGAGATGCAATGAGGGACAGTGATCCAGATGCAGCATTTGAGGCGGACTGGAGCTGTGGAGCAGAGAGCAGTGTAGGGTAAAAGAAACACTATCCTGAGGTTTTCTTCAGTTCAGAACTGTGGGAGTAACAACAATTTTCGGTTCAGAACTTCTCGGTGACACTTACTGAAGTGTAGTGTTAGTGTACAGACACATTAACATTCATCTTCAAACTATAGGATGAGTCAATAGTTCCACACTAGTATATAGGCATTTCATTACATTGTTGTTCTGAACTCTGAAGAGATGTTCATGTATGTTCGGAAATACTCGGGAACACTTTACTGTACAGATACATTCTATACATATGCTTGTAAATGCCATCTGTATGGGCCAATAGTTTCATACTGCTACACGGACATTTCATTCCTTAGCAGTTCTGAAGATATTTCTTTTATGTTCAGAACTACCCGGGAGCATTTGATGTACTGAAGATATTCTTTTATGTACAGAACTACAGATACAGTCCATTACATTATATAGCTCTTTCTGAATATAGTAGTATGACGCGCTTTCAAAATAAAAGAATATAGTAGTATGACTTTATGAGTAAAGAGCTTTATACATTATATCCCATATTGTGATCTTCACTCATATAGTACTGTGTTATTCATGTCAGTATTGTCACTTCGACATGCTTAATCGTTCGCCTTTGTCATTCTGTCCAGTGTCTGTCACTTGACAAGACGAAATGTAACATTTCAGACAGCCAGAACTCTGAACTTTCTGTTGGGCAAAACAAAAAGAACTCTGAACTTGACCACTTCATCATGTCATAACAAACCATTACAAATCAATTAGTAGTACTCAAGAACAAGTAAGAGAGAGAGAGAGAGAGAGAGAGAGAGAGAGAGAGAGAGAGAGAGAGAGAGAGAGAGTATGAACCAGCAGGAGATAGACACCTCATATATTCTGGGCAGGCTGTACGCTGACACTAGAGAGCCAATGCGTGGAGCAGAGAAATGCAGAGAGCAGAGAAATGGGAATGCATTGGCATTGCCATTGCCATTGGCATGGAGAGACCAGGCAGAGGAGCTGATGCAGCATCATGGTCCATGCATGTCACCTGTCTCTCGCCCTATGCCACCTACAGATCCTCCTCCATTCACTCAACAGCTACTATGTCAGGCATGTAGGGCACAGGAGGCAGATGCTCATCTTGTTAACTTCCTCATTAGTGTAGTGACATCTCAGATGCTGCTTGCTTGTTAGGACTAAACATATGCTTGTAAATGCCATCAGTTGATGATTGAGTTGAGTTGTTGTCTCCCTCAACAGCACACAGAAAAAAACATTAGCAAATGCTGCATGGTCCATTCATCATCAGAGGATGCATGGTCCATCATGTCATGCCATTAAGCTTGCATCCATGGGGCCACAACTACACTAACACCTCCTCCCTTTCTGTTGTCACTGTCAGAATCCCCCCCCCCCCCCCCCCCCCCCCAAGAACCCAGCTAAAAAGACATAGGGATTCCTGATCCAGCTTAGGCAAGCATACATGCAAAACACAAACACACATGCATATCGATCACATAGAGGAACAACACTAGCAGACTAGCTATGTCTATGCGCTGATATATGGTACACGAACACAGGACAAATCTAGTTATCTACTCGTAGGTAGGAGAGTAGAAGGAAGACAGTAGTAATAAGTAGTTCATAGATACTCCACTAGACAGGGAGATCCAGCCACGCCATGCATGGTTGTCCAGTATGCAAGCAAATTAGCAAGCAAGGGAGGAAGAAGAAGAGGCTGCGCATCCGGTCCCTCCCTCCCTCCCTTGGTATTTATGAGAGGCATCTCCTCACCTACCAAACAGACACAGCATCTCCGTGTATAGTACAGGGGAATAAATAAGCAGCAGCAGATGCTTGCATTGCCATTGCCATAGAGGCATAGACCATTGCATTGCAGCTCAAAAATTGGTCCAGGATCCACAGTGGTAGCTTGTCAGAATATTTCAAGCAACGCAAAGGAAGGAGGATTGTAGTGTAGGAGGGATCCAATGCAATGCAGCAGCAGAAAGGCAGGGCATTCATGGCTGGGCACATATTAGGTTGGCACAAAAAACACAAGCCACCATGGACACATTTACTCCCCTTCAACCACCCCACAGCATACATAGCAGAAGACAGAGCAAGTCAATGCTTTCAGCAGCGGCTATGCAGCATAGTAGCAAAAGGACAGGTAAAAAAGAAAATAAATACTAGTAGTAATAATAGGATAGGGCAAAGGTTACAGACAAAGAGTGCAGAGAGGTAACAAGTCAATTCCCGAACCAAGACCCCCCCTCTAGTGTGAAGAAGGGTCACAACTGGTTCGCTCTTGACTTCTCCTCTCCTCCTTTCTCTTCTCTCATCTCCTAATAACAATCTGCTTAATGTCTTCTGCTTCTTCAACCTTACACAAAGTCTAACTCGATCTTACCACAAACCACACACACTCAAGCTACTAAGTCTTCTTCTTCCATCTTATTATTACAAAAGTTCAAAACAAGGAGCTAACCTTCTTCACATGCAGTTCTCAATTTTGATGAGGTAAGGGAGGGGGAACTTAAAGAGGGATGATTGGCGTAGCAAGAAACCGATGCTCGACCAAAATGCCTGCAGAGCTGATGTCAGCAATTCACGAATCAGCTGGTTGGTGCAAGTGAGAGCTTGACAAGACCCTTTCTTTCTTTCTCAGCAGAAGTAGCTTCCCAAAATGATCAAAATGCCCCCACCCATGGCTTGCTTGTTGGTTGGCTGGGGGTATTTTCGTCATTTTGAGAGGAAGAAATATGGCGGGAAGAGAGGAGATTTGAGTAGCTGTTAGTGTTGGCTTCTTGTCAAACCCTCTCTTGCACCTGATGTTAGCGAAATAAATTGGGAGGCATTTTGGTGTCTGCGTCTTCCCATGTGTTCCGATCCCCTCTCCTCCAGGTCTCTTTTGCTACTGATCGGACGCCGGCTCACCCCCTGCTGAACCTTTGAGTGCAGCTGTGATCTGGTGAATGGCGTTGCAGACATGGCTGTTGATCGCAGTGACACTCGAGAGGTTGAGCTTGGCCGAAGGTACGGCGCTGGCCAGCACCTGCATGCCGACGGTGAGGAGGCAGCCATTGGGAGGCATCAGCTCATCTGCACTGTTGTTGCTGCTGTTTCTTGGAGGTGTGCTACTAGTTTCGGCATTGCCAGTAGTGGTGGTGGTGGTGCTTGAGCTGATGGTGGGTGCAGCAGGTGATGGGCTCGTGGCAGGGAAGATGGCGAAGCCCAGGGGGAGGAGAGGGATGTAGGAAGGATCCTCGCCGCTCATCGTCACCTGAATGGCGTCGACGTCCACCGTAGCGAACACCACCAGGCTCCCACCATTAGGGTGGGTGCTGCTCTCCTGCAGCAGGAGCTCCACATTCTGTGATGAGTTGCTTGCAGCCTGAAGATCAGTTTTTATCAATTGGAAAATGGTCAGCTCTTGTTATATATTTAGTTTCAATCAGTTGGGGAAAAAAACTATCCTGATTTCTCATTATGAAATGAGCTAGGTCTATGCATGGTACATTAAGGTTGTAAGCATTACAAGTTATAAGTGTAGTATATGAAAAAAAAGCTATTATATATATATATATATATATATAAGAAAATAAAAAAAGAAAGATTCAGACATAAACTGTCCATGTATTGACAGCAAATTGCAGCGATGCATGTGCACACAGCCCCAGCATACACTACTAAAATCTCATTTAATATGGCATATTGAGTCATGTACAGTTCAAGTAGCCGGTGTTAATTTCTTGTCCTTGACATTGGTAGCAAACAGTGAGTGTGCTTGAAACTATTGAATTGAACAACAGTTCTTCACCAGAGAGTGCAGTTACAGCAGTAACTCAGTAGCTACCATTGAGCTATTACAATTTATACTACAATAATTTCCCTCTCTTTTTTTAGTTTTTACTGTATAAGACATAAACACACAATATGTGCATATCGACTCATGTTTTCATGTCCCTTCAGGACTGTACAGGACGGGGGGGAGATATTCACATGCTCACCATTAATAATCCATAATTCTACAACTATGGAGGAAACTAGACAAACCTAGACAACAAGTACTACATAACATCCTGATCAGAACCATTTAAGAGCTAGCTAAGTAGTCGTCATTGTGCTCTTTAATCAAAGCTCCCTCCGGTTCCATAATTCTTAACGTTTTGAACAATGACATGGTCTAAAAAATATATCTTTGACCTTGTTTTTCTATTATAATATATACATAAATAAATGCATATTTACTTTTATTATAGTGCTTTGAAAGACAAATCTATATTTGTTGTTCTAGTTCCTTTAAACTAAATATTTTTAAAGTTATTGATGGTCCAAGTTATAAGAGTTTGACTACAATATTATCCAAAACATTAAGAATTATGGAATCGGAGGGAGGGAGTATACATTATGCACCATTAAGCACTTCAATTATTGTGATTATGCTCTTGAATCAGGAAATTTACTACATGACTGATTTTTTTTTTATTTCTTTGGGGGGAGGGTAAACTACAAGAATGGCGAAAAAAACATGGCATCATTCAGAGGTGGTAATTGGGTACTCACGTTAATGCGGAGAAGAGAGATACAATTCCTTGGATGTGATCCATTTGCAATATGTGCCACCTCATGAAGTGAGCCGCCGTTTGACAAAATCTCAAGCTGCAAAGGCAAATTAAACATTACCACAACGAATTATAAGCTGAACAACAATTCAATGTGGACTGATATAATACGGCTCATTGTACCTGGCAGCGCTGTTGTTCATCTGCAAGAAGCTCAAACACCTGCTGATGGGTAAAAGGAAGCCAGCTTGTGGACACTGCGGTGAGGATGACACCGCTGGGCTGTCCGGGCGCAGTGTTCTTCCGAGTTGTAACCCTGATAGTGTCCTCGGTTGAATCCGAGAGCGCCGTCCAAGATTGGCTTCCAGAAGCACTGATGCTAGCACAGAAAGTGGTGATCATCCGCTGCGACAGCTTCATCATATTTGTTCTTGCCTCAGGGGTGCGGATCACTGTGAATCAGGAACAAAGAGAAGATTGAATTATGGTCAGGATGGATTTTTTTAATTGTGAGAATTCAGAATCCACAACTCTACACATCGGTCTATATATGAAGAACAAATTTTGATCAAATGACAATTTTGAGCTGAGCGGAAGCAGTTGAGACTTTGAGAGATAATAAATTAATTAATTAGTGCGCACCTCCGAGGTCGGCGATGTTACGGGCGAGCTCGCTGGCGAGGCGCTCGCACTGGCGCTGGAGGATGGAGAGCCAGCGCGTTGCCCCGAACGCGGCGCCGCCGGCGACGTAGTCCCTGAACACCGGCTGCAGCGGCTTCTCCTCTCCGACCATCTCCATGTGCTCCACCCACACCACCTGCATATATCATCGTCATCACAATCCAACTCTTCCAAATTAAATTGGATTAACAAGCTAGCGTACGTACCCTGGAGTATCCATTGGGCATGTCCTGGATGATGCAGCCGGACGGGCGCCGCCGGCATCTGACCACCGAGGCTTGGAGCAGCCCATCCTGGAACCCTTCCGCCGGGAAATCCACGATCGCCCAGCTTCCCTCCTCGGCGTTGTGCACGCAGTACCGGAAGAACACCAACTCGCGCGCCGGCACCAGCGGGGACAAGAACTGCACCTCTGCTTGCATCTGCCACCACGCGCATCGTACATTTTCAGTCAATCCAATCCATCTAAAACGAATTAATCAGTAATCACTTACCAAGAGGAGAGTTCCACTGCCGAGCTGACCAGACGCAGCTCCGTGGTTTATGATCTGGATTGTTCTTGCCTTGCAAACAATCGACGGGAACAGCTCCATCCATTTGTTCTGCAACCACGTTAATCAGGCACTAATTAACTATAAATGACGAAGATTAAAGATTGTTTTATGTATGGAGGAAATGGTGACCGAATCTATCACTGACCGCATCAAGGAAGGCGTCCACCAAGTTGATGCTGTTCATGATGACGACCGCGTTGTCACGCGTCCCCTCCGCCCTCGCCACGCCGCCGTCTCCCTGCTTCGCGCCGTCCACCGGCCAGCTGAACACCCGCGCGTGCTCCTCCACGGCCATCACCTCCGTCGACGCCGCGCCACGGTGGCGCACCCAGAGAGGCTCGCCGGCGCGGCACATCCTGGCGAGCTGGTCCGCAGCCGTGGTGGCGAGGTCGAGCACCAGCTGCTTGTCCTGCTCCTGCACGGGCGCCATGATGGCGCCCATGTACGCCGCCGCGCCGTCCGCCGCCATCTGCTGCGGCACGACGGGCGCAGCCGGGATGAGGTCGCCGCAGCCCATGACCGGCGCCTGCTCGGCAAAGTGACGCGAGTAGACGTTCATGTCGAGGTCGAGCGGTGGCATGAGGACCGGAGGCGGCGCCGAGATGCAGCTCAGCGCCGACGTCGACAGCACAGGCTGCCGTCCGGCGGCGCCGTAGCGGGTGGCGATGCACGCCAAGCGGTCAAGCTGCAGGAAGCATAGGAGGAGCAGATTATTGAATGCAATCGATGGGTGCGTGTGTTGGGATTTGGGAATGGTAGGTAGGGTTTTAGGGGGGGAGGGGAGGGACCTCGTCTTTGAGCCTGGCGTTCTCGATGCGGAGCTGCTGCTCCTCGTAGGACATGTCGGCGAGGACGGCGGCGTGGCCGCAGTTGGGGCAGACGACGTTGCGGATGGCGGCCTGGAGGCGGAAGTTGTCGCTCTTGAGGTTCTCGTTCTCCGCGCGGAGGATCACGTTGTCCGCCCTGTCCTGCTGCGCCTGATCGAACCGCGCGAGCCAAGCAAGAAGATGATGGAAATGCATATATATATGGAAGTATTTGCCGCTGTACAACAAACAATACCTTCATCTGGGTGCGGCGATTCTGGAACCAGAACTTGACCTGGCGAGGTTTGAGGCCCAGCTCCTGGCTCAGCTTCAGCCGCTGCTTGTCGTCCGGATGCGGGCACTCCTTGAACAGCCTGCATGCATGCATGCCACATGTCAATATCACCAAGGTTTAATGGAAACGGCTGGCATATGCCATTCAAAAGATGAATAACGTACGCCTCCATCTGCTGGATCTGGTGCGCTGTGTGGCGGTGGTAGCGCTTCTTCTTGCCGTTGGACGCCGCGGCGCCGGGCTGGGCGCCGTCGGGAGGCTGGTCATGTCCGCTGTGCTGCGGTTTGTGGTCGTCGTCGACGTCGGCGAAGCTGAGGAGACCGTCGAGGTGGGCGCTGCCGGAGCCGCCGCTGAGCTCCATGTCCATCTCGAGGTCCATCTCCTCGTCCTTGGCCACATGGAGGCCGCCCATCAAGCCCTCCTCCTTCTGCAGGACGCACGTATAGTGTCATGCTATGAAAGAAAGAAGAAGAGATTAGTAGTAGCTTACAGGTATCAAGGTGGTGGCGGCGTTGGAGAAGTGGTGGAAGGGCATGGCGGCGGAGGAGGACATGAAGCCGGCGAGAGCGGGGTTGGGGATGAGCGGCGAGGCGAAGAGCGCGTCGGCGGAGGAGGAGGCCCCGGCCATGGCGGCCATGGAAGACAGGACCTGGCAGTCCCCGAACATCCTGCGCATATGTGTATGTCTCCGACGATCCAGCGTCGTGCGCGCCTAGCAGTAGTAGAAAAAATCAAAGAGACTCACTCTTGAGTCTTGAGAAGAAGAAGGAGGTGGTGGTGAACGGAGACAAGCGGAGTAAATGGGCGGAGTAAATACCCTGTCGGTTGTTCCGTGGCTCTTGAGATAGATGGAGAACCGATGGAGGGTGGCTGACGCCTCGGTCCCACCGTTGAATCCGCACCAGTGGGGCCCACGAGGCAGCCACACTCCCCGTCAGGGGAGTTAATGCGGTAATTAGGAGAGCGGATTACAGTGAGACTGACAGAGTAAATGCGAGCGGTAACGCTGCGAATCCGCGCCACTTTCCCCCACCCCACCAGCTGATAGAGAGACCAGGTCAACTGCATGGTCGATGTCGTCCGTCCGATCCCAGAGGAAGAGAGATCTGGACCGTCCGTAGCGAAGCCGCGTTACGGCGCGAGGGTCTCTAGAGTCTGGAGCAGCATGTGTGTGAGTGGCCATATCATATCGTGCAGCAATTAATTTGTAAGATTTGTATGTACAGCCAGCAGCCGAGGACTACACACTTACCACCTAGCTAGCTGTAGATAAGGGTAAACAGTAACTGCTCGATATCATCTGGATCATCGCCCGTATCTCTCTGCTTAATTTCACTTTTGCTATATGGCATACCCCTGTGCTGTGTATTCATATCCATATCTGCACTGCCAAAGAGATCACCACATTGATCCTTTTTATATCCTTTTTTGGCTGGCTAGTTCTTTTTTTTAATTTCTTTAATTCATTTCCTCCTACAAAATACTTAATGTATACATATCTTCACAAAAACAACAATACCATTCCCTATGCCCTCAAATATATGGATTTCTCATGTTATCCGTGCTGATTAAGGAAATAAGTGAAATTAATAAATAAGAGTTGGTTATAATTGATTCTATAGCTGAAAATAATTAAATAAAAGATGATTCTAGCTGGTTGAGACGACTGAGAAGGTGAAAAGGTAGCTACCCTTCCGTCAGAAAAAAAAAACTGGCTTTTAGGATAAATTAGGACAAGCATCTATTCAGATTTAGGACATATTTATCCCTAAAAGTTGGTCTTTTCTAGTACATATGGTGTATGCTTTTAGGATGGGGGAGTATTATACACATGCATGCCATTATATATATTAAGGTGCGTACTTTTATAGTTTGATCAAACTTCAATTGATGAATAGCATGCCACCGTTCGTTTATGTGTGAAATATATGCGCAGTATATGATATTGTACATATCTTGCAAAATACAAGACATACAAGTGCAGAATCACTGAAAACAAAAGAGCAAGTTAAGTGTTGATTTCAGTGGGTACAAGAACTGGCCGAGACTCTTAATACATACTATTTAAGATAAAACTAGCTAATTAAAGCGGGCCGTGGTCCTCCATATGCATTTTGCTACTCCTAAGGATCAGTAATACACAGTTGCTACTCCTAAGCTAATACTACTCCACCAATAGTTTCTTTTTAATTTACTACTTAAATGAGTCGATCGACTAGCTATAGCTACTAGCTCTAGATCATCCATGGAAGAATGTTCTCCAAGTGTTGTTGTACTTGTGTTTTGGTAGCATGCATGGCCCATCCTCCTCCGTTTTTGATTCATGCTTCCTATATCCCCTGCATGCTGGATGCATGAGAGCTACTAGAACAGTATAAGAGTCTTCTTTTATAGTTGTGATGATGAGTTTCTCTAAACTAGTTTGATGGGAGCACATGCATGCATGCATCCATATATCGGACGGGTGTTAATTTGGAAATTGAAAAATGGTATGGCAAGCTAGCAAGCTGTTTTTTCTTTTATTTTGTGTGAAATCCTAGCATATATTGGAGGCCAAGACGCGTGTGTGGCCTTTTGAGTTAGTATTATGCTGTTTAGGTTAACTGGAGCCCCCAGTCCTGTGTGTCTCTTTTTCTTCCTTTTGCTCTGTTTTTCTGGAGAACTCTGTTTTATAAAATTGTTCAATATATTATCCGGTAATTCCCCCCTCTTTATCTTATTTTTTCTGCTTCACCATGTTCCTCTAGCTGTAGCTAGCTAGCTCCATCCAGCTGGCCGGTGACGATATAAGGTCACCATGAACGGATGCCGGCCATTTTGTCACGCATATTGGCATATGCACAGTGTTTAATGGTCGATCAGCTCGAGCTTGTTCTGTTCGATCGATCGATCGATGGTGATGCATGCAATAATGTATAGCTATACATACTGTATAATCCAACCAGTTCATTCAGTTAATTGCACCGATCGATATAATGTATATGCTGATAGATGGAAAAAACTATAGGTTCATCTAAATCCGGCATATCTGAGATTTTTCCGGCTCCCCCGAACCTTCACGTGACGTAGTTCTAAAACTAAAAACCAGCATACATAACACCTTATAAATACCGGTTTGTTTAGAAAACCCGATACTTATACTACAATTGATGGTTTTTCTAATGAATTGTAACTTTATGTATGAGATAAAAGTATCGGTTTTTCTAATAAATTGAAACTTATATGTGAGATAAGGTGCTGGTTTTAAAAGAAAAACCAACACTTTAGGATGGAGCCAAGCCACAACCCCCTCTCTTCTTTTTTAAGCCCTTCTCAGTCTCACCAACAGCCTTATCCTCTTGCTCACTTGCTCGCTCCCAACCATATCCTCTTGCCCGCTCACTCCGCTGCCGCCTCAGTCGCTCTCACCAACAGAGGTACTAAGTTAGTCGCCTAGAAAAATGACTAAATCATTAGGCAATGAAAATCAAATTTCGAAAAAACATATTGTCGGGAGGTGAAACTCCTCTAGCAGGGAACCGTGGGGTCCCCCTTTTTCGTTCGGACCAGGGGCACGAGTGTGATCTCGAGACACGAATAGAAGTATATCTAGAAGGGCTCGGGCCCCTCGGGGATGGAGAAGACACAGCGGGTTTATACAGGTTCAGACCGTCATGGAGGCGTAATACCCTACTCTTGTGTGCGGTTGATGTGTGAATGATATGTTGGAGATTACAAGCCTTTGTTCTCTCTTCTTTGGTGACTCCCTCAACCAGGATCTCCTTTTATATCTCAAGGGGTTTCCACACAGGCCACAGACTTAGGCTCGAGGGAAGAGGAAAATGAGGAGCGCTACAGATACGATGACGTGGGCGCCATCGTTTTCAACGTGCCAGGACGCACACGTTCCATCATAGTACGCCTTCAGCGGTCATTCCGATTGACCAGGCGGACACCCGGCCATTCTTCCTTTTAATTGCTGAAGACTTCCGGCCACCTGGGCTCTCCAATGGGCGGCGCAGCACCGAAGTGACCGAAGGAACAAAAGGCCAGTCAAACCTTAAGGATGAGCAAAAGGCCCGCATTAAATGTGACGGGACGGGGCATGCGCTTAGCACTCCCTGCATTGGTAGGCGCGTGCGCACGGCGCGCGCCGTCACATCCGTCATCATATCCCTCATGTCAGCCCACGCAACCCTCTGGCACACTCACCCACCGCATTGAATGCGGTAGGTGGGCGCCGGCGACAGCCGCCCAGCGAACGTACGTGGGGCTGAACGCGGAAGGGGGGCTCGGGGCAGCCCGACCCCCCCGCACGGGAGGCAACTGCCACTCCACACATGGCCCGACCCCTTTTCTGGGCGTGCCATGCGTATTGGGGGCGGCCTCCTCCCTTTGCTCGCGATACCCCCGAACCCATATCACCAACACATATCTACATCTAACTTTCTCATATAAAGTTGAATGAAGATATACTTTATAACAAAATTGTAGATCTTGATGAGATCTAAAAGTTTGTAGTTGATAATTTTTTTTCATTTGATATTGTTTAGTGGCTCAAATATTTATTATGACATCTCAGATTTATTTTTACAAAATCTTATATCTATCCGATGAAGATATGATCTAGAGATCGACTATGGCAGCGTTCGCGCGCCCGTTCGGAACCCGCACAGTGATTGCGGAAAACGGAGCGATCCATTAGCGCGTGATTAATTAAGTTTTTGCTAATTTTTTTCAAAAATGGATTAATTTGATTTTTTTAAACAACTTTTGTATAGAAACTTTTTGCAAAATACACACCGTTTAGTAGTTTGAAAAGCGTGCGCGCGGAAAACGAGAAAGAGGAGTTGTGAAGAGGATGCAAAGAACGGGGCCTATATCTACAACTTTGTAATATGTTATTTTTTTTCATTTAAGATCATTTAAGGAACCAAGTAAGCATTACAAATTTATTACTGGGAAGAGACGTTGATTAGACTTAGCAGGCTAGACGGGCTGCGGCTGGCGGTGGACTGCTGCTTGCTACGCTAACGAGGGGAGCCAAATGAACTTGTGCGGAGCAATGTAAAATAGATTTATCAGCTAGGTTTAGGGAGAGGACAGGGACCACAGCTAGACTTTGCACGGCTGGCCTTTGGGCCTGCGCGGTGAGGGCAGGAGCTGGGCTGGTTTCGGCCCAAAGATAGGAAGAAAGTTTTAAATAGTTTTTTCAATTTAAATAATAATTGAAATAATGTTTGTATTATTAAAATTATTTACTTAGCTCCAAAAAATTCAAAAAACTTCAGAGAGCATAATTAATTATTTATAATTTACTAAAAATACTCCAAGTCATATTTTATTAGGGAAATTTTTATTTCCCATATCAATTTCAATTGTTAAACTATTGCACTTTATTATAAATTATAGAAATAAATTATTAAATAATTTATTATTCCTGATTCGAAAATCATGTGTGAAAATTATTAATAAATTATTAAATTAAATTAATTTTAGAGTGTGACATGGGCTAACGGTCCACTTCGACAAGTGGACCGTACTACTGACAAGTGGGGCCATTGTACAAATGGGCTAACAACCACTTAATAATATTATTTTTGACCAAATAAGTGGCCTCAAACACTTGTTTTGAAAGATTAATTAAAAGATATTTATGACAAATAAAGTTTGCTGGTCAGCCTCTTATGACAAAATAACATTCGTCACGATACACTTATGCTAGTTTTGTGACGATTTATCATTGGTCTCAGTGACGAACACCTCATTTTCATCACAAAGACACACTGCCCCTACCCAAACATCATAAAACGAAATGGCAGAATGACGAATAGTTCCAATGTCATGAGGAATTCATCATAGATGAAATATAGTGTTGGTTGCCTGAAGATAGTAGCTGGATAAGCAGGCGGCGGCGGTAGCCATCTAGAGGTCGAGGACTAATAGATCGTTTCGTCCGGAGCTCAACACCACCTCGGCTCGATTCAAGCCAACTATTTTTTTTTCCATTCCTGAACCATCAAATGTGTAGGAATATACGATATACCACATCGGTGTCGCTAATGAGGTATCGGCTAATTGTGTTGAGCTACTATACTGTATGTATATATGTGTGTCGAGTTCATTCGGGGGGTGGGTCGTTCTAGAAAAAAAGGTTCATTCGGGGGCAGCCAGTGGTCGGAGTGGAGTGTGGCAATCTATCGAGCTGAGCTAGGTGAGCTAGGTTGCAGTGGGCAGTGTCGTGCGTACCAGTGGATGTACGTAGTACGTACTGGTGCATGCTGCTGCGCTGCGGATCGATCTATTTATTCATCCAACACGTACACACGTACAGTGCACCATGCCATCTTGCCATCGCTACTGTTCCCAAACACGTATTTACTCCGCCCCATGTGATCTTTGGGTCCGTACGACCCGACGCGTCCCGTGTTAACCCCAACACTAACCACAAATGTTATTTGGCACACGCACGCAAGAAACACAAGTAGCGCACGCTATATTCATTTATCAGATTGGCTCTTGTTTTTCTCCACCGCATCATATCACATCATCTTCTCCCATGCGGCACGACTATAGCTGGTCCTAAAGCCCGAGGCCCAACGGTCCGATCCATGACACGGTCATTTGGCCTAACCCAAGCACAGCATAGCACAACTGGTGTCGGGCTTGTGATGGCCCAACAACTGGGTCGTGCCTGGGCTGATGCCTTAGCACGGTGGGTTGGTCTGGCACAACACGATCCAATGAGTAGGAAAGAAAAATAGTTGGGGACCTAAATTAGACTTAATTCAGCCATATAGTCACAACCCAAAGAGAAGAGAGATGTAAAATAGACTTATTCCAACCATATAAGACACAACCCAAAAAGATGGGGGAGGAAAATAGACTTTTCTCATGAAGAAGCACAATGCGCCGTCGTGTCTTCGGGCTAGCCCGGCATGGCCCGGGTCTAATTGGGCTGTGCCTGGGCCATCGTTGTACCTCGTGGGAGGGTCTGACCCGGCCCGACGTATAGGTTGGGCTGTGGCGGCCCAACTGATTTTAGCCTAAGCCCGGTCGTGCCCGAGCCATGCCGGGCCGGGACCAACTATACGCACGATTCACTGCACCGTGCGCCTCCTTCCTGGCTCCTCTAGTCCTTTCAGCCTAACTCACATCCCATGCCAACTTCAGATCAAGCTATGACGCTGCTCCTCCCCGGCTCCCCCTGACTCCCCCGCACATGCTCCTCCTCCTCTCCCCATCTTCTCATGGTGAAACACTAGCAAGTTCTCCATATACGACGCTCCTCTCGGCAAACACCAACGAGCTCCTTATATCCACTTGGGATTCTTTTTCTTCTTCCTCCTAAGCTGTGCTGGTCCTTAAGTCCATCATACTCCTTCCTGTTGTTACGTCGGTGAGCTCGGAGTCCCTTTTCTTCCTTAGAACTAGAAAGGTTAAAGCAATTAAATTAATAGAAAATTTTAATTTTTTTAATTTGGATTTTTTTCATTTGAAAGTTTAGGAATTATGGTATAAAGTTTATAGACTTTTGGTTAAAAGTTTTCTAATCTTGGTTGAAAGTTTTTGTCCGTAAGTAGAAACGATATTTTTTTTGCATTTTTTAGTTGAAAGTTTTTGAGGGTTGAAGCTAAAAGTTTTCATATTTTTCGAATCGTAAGTCTTACTGATTTGAATGCTAATGGGATTGTGAAAACGAACAGGTGTAAGCACAATGGTACTAAAATCCAACTCCTTGTTGAATCGGATAGTGAAACACAACTGGAAGTAGAAGGAACCCTATACAAAGATGTCTGCGTGGGATTTCTTCTGTACTTTTTGAACTTTTTAATTTTAATTTTAAAAATAAACCAATTAAAACTTATTTTTAAGATCTGAACATTTTGGTCACACCAGTCTAGCTGGCATGACAACGTTATTTGGTCACGTTGGTCTAGCTGGCGTGATGACGTTAGCGCGTGGCAAGACAAAACTATCACGCCTAGTGTGTGGCGTGTCAGTATTGTTTTGCCACGCTAGGTGGGTTGGCGTGGTATTGATGCAAAAAAATATACACTGGTCTGAGAGATTTGCTTTACTCTAGTGTAGGTTCAAAACTTGCTTTCGGGTTCAAATGGCGTACCAGTTGATTTGATCCTGCAATCAACAAGATAGAACATGCAAGTTTATTAGTAAACGTTAGTCAATCGACCAGACAGCCGATATCATATCGTGATATAACCTTGCCGATGCAATATAGCATGAGTCGGCTATGAGGCTTATTCAATGATAAACTAACCCTAAACTTGATACATCGGTTGAAAATATCAGTGTTATATAATCTATAAATCAGTATTACTTTAGAAATCAGCAATTGGGATAGATCGGACTTAACCGAGACAGTATGAATTGCCCAAGCCTAAAATAACATGAAAACGATTATGTATACTCATGTTAGAGCCGATGTTCAAATTTAAGCATGTATCGGCTATAGCTCCGATACAACCTTATACTAGGATATTCTCTTACAATAAATATATTCAATTATTACCAATTAGATTGGTAGTAAACCCAATATATTTATATTAGATTAGATCCTGATATAAGGGGCAAATATAGCATATTAAACAAAGCATGAAACTATGTAAAATAACTATACCAGATAAGATCGGCTGAAATCCTGATACTATCCTTATTAACAACCATAAAACAGGTTAGAGATCATGATTGTAAACACGATTTAATAGATCAAACTTAACTGATGCAGTATTAAGTACTAAAAGAAGCATAATATCTAGACAATCAAGCCGATGATTGCCTTTTCGGGATGGTGGATACATTATATAATTCAAACCAACAAGACAATCTAGTCGTTATCGGCAAAAACCTAGATAGAGATCGGCCGATATGAACAGATAGCACTGTCAATCTAAATTATGTAACGTATATGATAACTTGAAGATTCGCAAGATAGAATTAAAGTGTCATAAAGATGTAAGCACTAATTCCGATAATACAAACCGCCATAACAAGACTTAACTCTTCGCCGAAGATCAAACTGATGCAGCTCGACTTGAAAGTAAGAACTCATCGAAAGTAAAAGAATAAAAGGTTGGTGATACGCCGAGTTTGATTGACCTGTTGTTGTTTTTATTTATAAGACCTCGGGTCTATATTTATACCCAAAAATACAAATATTGTCCAAGATGAACACGACTCATATTGTTCTAATACAAATCTAACTAGCACACAAGTCTCTTAAGTAGACTCTTACCGAAAATATTTATAAGGAAATTACAGATAATCCTAATTAATACATACATTTGCCAATTCTGAACTTTATCCTTGTCTAACAACATTGTCTCAAACTCTTTCTCGAACCCGATATTGATCATGCATGCAATATCGGTCATATCGGCTATCCAGATCAAACTCGGTTCTAGTCGATACAGTCTTCCAGCCGATGCGTACTCTGTTTCCGAGAATTCCGCATCTTCAATTCCACTTCGAACTGGACTTCGTTTCCGACTCATAAGCTTGCCAAATTTCATCGTCAACATGTGGTTAATATATTCAGATTCTGAAAATAAGTTTGTAGGGATCTAGTTTTAAATTTAAAATTAAAAAAGTTCAAAAAAAGAAGAAAAACCTCTACGTGGCCGTGGGTTGTGTGGGCAACCTTGCGTTGCGTCCTGACGCCCCTGTGCGCGGTAGCAAGTCATGACCTCCTGCACTCCACTTACGCCCTGAAAGAAAACAATAAAGGAAACAGAAAAGGCCGTCACGGCCTTGCCTGATTTCACCAAAGGCCTCGATCGATCGACTAGGCTTAAATCGCGGCGTGGTGATCGGTGTAAGTTCATTCAGGTTACTTAATTTGACATCAAATCTGATTTTCATCCTTAAATCGAAAACCAGATACAACAGATCTCTCAACTTACAAAACCAGTGAAAAGTCCCTCTGTAATACTATTCCTGATTTTAACTGATACAGTACATACATACCTAATTTAACTAGATTTTCATCCCACGTGGAACTGACATAACATTTACATGACAATTTGATTTGAAAATAATAAAAAACATTAATCCACATGTCAGCTACACTAAAAAAAATAATTAAAAGAATAATGGATCCCACGTATCATTCTTACTCCCCCACCTCTTTCTCCTCGTCTCCCCATCTCCACTCTCCTCTCTCTCTTCTCCTGCAGGGAGAGAAGGGTGGTGGCCGGCAGGGAGAAGGAGTGGCGCCCGGCGGTCACAGCCTCAGGAGGTACCAGCTCGGTGGCGGCGGCAGGCGGAGGTGGTGCCGCCGCAGCCATGGCTGCGGATGACGTCGATGTCGACCTCGGCATCCTCGGCGGCCAAACACCTCTGTCTCGCACTCTCTTGCCTCGTACTCCGAAGCTTGCCCATTCGGCTGCTGTCGCCGCCGCCAAATGCCGTCGGCCACGATCTCCTCAACTCCGTTGTTCCGCCAGCGGTTAGAATTCCCTTCACCGGCCACCGATATTCAGAGACAGTAGTGTTAGTTGAGATTGCACTAGGCAAGCACCACCTGCTGTGCTTACTAGCTCAACTGATTCGATGCTCATCTGCGTGTGCTTCTCTGAAGGTTTCCAATGCCAGTAACTGGCATGTTTCTAGCCAGGCGTAGCAAAAGGAGGAATGAAACGAACGTTGAGCGCACGTCTGATTTGACCTGGTTGGTCGGAAATTCCGGATTTTGACGACTTCGCTCAAGATTGGAGTCTGACGTTCAAACTGTTCCTTTTTTTTTGATTTTTTGTGACAGAAACTTGAGGATTGGTTTCCAGAGAAAAGAAAATGAAATGGCAACTTGCATTCATTTGTCTCGCGCATTGGTCTGAAAATGTTTGACTCCGACCTGGCTGCTGCTCGCGGGGCGAGGGGAAGAGCTCGCGCCGAGCGGGAGAGGAGACTGGCGGAGACGAGCCGGGACGTGAGGAGGGAGAGGGTGTCGCGCGACGGGAGGACGGACGCGGCGGCGGCGGAGGTGGCCATGGAATCGTCGGGCAGGGACGCGGACGAGGGCCCGGCGTGTGTCACGCTCCGTGCGGACCAGGCGGTGGAGGTGGTCGGCGGTGAGGGTCTTGGGCCATCTGGTCGCCGAGGGGGTGGCCCACGGCATTGGGCGGCGTCGGCGGAATGGGCAAGCCTGCGAGTACGAGGCGAGAGAGTGCGAGACAGAGGTGTTCGGCATCCTCGGCGGTGGGATGAACACCTCAGTTTAATTTTTGTATTGTTGAATTTTGTTTCATATACCACGTCAAATGAAGATCGAGTTAAATTAGTCACATAAACACGACATCAGCTGAAACCATCTTTAGATCTATATTACACCGATTTTAATAGTTGATGGACTCGTTGCATCTAGTATTACGGTTTAATAACGAAAATCAACCTCGCTGTTAAGTTAAGGGATCTGAAGTGAACTTATTCCCGTGGTGATTCGGCGGCCAAATCCAATAGGTAAAGGCACGGCCCAAAACAAATAATATCCCAAGTCCCAACCTGAAATGTAACCCACACACAGGCTCTCTCGTGTTGGGTGTTGGGTGTTGGTCTTCGTCCCGCACGCCACAGCCAACACTGTTCCAATTGGAATGGCTCCCCCGGTGTTCGCCGCCGCCTCCCACGCGTCCCTCCTCCTCCCCACCATCCACTGCCCCCCCGGATCTCGCCGCCCCTTCCGCCTTCCCCTCCGCGGCCGCCGCCCGCCCGTCGCAGCAGCAGCTGCATCAGGCGTCCCCGACGAGTGGGGCGACCGCTCGCCCTCCACGCCCGAGCCGCCCTCCCAGCCCGACCCTCCCATCGACGACGACGAGTGGGGCCGCGAAGACCCCTCCGCCTCCGGGAACTCTCGCCCCGTCCCCGTCACTGACGAGTGGGGCGAGCCCGGGGTGCCCGAGCCCCAATCCACCTCCGCCGCCGACCCTCCTACCAACGACGACGAGTGGGGTGGGGATCCCGCGCCACCGCCTCCGCCTCCGCCTGCGCCAGAGGACGACGAGGAGGAGAGGCGGGAGGAGCTCAAGCGCTGCTTGGTGGACACCGTGTACGGCTCCGACCTGGGCTTCCGGGCGTCCTCCGAGGTGAGGGGGGAGGTGCTAGAGCTCGTCACCCAGCTCGAGGCCACCAATCCCACGCCCGAGCCCGTCCAGGCCACCCACCTCCTCCACGGCAACTGGATCCTCATGTCAGTACTTTCTATTCTGCACCTCTACTTCATTTCCTCCTCCTCCTACTACATTGTCTTCACTGGACTACTACTCAACTACCACTAGTTGTTATTGCGCACTATACCGAGTAATAACTTGAAAATCGGTCAAATATCAAATACTGGAGTACTAAGCAAACTTGGGTTATCCATCATTTATGAGATTTTCTTTTTCAGTGAAAAGGTTTCTTGTTCCTCAAATGTGTGTTGTGTTGATGCCATCAGCTTCTTTTTTCTACATAAAACAGACAGACCGTCTCAATTATGCATGGTCATTTACTTGCAGATATACAGCTTATTCTGAGCTTCTACCTATCCTAGCGGTTGGAGCAACACCATTGTTCAAAGTCGACAAGATATCGCAAGAAATTGACACAAATAGCATGACCATAGTCAATGCCTCAACTATCTCAACTCCATTCGCTTCCTTTTCTTTCAGTGCCACTGCTTCTTTTGATGTACAGAGTCCATCAAGAATAGAGGTACAAAATTCCTTACTATAAAATGAATGTTGTGCTTCTTTGGATTCACTACAACATCTTGTTTGGAAGATAGCTGTTTATTCAGTAATCCATATAGGTAATCTAAAACAATTTATTGACTGTTTGTTTGTTGGGAAACTACAAATGCCATGCTACCTTGTTTGATTTCTTCTGATAACCTTTATTAAGTTCACTTTGCTAGATATCTTTACCTACTAATTCTATAGAAGTGGAATTCAGTTAGCAACACTAATGTTAAAGTAAGTTACTACTTCTGTTTCCTGCCATAAAAGGGTACATTATGCATGCCTGAATTGACACGTCGCCAATTTTGTCTTTGATGGTCGTACATCAACTCAACGTCAGAGGTTTCCATTCCTTTTAATCAAAAAGGTTTTCTAGTTCATGAACCAAGTTACTATTAGATGCTACTTTTAGGCTTGGAATATGCAGCTTCTATTAGATGCTACTTCTAGGGGGGTTGTGGGTAGGTTAGGCTATATGTCCAAATTGCACTATGGTTCACATCTACACAGCTTGCTAGCTCAAATCAGGCGTATCCGTAGACCTGAAGACAAATACCATGGAGGATTATGGATTTGTATAAATATTTTTGTTTGTTCAACCTGTGTTTGCCAAGGACACAAAAATCTCAGTGCACCAGAAGCTTGATACGTGCATAGAAATTATTGAGATTTTTTTATCATACCTATCATCAACTTTCTTGTGTTAATATGTGCATTGATCAAACTGACATGTTGATGGTCATTCCAATGAAGGTCCAATTCAAAGAGGGAAGTTTTCAGCCACCGAAGATATCATCATCTGTAGACCTACCTGCACAGGTTGATATATTTGGGCAGAAGATCAGCTTGGGGCCAGTCCAGCAGGTGCTTAACCCTGTGCAGCAAGCCTTTGCAAGCATTGCAGGATCCATTTCTGGGCAGCCACCCCTCAAGTTACCCATCCCTGGTAACAACAGGGCCCGGTCTTGGCTGTTGACGACCTACCTAGACAAGGACCTCAGGATCTCCAGAGGTGATGGAGGTCTCTTCATTCTTGTCAAAGAGGGTAGCCCTCTACTAGATCAATTGTAGATATAATATCATGTAACATTCTATCAAAAGAACCTCATTCTGTATCCTCTAAAAGAACAGGTCCAAATATTTAAAGACGAGCGAATTCTTCTTGTCGCTCCTCTGATCCTCTCTTCTGACTAAATTCTAGATAACTGTGTACCCTTGAGGCCTTGACTTCTAGTAGTGTTCTACTTCTACTAGGCCTTGACTTCTAGTAGTGTTCTACTTCTACTGGTACTAATGCTACTGCCAAAACTCAAGGGAAACCAAACATGAAAAATACATACAGATGGCAGACAAGAT
The DNA here is from genome assembly GCA_000573905.2 of Oryza punctata. Lineage (NCBI taxonomy): Eukaryota > Viridiplantae > Streptophyta > Magnoliopsida > Poales > Poaceae > Oryza > Oryza punctata. Next base: position 27,552,679 of record CM002497.2, read on the forward strand.
AGCAACATTGCATCAAAGGCAAGGCCGCAAGCTTCTGCCCAAATCAACCAACCCCGTTTGAGGAATGTTTCTCTCTAGCTCTGGATTATCTTTCATCATGAATCCTGCACTTTTGTAAAGAATAGGCCAATTAGACCATCAAGTAAAGACACAAATGCATGATATTAAAATGTCTACTGACATGATAAAAATGACTATTCATCATGTATTCATGTTAAAGATAGGAAATTTCTTGAAAATATGTTAAAGCTACACACAACATCAGTTAGGTAACTTTTTTTTTGTATATTAATTAACTATTAAAAAGGAACAAGTACATAGTGTTGCCATGTTCATGTCTGCGAAAACTTAAGCATATCATTCCGAAAAGGGTAACAATTTCGAAATGGACTAAACATACATATCCTCTAACAGTGATGTTTAGCTATGGAATCAGCGATTCAGAGGTAGTAGTTGCCGAATAGAGATTAAATGAAATCACAAAAACAATAATGTATGACTCTAAATTCACTGCAAGCATTAGCTTTTACCACTAGACCCTTGTTGATGCACCCTTTGACAGTCCGAGATAACATTTTATCACAGTGACCTCAGCATGACACAAGTCCCTCAGGAAGGTGCCAAGGTGACAACAGGGAGTCAGGGAGGCGTATTCAACAGACCTGAAATACACAGTGGTACTGTAAAATAAAGAAATGAACCAAGTAAGAAAAACATTTAACCATAACATGCCTGAGCTTTGTGGTTTACCAAATTTCATGTTAAGACTGTATCCTGCAGACTTTTGAACACCTCACGTACAGATGAAGGATCTACATCACATCTAACACCCTCACCTCCATACAGCACAAAGAGATACTCTCTTGATGACATTGGAGGGGGCAAAAGGTCAGACAGCTCCACTAGATCTTGTTTAGGCGGTAAAGGAATATCCCTTTGGTTCAATGAATAATACACATCGGCCAGAAGAAGCCAGACAAGGTCAGAATCAATAGAGGCAAGTCCCGTCAATGCCCTTATAGCAGCTTCTCGCAGGCCGATCAAACCACTATAGGCAATTCCCACCACAAGTCCACAAACCTTCTTTAGTACACTTCCCAGAGCAATAGCACTTCGTTTGTCGGAAGATAATTCAGCGAGCATGTCCAGCACTGCAATCTGAATCTTTTGGCTGGATATCTCAGCCATAGGCTCCTCGGATGTAAGCGAGGTATTCCTATATGGTAAAATAATAGCTTTCTCATCCATCAGTGCCATTCTTTTTCGTTGGAAGGGAGACAAGGCTAGCAACCTCCAGACAACAGATCCATCCTTATGAAACCGGCGTACAAAAAAATTGCCTCCAGATATCTGAATGACTTTACTTAACACCTCTGTGCATTTTCTGACAACAGACTGCAAATACCATAATAATGTAAGATATAAGATAGCATGCAAAAGGGACCAACAAGGCAAAATTAAATCAAAAGCATGCATACAAAGTAAACAAGAAGAAAATGAAAACTCCCTATTTTGGCATATTCCTGATACATGTTTTCCAAAAAAAATGTATAGGACCCACTTCATGCACACTGTTTCTAGAGTAGTCAGTTCAAAAGCAATTTATTTTATGACAGAAGAACCAATTAAACCCTCAACAATGGCAACAAGTGTACGAGTGATAATAAGAATCAGTATATGAAGAAGTTATAAGGTTTCAACTTCAGGTGGTGTTACATCTTTATTGTATACCTAAATACCAAGCAACATGTATTGCATCCATCTGATTATTGATCAATAAAGATGATCAAGAACATGGAAAAAGGTCTGGCAGCACTATGTTCTGTTCTGAAAATGCTGAATTAGTAGAGTACCTGAAACTATGGAATTTAGTTGACGGTATGATCCTACAACAGGATGTCCCTGACCAACATGGGAGTTTTCGGAAACAGGAACTTACACAAGCAAATCTTCTTATAACACCTATTTCATTGGGTCGGTAAAATTTGCCCCATGGAAGAGAATTTGAAGGACTTGGGCGCCCCTTAAATGCAAATTCTTTTTGTGGTTGGCAGTGAATAATCGATGTTGGACATCGGATCGCCTAGAGAAGTTGGGGATGTCACACCCGGATGTTTGCTCTCTCTGTGATCAACAGGAAGAGACTATACAGCACATCCTTGTGTCTTGCATTTTCGCCCGTCAAGTATGGTATCTAATTTTGGAAAAGATAGGCTTGGCGGCTTCAGCTCCTCAACCTTCCTCAAGGCGATTCTCTAGCTGGTGGTACCAAGTGGTCAGAGGTGTCTCTAAGGAAGCTAAGAAGGGGCTGAATTCTCTGATTACCTTAGTGGCTTGGGAAATTTGGAAACACCAGAATGACTGCGTCTTCAACAATGCCACGCCTAGCACTGCTGCTGTTTTGGATGCTGTGGCAAGAGAGAGTTTGTTATGGTACACTGCTGGGGCAAGAGCTCTCCATGAACTCTTGACCCGGTCACTTCCCACTTAGGAGCCTAGCTCCTGTGGGAGTTGTAGCGCATCGCTTCGGCGAGGCTTTTTCTTCCTTTTTTCCTCTTCCCTCCAGAGTGTTCCTTGTGAATCACTCTATTGTACATACTCTTTCTTGTTCTTCTTAATGAAATGAAACGTATGGCTCTTGCGTTTTTGAGAAAATAAAATGTTGAATATAGTTGTAATCTGTTTACTTCGGAATTTCACAGAGATGCAAATATATTGAGGCATTGGATTATGGATCAACTCCCCATGGCAAGTCATCAAATAAGATCTATAAATGCCTAGGTGTCATTTAAGAGGTGAAGTTACTGAATGAGGACAGGCCCCAAAATAACAATTACTTCCTCTGTTTCACACTATAAGACATTTTGGGTTTTAAATAAATTCACGCACGGGTTCATGTATGGACTTCATATATGTGTCCAAATTCATATAAATGTTAGTGAATCTAGACGAAGAATAGAGATGCCAAAACGTCTTATAACATGGAATGGAGGGAGTAGTAACATACTAACATGTCACGGGATAATGGAAGTATTGGTAAAGTATTTGAGTTTGATCACACAAAAGTACCTGGATTCACAAGCAACTATAGGACCCTTCTAATCCAATAAAGTAAACAGTGAAAAGAAAATTACGAACTTAAAAGAAACTATGGTACAGTCAACTCCAACTCCCAAAGTCCAATGTCGATTATGGTAAAAAATATTGAATTGTCATGGTCTCCTTTTGTTAAGAGGAAAAGGCAGGAGTTTTGATGTTCTCTATATTGATCATGTTATGGTTTCAGATGCTCTTACAGATCAAGAGCCCTCAATATTCATTTCGTGCAAGTGAGACATGAAGCACCAACACTAATGAATGATGCAGTGGAGATTAAAACAATAAATGTTGTATGTAAGCATCTGTTTAAATAAAACAAAGGGGAAATAAAACTAACAATCTTTTTGTTGCAAACCAATGATTAACAACATGCAAGAAAATGTACCACTGAGATTTTGTTCCCAAGACAGATAACCAAGTATGGCCATAGCTTGTTCACAGCTGGGAGTAGTCTATTCTCATCAACATCTTCTGCAGCATCCATATCATCATGGAGTTCATCCACTGATAATAATTGAATTGTCTCCTCAATAACTGCTTTGCATCGACTTTCACACTTATAGGCTTCCTCAACCTTGGCTATAGATATTATAGCATTCTGGACAAAGGAAAAAAAAAAGTTTATGTGACTTCGTCTATCATAGGCTCATAGCGAACTTCATGCTAGGATGAATGAAAAGTACTCAAGCAATTATTCCGTAAAATTAGCATTGAAAGTGTTAGCACAAATGCAGCATACCTTTTCCTTTTATTTACTACTAAATGACAACAGAAATGGAGATATAAGGGCTATGGGCATGTTTGTTTTGATGACAAATTTAACCATACCAAATTTTGGCAATGCTCTGTGGCATTGCCAACTTTTGCTAAGCTAGAGGTGTGTGAAGGTATGTTTGCTTTCATGCCTTACAATTTTTGGTGTGCTGTTAGGTAACTTTCTTGAATCACCAAATTTTGGTATGGAAGGTAGTTTGGGACATGTTTGGATCGTCACATTGCCAAAATTTGGTAAGGATGAAAATAGAAGCAAATAAAAAAAATGTTCCCTATTTCACCAGCATTAGAAGAAATTTTCTTCCTAGTTGAAATACTTTAGAGCTTGACATTTCTTGTGAGATAAATAATGGAAGATAGCTCAAGATATCATTTTTTGAAAAAAATAATAATAAGTATTTGGAACACCATATGAAAAGATGACCAAAAACTATTGTTAGATGGAGTTGTAGGAGTAACAACACATAATCCAACAGTAGGAGAATTATATTGACATTGCAGGTAAAATATCTTATGAAATGGAACCAAAACCTTGTCAACATTAGCAGGGGAACAATACCTCTACAATGTCAAGGGCCACAAGACAAGCTGCTTCTTTTGTTGAAGATAGAAGTGGAGTGGAAGCTACTACACAAGAGCCAACAAGAGATCCTACTATTCTCCTGTATCGTCTCATCTCATTTAGCTTGCAAAGTAGATCCTCCCAATATTCTAATCCCAGAAAATCAGGCTGAGCATCAACATCCATTCGTTCTGATGCAATCGCAAAAAGAGGTTATGAGACAGGGACTACACGAATAAAATATTGCATAGAGAAGTCAGAACAGGAGATGCATGCAATATTACTTCCATAATTATTATATTGCTACCTAATGTAGAAGATATTGTAAATAATTATTAAACTTATCAAGCTATTACCAGGCATTGCACAGGTATCCCTTCTCTTCTCTATCAAACTTTGGATTGCTTCACCTTCTGATCTAACCTTCATAAAGAATGATTCCACCTCATCTGGCAAACTAACAGATTCATGTCGAGATGCCTTAGCAACCTCAGAAACAGCCTAGAGAAACCCAAAAAAGAAAGGGGAAAACTGGCTGTGTTAGACGGATAATTTAAGTAAAGCGCAAACAAGATATGACCCCAAAAAAAGTTATCCTTGGTGTGAAGGATCAACTTAGCAATCTAAGAAATGACAGTTAAAATGATCAGACCAGCGAGAAATTTAAATCCCCTTAAAGTAGAACAATAGACAGATACAAAATGTTATGAAAACTTTATTTTATAGTACCTTCAGAAATGGAACAGTTAAATGCGGGTGATCATGCCTACCAAGAACCTCCAGCTCTGAAGAAACAGCACGAATCTGCAAGAATAAAAATGTATTGAAACAGAAATTACAAAAATGGCACTTGCTTCAAGTGCAAAAGGACATCAAATTTGTTCTGATTAAAGGATAACATTTGCCCCTTTCTACATCCTCTTAGCCATTTATTTTAAAGTGCTATGAAAAAAATAGAAGTATTTCCACTTTCCAGAGCAAATAAGGGCCAACCAATTTGACCAGCTCGGCAACTAGAACAACAGATGTTGGGCACTTCTCTTACAAGAAGACTTTCTTTTTTAAAAAAAAACAAAGAATGGATTAAATGGATATTTCTGATTCTGAGATTCATAGCCACCCTAATCATCATACCGGTTCTTCCAGGAATGGTAAAATGTCACGAGAAGCACCAATATAACACAGCATAGAAGCAAGAATATCAGGGACATGGGGATTGAGATCCAAATGGCGCAACTGTCTGCAAAGAGAGTCAACAATGTAGTCTGCATTTGCCACAACAAATTGACCAACCTGTACAAGGAGGAAGAAAAAACATAAATGCAAAGTCCAGAAGATAAGGAAAACAAAACTTGCAAGAAATAAGGCCATGTATTACCGAACAATAACCTCCAGTAGCAGCGAGTGCTCTTAGGACAGCATCTGAAGCAATTCTTATCTGTACACTTGAGCTGATAAGTTTTCGAAGCAGAAGATAAAGTGAAGAATGCATAAATCCACTACTTGCAAAATCTTGGCCAAGCACAACACCAAATACTCCAATTCCTTCAATCATTACCTGATAAAAAAGATTAAAAAATAAGCTTGAGCAAACAAGACAGTCCAGAACAGAACAAGCAAAAGGAGAACTTTTGAAAGACCAATTGGCAAATTGTAAGTGCATAATTACTTGATGCAATGCAGCAGTATCACGGAAGAAATACAAGGGAATATTCAACTCTGTTAGGGATAATTCAGAGTCCGGTTCTGTTGGAAGATCCCAAACTTCTGGTGCCATATATTCATGCAGAATACTTCCGATACAATGAATAATGTGGTCTTTCGTGCCCATTTGTTCACTGATCTTCCAAACATTTCTGTTGGTGCTTCCATTATGCTGGCCAAAAGCAGTTAAGTGATCATTTTGACCAGGTGCTCCTATCATCTGTGCTGAGCTCTTGTTGAATATTTGTAAACATATACTGAGGGAACGATCAGATAGACCATATATGAGCTCACTGAGCATGCAAACAGCAGAGCTTGCCTGGCGTAGTGTTTGCCCAGCATCACTTTTCATGTACCACCTCTGCCCACCACTCCGCAGCTCAGTGCTCAACCTCCTGAACTGATCGAGTAGGATATCAACAAAGACAGACAATGATGCACTGGTTTCTTCGCCTGGTATCATCAAAAGCAACCAAAACACAAGACTCAAGTACCATATATTGCACCACTGGATACAAAATGCAAGACGGGGATTAACCCTAAATGATAATGTTGGCAGGCACGCAACATAGTTGAGAAAGTACCTGAAACTGCCGATAGACCAACAAGCCTAACAATTCCAGCAAGAGCAAAGTAAAGCTTCTGACTATTCACATGAACAAACCATGGAGGTACATGGGGCAACTCATAGTCAACTGAACTGTGAATTGTATTTGGCAAACCATTATCATGGATAACAGATATTTTGGTGGGTGTTGATGCAGGCATGGCATGCTGAAAACCATAGTTTTCATCTTTAGGATAGGCACCACTTTTTAACTCAGCAACTGAAAACAGATATCCAACAGACAGTGGCTTTGAAACAATTAGCTTGTCCATGGAACCAGAAAATTGTGAACTTTGACTGATACATAAACCCACACAGTCAAATAAACGAGCTGCAACAACCTGAAAGTGGAACAGAATAAAGTTAAAAGCAAAAGAATCATTGATCCAACAAAAGGAATGTAGATAACTTACAGGAGAACGGTGAAGATAATTTGCCAAAAACTGAGGGCCTGCATAATATGTTAGAGCTAGCAGTCTTCTAGCATGCGAAATAGCAGCGGTCTCCTCACAACCAAGTACCATTTGTGGTAACTTTTCAACAAACCTGTTTTACATGTCAAATGGTTGAGAACTTTACCCTAACTATCACTTGTGTTGTTAACAGAGAGTAAAATTGAACGAACCTGGTAAAAATATCAGAAACATCATCTTCTGTTAGAACTCTCTCACCCTCCATGAAAAGATAATCAAGAGAGTCTTGTGCAGCCTCAGACACAGATGCTGCATCATCACATGCCAGAATACATAAGCATTCCTGCAATCATCTTTGAGAAGTTAAAAATAAACATATAGCATAATTCTAGACACAACAACTCAACAAGTGATAAAATATCATGTGTACTTACCACAAGCAACATCTTGCTTTTCCTTAGTGTATAGCTGCAGCTAGACAAAAGGACTCTTATACCATTAACCACCGACCTCCTTACTTTCTCAGATGAATGAATAGAAAGCTGCAAAAAAATTTGCTCTAATATTCACTTTTCATGGTCCAAATTAACCACTGAAACACTAGCTAAAAATAACAGAGAAGAAAAATACTGGCATACATGTGGAAACGTCGCAGAGAGTAATTTATCAACATTATTAGCTGTTTCCTCAAGCCATTTTTTTGTCCGTTTAACATGCAGTTCTCTTCTATCAGAGGAGGTTTTACTGCCATCTGCGGTCACATCTTCTGTAGCTTCACCACTGCCGATCTGCTTAGATAAAGTTTTCACCGGTAATTGGCGAAGTATCTGCAATACATGGTCACTAGAACTATTGCCACCAGAACAAAGAGCCACATTCTCATCACTGGAAATATCAAGTCCACTCAAATTTTCCTTGTCATTTAGGACTACGATCAAGGCCTCGGTCAATCCAAGAACAGCTTGCTCGATGCTCAAAGCACTCCCAGCAGCACCACTTATCATATTCTTAGATGTGTAAAGAACCTTTCCAAGACGACTGACAAGTCCAGGAAGGAAAAAGGCAAGTGCATCCGCAGAACCTACCTACACAAGAAAGTAAGTTTACTAAATTGTCTGTACAATGGAAAAACAAAAAAATAGCCTCGGAAGGAGTCATGCCCCAGAGAAAACTAAAACCTCTGTAACATGCTTTTCCGCAGAGGTATCATGCCCTCAAGAAAGATAATGGATATACTAAGCAAAACAGTGAGGCTGATTCTTGCTATGAATCAGAGGAAACTGGGTATTTATCATCTCTGAAGGTTGGTGTATCTAACATCAGTTCAATATATTTTATTCTCTTCTTTTTTCAAAAAAAAGAGAGTAAAACAACTAGCCTTGTCATCCTCTCAAAAAGAAAAAAAAGCCTGGCTATTATGCCAATGCAACAGCTAAACAGATACTGCTGGTTTTTTGAGCCTTCATCTTTTCATGACTTTACACTTCTGTGGGAGAAATGATAGCAAAGAAAATGCTAATCGACATTATGATTAAGCATTTCCTGAACATCTCACCTTGTCAATAAGAACACGCAGTGTAATCAGTGATTCTTTTCTAACATCTGCACTGCCACGGTGACCCCTTGATGCCTCAAGTTCTGATGACTGAAAGTGAAAGGTGTCATATCAACCCAAAAAGAAAAGAAAAATCAAAGTGAATCAGAAGATAAAAGTAAATGAATGTTGTACCTGGAGAAGTAGTGAAAGCCAGTGCCCCACAGCAGCTGAAGCATTTTGGGACTGGAGGAACGCAAGCAAGCACTCTTCTGGTTGTGCCGAGTATTTTGGGGTAACTGTAGTGCCAACTTCTGACCTTGTAAAAGATAGGGCTGTAGACAATGCAGTTGCTTGTTTGCAAGAACAAGAGCGGTCCAAGCATGGGTGTAGCTGCAGAATCATGGCTCTAAAGCATCTTATGATGCCTTGGCGGAATTCCTCTGAAGCCTCCAAAGGTGAAAGCATTGCCCCGAAAGTTAACTTCTTTAGCAATGCAACCATCTAGTAAAGCAAACAAAAAGAAACTCATGTCAAATATGTGAATGAGATTCAGAAAGATTAGGATCCAGAATTTCAGAGAAGTTTCTGCCTGCCATGAGCTACACAGCACACAGGAAATTATGGTTTCATATTGTCCTCAGTTGTTCGAGATCAATTGTCAGATGAAATAATACACAGATTGGGTAAGTTATTATTAATGCAGCTAATTTCTAGGCTCTAGTTGGACATCATAGAATAGTAAACTAGAGAATCATCAGGTATACGGAAGTAGAGCAAAATGAAGCACCTGATTGACCGAGGTGAGACGGCACTTGGCAAGGAGCAGCTCGAGGCACGCAAGACCACCTTCGGCAATGGCATCAGAGATGTCGAGCTCCCCTGACGCACTGGCTTCCTTCCTGCATTGCACCGCAGCATCCAGGAGCAGGAGCAATGGGAACATGGTGTAACTAGACAACGACATGGCACCAAACAAGCCCTACATTAGCACAACCAACCAAACAGCACAGACACTTGGGGCGGAGGAGAGGAGTGGGTACTCGAAGCAGAGCTGCAAGGCCGGGGCGGGGGCGGAGCGGAGGAAGGAGGCCATGGCGCGGATGGAGGAAGCCGCGGCGGAGTTGGAGGCCGGGGTGCGGCTGCGGATGAGGTCGAGGAGGGTGACGGTGTGGGGCTTGAGCTGGGCGAAGATGGCGGCTAGGGTTTCGTCGGAGGCCGCCGCCGCAGCAGCAGCCTCCATATCCATCTCGGCGGCGGTGACGGCGAGGAAGCTTCGGTAGCTGCGGGAGGTAGCGGAACGGAAGGACGGGCTCGATTTCTAGTTGGCTGCGTTGGTGCGAGTCGAGATACCTCGTCAGGTTTCGTTTCTCTGGAGAAGACGAGACGACACGACAGGCCAAAGGCCAGGAAAGCGTACTTCAGTTTCACGTGTATACATTGATAGAAGACGGAATTGCGATTTTCCGCATTTAGGCCTCTTTGGCATGGGCCTCCACTCGGCCCATCTACGTGTATGGACGGAGTAATAAGGAATAAGTTCACTGTAGGTCTCCCATCTTTAACATCAAGTTAAAATTACATCTCCGTGTCGATTGAATCCCCGGAACATCGAATGAAAATACGTGGTCTTTCTACAACCCTATTTATATGATGAGCCCGGTCCCTTAGTACAGAATCAAAATCAAGGGGACAAGGAGCCTATCAAGTACAGCAACAAAAGAAAGAAAGACGAGACAGCGCTACGCTTGTTCACCAAAGGTCGTGATATCCTACTTAACTTTCTTATCACTGTTTCGCATGCCCGGGACACTGCTTGCCTAATATTGCAAAACCAGATATAACGTGCCCCTCAACTCGTAATACTGGTGTACCTAACATCCCAGGATAATATTATTCGGTTTCAACTGACGTGACAAGCTGAGTCAGCACGAGACTGTTGATGTAAAAACACGACGGCCTGAGAGATCTGCTTAGCTCCAGTGCAGGTCCAAAATAATGATGAGATGCGGGCGTGCTAGTCAATTTGATCCTGCAACTGACAAGATATATAAACAACAGATAAAACAATTAATCGGCTGACAAGCCGAAAGAGCAATTCCAGCCGATACCAATAAATGATATAATAAAATAAGTACTGATCCGAAAGTTTAAGCATACATCGGCTGGAGGTCCGATGTCGATAAATCCAAAACATTAGATAAACAATAAAACATTTGTTGTCATCAGCTAAATCCAACTTGTATGTAATCCTTATAAGCCGATACAAAGTCCAGATAACTCATCGGCTGAAACCCCGATATCAGCCGATATCCAGTATAGATCTTGATACTTGAGTAAATAATGACATAAAGATAGTCGGCTGATGATAATGTAATATAACAATAATAGAATCTAGTAGCAACCAATCGGCTAGTAATGATAGATTGAATAAGCACTGATCCGAAGGTTAAAGCATACATCAGCTGGAGATCCAATGTCATTAAATCCAAACGATTAGATAAATAGTGGAACCTTTGTTGTCATCGTAAAGTGCATCTAGGCCTCTAATGATTTTGGTGATTAATAACAATACGACTAGAGAGGACTAACAACTTTATTGAGTAATGTGTGAAGGAATGTTAGTTCTCGATGAAGTATGGTTCAATGCAAAGCCCCATGAATACGAGAAAACAATATGATGCGGCATATGACTAAATGATATAATGTACCTTTTTATTTTGTTTGTGTCATTAGGAAAGCCGTACTATAAAGGGGATGATGTATTAGTGACGAGGAATGAGTTGGGTGCTCAAAAATCTATTTTTCCAAGTGATATCTTCTCATTTGTGCTTTGTCTGTGTTTTTCAGACTTGTCCGACGTACCATTTCGGAATTTCTGAAAAAGTCTGAGAGGAAAACAAGCCTCGGGTTTTCCGAAAACAACTTTCGGAATTTCCGAAAAAGGTTGCACAAAATACCATCCTCTGGATGTTTTCAGACTTGTCCGAAAGGTATTTTCGGAATTTCCAAAAATGTGCATTTCCAAACCGTCTATCTGGACATTTTCGAAGTTATCCGAAAATATTTTTCGGAATTTTCGAAAAAGGCAGTGATCAACACATCCCTCGGGTTGTTTTCGGATTTGTCCGAAATTCACTTTCGGAATTTCCAAAAAATGGTTTGGTACTGTTCATTTTCGGATTTGTCCAAAAAATTTTCGGAAGTGCCAAAAATCCCAGTTGGTTTCGTTGTGATTTGTTGTTGTGGAGATTTTCGGACTTGTTTGAAAAGTTATATCGGAATTTCCGAAAAATGAGATTTTTTGCCTATAACGGGCAGATCTGTGAGTGGGAGTATAAATACCCCACTCCCTCTCCAAGTCAAGCTGCGGCTTTGTTGACGATGAAATTTGGTAAGTCTTGAAGTCATCATCGGCCTAGAGTTAGTATCAGCTTCAGAGTTCTGGAATCGGCCGATGGAAGCTATCAATCGCCAAAAGTCGGATTCTTACCAAATTCGGTTAAGGAAATTAATCTATTAAAGGAAGTTTATCCAAAAGAGACCGAATTCAAGTAGGATGCGGTATGGCAGTTTATTAATTAATTAGGAAGAGTCTGTTAGTTTCCTTTTTATCTTTAAGAAAGTGTGTTTAGTGTCCGATAAGGACTTTATGTTTTTCCTTTTATCTTTAGGAAAGTTTGAGTCGTGTCCGATATGGACTAGTATCTACCCATGGGTATAAATATGTACACCCGGGGTCTATGTAGATTATCTCTCGATCAATTCAATTTCGGCGCATCGCCACCTTTTACCTTTTTACTTTCGACGAGTTCTTGTTTCAAGTTGGGCTGCATCAGCTTCGATCTCCGACGAGGGGTAAGGCTTGTTATGACGGCTTGCGTTATTGGGATTAGTGCTTTCATCGCTTCGACACTGTAATCTTGTTCATGTAAGTCGTCGAGTTATCATATACATTATATAGTCCAGATTGACAATGTTTTCTAGTTGCATCGGCCGATCTCCATCTAGGGTTTTGTCGATATCGGCTAGATTACTTTGTTGGTTTAGATTATATAATGTATCCACCACCCTGAAAATCAGTCAAAGGCTTGATTGTCTAGATATTATGTTTCTTTTCATACTTAGTGCTGCATCAGTTAAGTTTGATCTACTAAGTTGTGCTTAGAACCATAATCTCTAGCCTGCTTCTTGATTGCCAATAAGGGTTTCATCGGGGTTTCAGCCGATGAGTTATCTGGACGTTGTATCGGCTCACAAGGATTACATATAATTTGGATTTAGCCGATCGCAACAAAGGTTTCACTGTTTATCTAATCATTTGGATTTATTGACATCGGACCTCCAGCCGATGAATGCTTCAACCTTCGGATCAATGCTTATTCAATTTATCATTACTAGCCGATTGGTTTCTACTGGATTATATTATTGTTTTACTACATTATCATCAGCCGATTATCTTTATATCATTATTTACTCGAGTATCAAGATCTATATTGGATATCGGATGGTATCGGCATCGGCTGGAATCACTCCATCGGCTTGTCAGCCGATTGGTTGTTTTATCTGCTATTCACATATCTTGTCAGTTGTAGGATCAAACTGACTGGCACGCCCGCATCTCATTATTATTTTGGACCTGCACTGGAGCTAAGCAGATCTCCTAGGCTGTTGTGTTTTTACATCAACAGGCTCTCATTACAAATTTGGTGCCCTTGGCTTGCTACTATTGTGATTCACCTTTGAGCCTTGCTTGCTTGATTCCCCTCTCGACCGGTCTTCGATTTGGATTTGGTGTGGGTGTGAGAGAGTTGCGGTTTCGAGTTTGTGTGAGTGCTTGGTGTTGACTTTGTGACGATTTTTGAGCACTTGCTTCATTCCCAATAGATCTTTGCATCATTCATTACTCTTGGAGGTTGAGAACTCCTAGACGGTTAGGTGTCACTCTTGAGCCACCGACCTACTTGTGATTGGTCGGGAGAAGTTTGTGAAGGTTGGATCTCACCTCCGAAAGGGAAGAGATACCACTAGTGGAAGGAAGAGTGCTTTGAGCAACCTCTTGAGGAAATGGTTAGCAAAGACCCGTCTATTTGTGAGCTCCTCAACGGAGAGTAGAATCCCCTCAAGGATTCGAACTTCGGGAACAACCCATCTTGCAAGAACCTTGGTGAAATCCCTCTCTCCCTCCTCTAGCTTTGCTTGTTTGTGCCGCTATAATTCTAGTAGCTGTTTGTGCTTGTGATTTAAGTTTGTGAGTAGCGAGATCTAGCAATTTCTTTAGTAGTGCGCACTTTACGTGATTTTCGGAATTTCTAAAAATATATTTCGAAATTTCCGAAAACCTCTGCTTCCGCAATTTCTTAAGTTTTTAAATTAGTCTATTCACTCCCCTCTAGACCTAAGTGATCCTTTCATTATCGACTAAAACCAACTTGTAAGTAACACTTGTAAGATTAGGGATATTTAACATAATTTGTTGTTATTAATTAAAAATTTACTATTCGCATCTCATTCTCTCTCATCCAGGTTACAATTAACAACAAGGTACTAGTACAATTGTAATACATCAAGCCAGCAGTACATAGATGGTGCAGGAAGTCTACTCCACCAAAAGAGCACAAACATGGTAACACTAACACCCCCTGTGCTGTTCTTCAGCTGTAACAAACAACAATAAGGCCCTGATTAGATCCATCCTAAAAAATTTTTTTTGCCCCATCACATCGAACGTTTGAACATATGCATGGAGCATTAAATGTGAATAAAAAAACCAATTGCACAGTTTGCGTGTAAATCACGAGACGAATCTTTTGAGCCTAATTTCGTCATGATCTGACAATGTGGTGCTACAGTAAACATTTACTAATGACGGATTAATTAGGCTTAATAAATTCGTCTCGCAGTAAACAGGCGTATTCTGTAATTTGTTTTGGTATTAGTCTATGTTTAATACTTCAAATGTGTGTCCGTATATCCGATGTGATCCACTAATTTTTTTTTCCCCTGGATCTAAACACCCCCTAATTTACAGTTGGCGCGTACAAAGCGGGGAAAGCCATGCTGGCAGATTCATTTGCTTCCTTGCATACACCAGAGCCAAAAGGAGTTAAATGTAAATCTTATCCTTTTTTTTCTTTGCCCTTACAAATTGGTCCCCTGCAGCAAATGCAAAAGCCCAACAGTCCAGGACTCCAGGCAGGCAGGCACTGGCACACGCATACCTATCCCCTTTGCCTAGGCGCACACAAAGGGCAGCCGCTGCATCTCCCGCCCGCCGCCGCCGCCACGCAGATGCAGCGCCTCTCCGTGGGATCGGCAGGCGGCAAGCCCCGCCTCCTCGAGACGGCGGGGGAGGAGAAGGCCGGGAAGGCGGGGCGGGCGGCGCCGGACAGGTCCATCCACATCATCCCCGTGCTCACGCTCCTCTGCTTCCTCATCCTCTTCCTCCTCTCCCACGACCCGGCTTCCTCCTCCCTCGCCATCGCCACCGGTCGGTAACAACAACTACTTGTCATCATCTTAATTAATTAGCTCTCCCCTCCCCTCGCCGCGCTAATCCTCCTCTGCTTCCGTACAGATTCGCCGGTGCTGGCCGCCGCTCGCACCCTCGAGGCCACAGGTGATTGATTACTCTACTCTATTCTACTCGCATGGATTGATTGGGTTGCGCTTCCCTCTGCCTGCCTGCTCCTTGCCTCTCATCAAGTGGAAGTGGTGGTCTGTTACTGCAGCGGAAACGACGGCGTCCGTCGGCCGCAACGGCGGCGTATACCGGCGGTTAAAGCAGGAGCCGAGGCTGGCCCGCGGCCGGAGGATGGGGATGGCGCTGCAGCGGCGGCGGTGACGGCTAAGGCGGGATATGACGTCAGCGCAGCGCAGCTAGCCGTTGGATTCATATGATGTTGGAAGCGAAGGTGCCAAAAAGTAAAGCCGATGAGGGAGGACTCTGCGTCTCCTCCTCCAACGATAGCATCGCAAGATTACGTTGGCAGTTCAAGAGTGCTAGTATATGTATATGCTGTGATCTTCTTCTTCTTCTTCTTGGCCATGAGAATTGGATTAGCCATATGTTCATACTTCGATTCGATCCACTTTTGGTTTGGTTTATGCTGCCCTGCTGCTACTGGAGTACTATTTCTTGTGCCCTGTGACTGACCGACTGTTAATCAGAGCCAGCAGATGGTCAGCTCTAGTTTGATGGAGTAATTAATTATCCATTGCAGTACCTTTGATTGGAAGGAGAGGTTGCGTTGCGTTGCATTGGCATCATGACATCATCCCTTTGATTAATTTGATTGATTGTGCTACCGGCTGTTGTAGACCCTTTTTTAGTGGCGAGGAAGCTGATTTCGACCGTTCTGGTTAGAGCTTAATTTAGATCATCGACGTAGAGTCCTCCGTCTATCTGGCGGGCCGTGTCTCATCAGATTTGCAGTAGAACGAACGTGTGAAACGTGCCCAGTGTTTGTGTGGAGAAATAGAATGGCGCCTGGTACAACACACCACACAAGCAAGGGGTCATCACTCTGTTGTTGGTTGGTTCCAGCTACTACCGTACCTGGCTGGGGCGGGCAGAGCTTGCTTACTGGCTGCTCTTGAGAAAATTGCATATGTACCACTGTTAACAACCGTATCATCGCTAATATGGGATTCGCTCCAATGCCACTCTAAAGCCATGGGTGTTCGCTATAATACCATTTTCGCTCTTTGTTGCATTTGCAAAAGATTTTTCATCAAAATAATTTATTCTTGGACCGTTTTGCCCCTACCTCAAACCACATTATCGATATCTCTATCGCTCTCTCTGGACCGAGAACACGCACCAACAAGTGAGAGGAGAGAAGGCGAGCTGTAAGGGGCGCCGCCGCCGTTGGCACCCTCCAGACGCGCCGCTGCTTGCAGAGCGGCGCGGCACACCTCCTCCCCAGCCATCTGCGTCGCCGCCTTCCCCCAAGTCGTCGCCGCGCCTTCTTCTTCCCCGGGCTAGCAGTCGGCACCGCCCAAACCCTAGGCCGGTCTGCGCCGCTTCCCCAGCCATCCGCATCGCCGCCTTTCCCCAAGTCGCCACCGCGCCTTCTTCTTCCTCGGGCTAGCAGTCGGCGCCGCACAAACCCTAGGCCGGTCTGCGCCGCTTCCCCTGCGGCCTTCTATGTCGCAAGGTAGCCACTCACTCGGTAGACCAGATGAATCGTCTGGACTCCCATTGATTTGTTGCCCAAAATGTGGTGATGATGTTGTGGAGTGTAAATCATGGAAGAACGGCGGGAGGGTATTCTTCAAGTGCAAGAAGAACGAAGAATATGTTAGTATACCATGTTGTTTTGTATTGTGTGAAATTCTAGTTTTTTTGGGCTGAAATTGGTGGTGGTGATGAATGTTGACACAAGATCCAAACCGTTGCTCATTTTTCAAGTGGATTGAGGATTACAAGAAAATGATGAGATGAATGGATGTGCTATCGAAAGGGAGAGATGCTTGTATGTATGAGTATGCAGGTGATCTGAAGATGAAGGAAAAGCTAGGTTATGAAGTTGTAGGTGGCAGGAGGATGGATCCAATGTTCGGTGTTGAAGCAAAATTGGAGAAGCTAATGAATTTGGTTCAATTGTTAGTTATGACCAATGTGGTTATAGTTGTTATAGTATTTCTAGGTGTATTGGTGATGCTTGTTAAGTGATGGTAGTTAGTTTGGTGGAATTTTGGAATGTAGTATGAGTTGGCAGACAATATGCAATACCAATATGTTTCATTGCAAAATGTATCAGCGTTGTAGGAATGCAAAATGTGTTTGTTCTATGTCGGCTGTATATGAAAAGTGGAGCTATTTTTCAGTAGTCTGCAAAATTACAGCAGCATCATTGTGGCAGGAAGCAAAATATCAAGCATTTCATCCATCAACATAGCAGAACTTGCAAGCATCTCAAAATAGGCATCTCAAAATGTAAAATACAGGTCAGTTTCATCTTGCCAAGCATCACAAGATATGCTGTAAGACTCATTTCCCAGTCATCATTGCAAGCATCACAAAATAACCTTCATGCAGCACCATCAAAGGTCAGGATTAGCTGTGACAAAATAGACATAATTAATTTAAGCACCATTAAATGCCAAGAGTGGTCATATGATGCACATATTACATGCCAAGAAATGTCACAAGTTTCATCTCCCATGTTGTCAAACACATTATATAAATGGGATTCAAGTAGGCTTGCTTTTCTTAGGGGTTAACTTCCTTGCACAAGCCTTCTTCCCTTTTGCTGGAGCCGACTGAGACAAACTTGTAGATGTTGGCTTCTTTGTTGGTGGAGGTGGAGGTGGCTGAGAGCTTGATCCTTCTCCTTGCTCCATCAACATTGCAAGCCGGCTGTAAAAAAAATGAGAGGCAAGATTTTGGTTCAGAATTATAACAGTATATATGTTTTTGTCAGAACTGAATGAAAGCACTGATATTGGTTACCTTCTTGTTACTCTAAAAGGGTTGTCCTGAATTATTGATTCCCTAGTTGGTCTAGTTGGGGTAGATGGTTCAGGTTGAGGAGCTAGGCCATACTTAGTTGTATTCCATCTTGCTTTCCTTTTCCTGCATGTGGGGATTAAAAAGAATGTAAGTTGTGTAAAAAAAATGAGCATAATGCAGGACATCAAACTTGCCTTTTTTTTCTTTGTTCCATTGAGCGAGCACTTATAGCTATTTGCTCCATGACCCAATTCCCCACATCCCTTGTGTCACACCCTGGAGTTTCCTCTTCTAGCTCTAAATTCATAAAATAAATTGCCCAGAAGAAATCGTTCATTTGACCTAGAGCAAACCCTATTTAATAAGTGCATTTAATTAATTGGAATCAGCAAGGTGGAATTTTTCTGGAGTTCCCCTTGTTAAAATACATTAACAGGAATTTTAGTGGATTTTTCAAAGCACTCGAAATAATTTTAACTAAATAAAAACCCCCACAGCAGTAATTAATTCCCCCAAAATCCTTTTTCCTTTTTATTCTTTTTCCCTCATATTTTTCCCTTCTGGGCCGCCAGCCCACCTCCTCCCCTCCGGCCCACAGCCGCCCCTCCCTCCTCCCTCTCTTCCGGGCCACCGCCCCTTCTCCCTCCTGGGCCGGCCCACGGCTGGCCGCCGGCCCCTTTCTCCTCCCCTCTTCTCCTTCTGGGCCACTGCCTCTCCCCCTCCTTCTCGGGCCGGCCCGAGGCTGCCTGCGCCTGCGCCCGCGCCGCAAGTCCGCTCCTCATCCCTCCCTCTCCCGGGCCACCGACAGGTGGGGCCCACTTGTCGGCCCCATCCTCTCCGCCACCGCCACTTCCGCCGTCCACCTCCGCACTTCCCGGCCGCACGGCCCCTATAAAAGCCATCGCCGCCGGCCCCTTTTTCCGCTTCCGCTGCCACCACCGTTTTTTTTTTCACCGCTGGTGAGCCCCTCCCTCCTCTCTCTCTCTCCCGCCGCCGCCGCGCCCGGCCGCACCGCTGCCCGGCCTCGCGCACGTGCCGCCGCGTCGCCGCCGCAGCTCGCCGCCCGGCCCGCGCCCGGCTGGGTCGCGCGCCGCTGTTGACGACCAAATTTGGTAATTCAAGTATCGGAGATGAAGATAGAATCGAAGAAGATCCAAGAGATTAGATTGTATCGGAAACAGAGCAAGAATCGGCTGGAGTCCGAATCGGCTGCGGTAAGGATCGGTAGAGTTTGAGTCGAACAAGGTTAGCCGATTGAGCCGATTTTGGTAATACGATTCGGTACACGTCATCGCGTTGAGTTAAGGTGTTTCATATGGATTGTCACGCACGGATAGAGTCCTGGAAAGGCAACTGTATCTATTAATTATGATATTTTATGTAATTTCCTTATATATAATCACGGTAAAAGTCCGCCTTACGGACTTGTTCGTTAGTTGGGTTTGTATTAGGTTAATATGAGTCGTGTCCGTGATGGACAATGTTTGTATTTTCAGGTATAAATATAGACCCGAGGTCTTGTAAATAAAAACAACCAAGTTCAATCAATCTCGGCGCATCGCCAACCTTTGTTTTCTACTTTTCGACAAGTTCATGCTTTCGAGTCGTGCTGCATCAGTTTGATCTTCGACGACAAGGTAGGTCTTGTTATGGAGATTTGCATCATCAGAACTAGTGCTTACATCTTTATGACACTCTAGTTCTATTTTGTGTACCTCCGAGTTATCATATACATTGTATAATTTAGATCAACAATGCAATCTACTTACATCGGCTGGATTCTCTCTAGGGTTTCGTCGATATTAGCTAGATTACTTTGTTGGTTCAGATTATATAATGTATCCACCATCCCGAAAAGGCAACCATCGGCTTGATTTTCTAGATGTCATGCTTCTTTTCATACTTAATGCTGCATTGGTTAAGTCCGACCTATTAAGTCGTGTTTAGAATCATGATATCTAGCCTGCTTTATGGTTGTTAATAAGGATAGTATCGGAGTTTTAGCCGATCTTACCTGATATAGATGTTTTATATTGTTTTATGCTTTGTTTAATGTTCTATATCTGCCCCTTATATCAGGATCTAATCTAATACAAATATATTGAGCTTGTTACCAATCTAATTGGTTATAGTTGAATATATTTGTTGCAAGAGAATATCCTAGTATAAGGTTGTATCGGAGCTATAGTCGATACATGCTTAAATCTAGATATCGGCTATGGCATGAGTTTATATAATCATTATTTTATGTTACATTAGACTTGGGCAATTTATATTGTCTCGGTTCAGTCCGATCTATCTCAATTGCTTATTTCTAAAGTAATATTGATACATAGATTATGTAACACTGATCTTTTCAGCCGATGTACTAGTTTTAGGGTTAGTTCTATCATTGACTATACCTTACAGCCGATTCATGCTTCATTGCATCGGCTAGGTAACTATACGATATGAAATCGGCTAGCTAGCCCATGGATTATCGTTTACTAATATTTTGCATATTTCTTCTTGTTGATTGTAGGATCAAATCAACTGGCACGCCCTCGAAACTAAAGAATTAATTTTGGACCTGCACTAGAGTAAAGCAAATCTCAGGCTAGTGTATGTTTTTTGCATCAACAGCCGCTCGGCCCTCCGCGCCACCCGCCGCCGCCGCGCCCCACGCCCCGCACCGTGGCTGATGTCAGCCCTAGGGGATTACTGCGCAGTAAATAATTAAGGACTTTTCTGTTTAGTAAAAACACAGTTAAACTTCTAAAATTCATAACTAATTCATCCGGACTCCGTTTGAGTCCGTTCAAGTCTCAGAAAATTCATAAAAATGTCTAGAGTCCACTAAAAATAGTTTTGTTTCCTGTTTCAGTAGACTTATAGCCTGTTTTTCTTGTGTGCTTTGTTTGTCGTATAGAATCTGATAGTTCCGACGCTCCGGAGTATTTCGAAGTAGTCGCCGAAGTTCCGTCAGTTCAAGAGCAAGGCAAGTCATGCTTTTCATTTGACCATATTGTACCTACTTTGCAAATGTCTTGTTTATTCTCAAATACTGCACTGTTTTACAATGTCATTTTATGGGCTTAATTACCCGTTGTACTCAGCCGTAAGTTCTATTACCTTGTACCTTTGATAGCTTGGGAAGTAATTTGTGTGGTTGCTAGGTTAGTACATGCTTAGCCCTGCTTAGAAACATTAGCACAATAATGGGATAACTAGTATACCTCTATTATTTAATGATGAATATTATATGGTAGCTCACGATGGTTAATCGTGATTGGTTAATTAATTGGTCCAACTAAAACCTGATAAATGGTGGGTTGTGAGTACATGGTTTTGATGGTCGTACTCATGACGATTAAGGACCGGTTTGCGGGAAACCCTAGAAGAATTACCGTACTTTCCACAAGCTAGCATGGGTAATAGTTAGGCTCGTAATGTAGCTTTCCTTAGCCGACGCATCCAGGCAAGGGTGGGCGTGATGGAGTTGGGTCGACGGGGGTTTACCCGTTGATCAACTGCCGGATTCACCTAGGCACGAGAGGGGGCTGCCTGCCTTGGTTAAAAGGTGGGGGCGAAACCTGAGGTGTGGTGCGCTTGGTTAGTGAAGGTTATGCGAAGGGTCTTATCACGGTTCCTTTCTGGTGTACCGTGGTGGTATGTCGGCGCATGGTAACGTGTTGTGGGACTGTGTCTTGTGAGTACAGTTGTACACCTCTGATCAGAGTAAAACTATTCGAATAGCCGTGCCCGCGGTTATGGGCGGTCAACCAGATTCACCGTGATTAGCCATAACTCTAATAACCTAATTTAATGAACTGGTCTAGTTCAAGTGGAATGGTTTGGATCTGTCGCAACGTGGTGTAGTGTTGGGCAGTGGTGATTTAATCTTGCTTAATTAACTCAACTATTTTACTGCTTTCAACTATTGTTTATAAATGCTTGTTTTATGCAATTCAACCCCTAGCCTCCTTTGGAATTACTTGCATCATTTTCTCCTGTTCCGGTATGACTTGTTGAGTACAATGGGTAGTACTCAGTCTTGCTTTATCATTCCCCAGTGGCGGAGCCACGTTCAGCTCAGGTGATGCACAGGAACCCCCTAGATCCAAAATTTCTCACTTAAGAGCACTAAAATATGCAGTGTTGCATTAATTTTTTCTAGTTTTTCAATGGTAATGCACCACCTTTGTTTGGATGCTAGCTCCGCCCTGTCATTCCCCACACCAGAGTTGGAGTACGTGTCAGAGGATGGCTTCTCGGAGGAGTAGGCATGTCGCTGCCGTCAGGGATACCCGTGGATTGGAGTCGCCACGCTACGAGTGTCTAGTTATCTAGTTTAGCTTGTTTATCTTTTCCGCTGCATTTATGTAAGATATTTTCATGGTGTTTGTAAGACGTGGTACTGTGTATCAACTTTGTTGTTTGTGTATCCTGGCCGGTCCTGGACAGGGGTTTTTAATACACATTCTGCTTGGAATTCGGGTTAGCGAATCTCTGGGCGTGACACCTTGCACCTCCTCTTGCCTCTAATAGTTTGTTTCTCTTTGCCATTGCCTTTAGGTTTATTCCCCCCACCTTCCAAGAACCCCTTCATCCTTAATTTCCTATACCTTCCAGGATTTTTCTTGGCAAGTGGTGCCCCAAGCACGAAAGGTAAATCAACTTTTGGCCATTGCAACTTGTCAGTGAGAGGCTCAATGATTGTGTTGTAAGCATTCATGAATAGAGCCAGATCTACATAATCCTCCAAGTGCACATCCCTGCATTGTTGGGCTGTAACCAAAGCTAAAGCATGTTGGCAAGGCTTGCCAGTGTGCTGCCAGTCCAGACAAGAACAATCAAGTTCATCGATGTTCACCACATGTCTGACATGACTGCTACTACTATCCCAAACCTTTGCATGGTTTCTGCCAGCATGCAGAACTGTCAAATGGCCTAAACCCCTAGTCTTTGCTTTCAGCTGTTGCATCACTGCAGGCAGGATTTTCCCTGTGAACCTCTCTCCAATCCTTCTCCTCTTATCCCACAAGGTCATGACCTTCTCCCTACACTTATCTGCTAGCTCACAAATAAGCAAAGCCTTTATGTCTCTAATCCAATTATTAAATACCTCAGCTAGGTTGTTAGTTACATAATCACACTTGATGTCAGGGTTGAAGGCACTCCTCATCCACTTCAAATTATGGTATGTGTCAAGCCAAATAGCAACATCAGGACTAGCTACCTTAATTGCCTCCATGTGACCATCATGCACATCCTGTCTATATGCTCTAGCAACAGGATACATCTGCTGAAATACAGTACCTCCCTACTTTTTTATTAAGTTTTGCATAAGATGGTTAAAGCATTCTCTCTGTTCAACCCAAGGGAAAGCTATATGTACTGCTACTTCCAAACCCTTACAGGCATCGGTACAAATAGAAAGAGGGGACACATCTCCTATGGCTGTACGCAATTGTGTCATGAACCATCTCCAATTATCAGTAGTCTCAGAATCAATAAAACCATATGCAACAGGGTACATCCAGTTGTGACCATCTATAGCTATGGCAGTTGCAAGATGCCCATTCCATTTGCCATTAAGTGCAATGGAGTCCACACTTAGATATGGCCTACACCCAGTTATGAAACCACTAATGCAAGGACTAAGTGCACAAAAAAACCTAAGAAAATAAACCTTTCCTTCAACCTCCAAGGTTCCAATCTTAATTACACTACCAGGTGATCTATTCATAACCTCTGCCCTCCAACTATACAACAAATGAAAATTTTCTTCCCATGTGCCATGCAACTTCAACATAGCCTTTTGTTGCCCCCTATATACAGTATCATAATGGATTATGCATTTCTGTTCCTCTTGCAATTTCAGTTGAAGTTCTTTGGTTCCCATACCTGGGTTCTTCATGAGATTATGAATAGCCTTTGATGCAACCCAAGCACTGGTAGGGGTAGTAGTCTTTCTTCTGCCGTTGGATGTACACGAGTGCTCGTTTCTAAACCTTGTCACCTGCAAAGAGATAACAGAAATGCATAAGTGCAAATTAAATATGCAATAACAATATAAATACATCAGCAATAAAATTAATACCATTGCACTCGTCTGATCAGCCTGCATACGACCATTAACACGCCAAGGGCACTTCTCATCACATTTGCATCCTCCTATGAATCTAGCCTGGTCAGTTTTCTTAACATCTAGTTCGAACTCCCCATTAATGGCAAACTGTCTAACAACCAACCTAAATTCCTTCATGCTAGGGTAAACGGTGCCAATTGTCAAACATGGATTATTTGAGTCATAGACCATAATCCTTTCTTCCACAACATCGTCATCAACAGGAATAGCAGCCCCATCAGCATCATCATCAGGAATAGCCGGTTTACCATCCGTGCAACAAGGATGTTTGTTGGCCAGTTCTCTAGCCTCCTTGCTAGCATCTTTGTTGGCCGGTTCTCTAGCCCCCTCTCTAGCCTTTTCTGCAGCTTCGTCCTCAGCCCTCAACCCCAACAACACATACAACTGGTCCTCGTCAATGATTCCTAACGGCCCTTCCTCATCAAATGTCGGAGCGATCTGTATTGTATCCCAGTCAATACTAGTTTGCGCCTCTGGATGGGGAATTGGTTGTGACTGTTCTAGTTGATCAATAGGAGGTTCCACATCAATAGGAGTTGGAACAGCTACTCCTTGTTCAACAGGAGGTTCAATAGCAGGATGAGCTGGAATAGCCGCTCCTTGATTAACAGGAGCTTCAATAGCAAGAGGTGGAATAGCTGCTAAACTTAACTCAGGCTCCCCCTCGAGCCTAGACCAAGAAAACAAATTATTGCACAAAGTCAGAACTGCCTATCTTTTACCCCGTGCATATCCTACACAACATATGTGGTTTGGAAACAAAAAACATGCTACTAACCATACCTTCCATACGCATCAAACCAATCCATCAAACACACGGATTTGAGCTCGGGCCAACGAATTCTCCAAGCCCAACCCTAAACAAACAAAACTATTTGGTCATTCAATAGTGATAAAAACTGGGAAAACACGCTAGAAAATGCAAACCGGCTCACCTTGCCAAATCCACTGCTTCCTCACAGACTAAACCGGGGAGACAACCCCCTTCACCGTAGCTAGGGTTTGTGCCCGGCGCGGCTGCTAGCGTGGGGGATGCGTCGCGGTTTGGCGAAGAGGGGGAAGGAGGATGGCGGTCGGAGGTGGCACGCTAGGTTGGGGGAGACGCCTACGAGGTTGGGGAAGGAGGAAGCGGCACGGTGAGAAGAGCCACGGCGACGAGGTGGGGAAGGCGGCGCCGCATATGGAGGGGGAGGCAGGGGGAGCTCGCGTGCTAGGTTGGGGAGGCGGCGATGCGGCTGCCGATCAGCGCCGCCGGCGTGGTCGCCATCTCTCCTCTCACTCGGTCAGGAGGGATAGTTTGTGGATGGGGCTAGTCCAGAGAAAGCGATAGAGATATTGATAATGTGGTTCAGGGCAGGGGCAAAACGGTCCGAGAAGAAATTATTTTGATGAAAAATCTTTTGCAAATACAACAAAGAGCGAAAATGGCATTATAGCGAACGCCCACGGCTTTAGAGTGGCATTGGAGCGAATCCCATTTTAGCGATGACATTTTAGCGAAGCCGGTTGTTAACAGTGACACATGCAATTTTCTCGCTGCTCTTCACAAGAAATTTTATGGCCCCGGTACTGCCTGCCTTTGCCTTCAACACTCTACTACCAAACACCGGCCATAAGACAACACAACATATGGATGTGTAATCATACAGGGCACCCCCTCTCTTCTGTCATGTGTAATTACCGTCACGCAAATGTGTAATTAACAAACATCAACCCTGGTTTGCACGCTTAAACATAGACCCGAGCTATGGTTTTACCATCACAGAAGACATCAGGCCGGGGTCCATGGATCATGCAGCCTCCTGCTCGACACATGAGTACATGACATAACAGTTTCCTCCTAAAAATGAAATAAGAAATCTATAATGGCATCGTCGGTGTCGGCGAGCACGGGCACCATACTGCCGTATAACTGTAGGGCAATAGCCAAGGCCTTCTTTCACGGTCGATTCCTCCATGCTATCCACCGACAAGAAGGTTAAACACACACACACACACACAACTGCAGTATAATTCGAGTAAACCGAAACTTCCAGTCCAGTCCAGGGGTACCAAAAGAAAAGAATAATTGATGCAATACAAGATCTATTCGCTTCTCTGTATTAAACATACGAGAGTATCCATTATATACCAACTGAGTTTATCACAGATCTATAATTTACCACTAATTTTATCACGCTCTATAATATGTCATCGACTTTTACTTAACTTTTACGATGTACCATCGTCATCCGGTTAGCCTCCGTTAGTACTGTACAATTTTGTTCAAATATCCAAAATACCCCTGGGATAGAAACTTCTAAAATTCGGATAAAATTTTCGATATATCATATTATAAACATAGGACTGTAAACATCCAAAATTTAGCTAAAAACTTAAAATATGATATTTCAGATTTTCTATCCAAATTTTGGAAGTTTTTGTCCCAGGGATATTTTGATCATTTGAAAAAAAATGTACAGTACTAACAAAGATTAACCGAATGGCGATGGTATATTGTAAAAGTTAAGCAAAAGACGATGGCATATTGTAGAACGTGACAAAGTCAATGGCAAATCGTAGACCTGTGATAAACTCAGTGGCATATAATGGATCTCTAAACGTATTCATTATCCCCACATTAAACCTTGGCTTTTATTCGAGGGTCCGATAATAGTTTGTACACATTTATACACAAAAGCACATTGAAAACGAAAAAAGAGGAATAAAACATTAAAAAGAAACTCTTTTCCAGATTAAACAGCACAGGAGACCAGGATACATGATGTACATTTCATATACGTGACACTTATAACTCGAGGCTCATATTCAGCATTACTCCATGGTACCTCAAAGTCAACCAAAAGAATCACCCGGATTTTATTTGCCAATTACTTTCACTGCATTCAAATCTGAAGTAGTGCAGCAGACAGCTCACTGGATATTCTAGGTCACTATCATACATGATAAAAACACAGAAAAAAAAATAGTGGCCTATCAGATTATCAACCAATTCTGTAGTTATTGTCCACTATGGCAACCAAATTCACACAAAGTCAAAGGCTCAAGTTGAAGCATAATTCTTTCAGAGGATATGGTCAGGCACTGAACATTATCTCTGGAAACAAAAAGGAATGGTGCAAAATCAAGTTCTTTTGCACGCACCAGTATACGAGCTCTTTTTCTGAAGTTTCAATCATTGCAATGTGGAAGAATATTATAGCGTAGCCTGTACCATCTTGCACTACTACAATCTATTATCTAATTAATCGACCATGATAATATGATATAGCTACAGATACCATTATCTATATAATTTGCCGAAGACATTTTCCTGCTCTAACCTGAAGAACAATATGGGCCTGTGTTCAACATGGCACAAAAACAGTAGACAGGTGTGGGGGGGTTCTCCAGGACAAGGACACCGGTAGTTCACAAACAAGGGGAACAAAAGCAAAATATCAAAACCTCGCTAAGTTCACAAATAAGGGGAACAAAAGCAAATATCAAAACCTCACTAAGTTAACTTTAATTTCACTGTGAAACGCAGTGTTTGAGGTAGAAAATGAAAATCCACGTACATTCTTCATTTAGATAAATGGTTTATAAGGATTGTATGGTACTGAGCTTCAAGTCTAGCTGAACATGCCGGTGAAGTGTTTCGATAATATTTTTATTGTCTTATTACATTACAATGGCGTGAAAGGATTAATCGTACCAAATTTGAGTGCAGAACACAATCGCAATCGATTGACAGCAGGTCACAGTCCCTTGTCTCCCTTCAAACAGATGCCTGATGGAATTCTGGACTTGTAAACTTGCAGAGGCTTCCCTTGAAGACACCTAGTTCTAGAAATTCCTCGTCTTCTTGGATGCTTGACCGAGGTCAGCCAATTTTTCCTGCTGTTTGCGTAGGTAACCACCTGAGAAGCATTGTGCCAAGCAGGGAGCAAACAAAAATTCTTAAGATCCTGAATCAACCACTAATTCGTAGCCTAGTGGTTGCAGTGACCTGAGTACACCCAAGCTCCTGAGTTCAAATCTCCATAGGAGCGAATTTCAGACTGGGTTATTTGAGAGCTAAGTTCGCTGTTTGAAAAGGCTGCATATATCCGGTTGGATATAGAGGCCGGGTAAAAATTACCCTTCTCTAAAAAAAAAACCACTAATTCGTAGCGGGAGACAGCTCTAACTCCAATTCACAAGGGCAAAGTAAGGTGGCGGTCAACTAGTAGACATTAAGCTATATTTTGTTCATAAACCACAACTAAACAGAGTGAACCGAGAGCTGTAGTTCGTCGTTGTTACCAGACATGGAGACGAGGTTGATGCGGGAGCGAGGCGCGGCGAACATCCAGCTGTCGTCATCGAGCGACCTGACCTCCTTTTGCAACGCCTCCATCACCTCCGACTTGAGCTCTGCGGGGAAGCAAAACCATAGCCGATTCAGAATCCAAAACGAGGAGAGGAACGGAAAGCTAGGGCTTGCGTGAGCCCGTGAGGGTTTGCCTGCCATGGCATCGTCCTTGCGGTAGAGCGCGTCGATGGAGTCGGCGACGTCGTCGGAGGCCGAGATCGCGCCCGCGCTGGTCGCCGACACGGTCGACCTCGCCGGAGAGCTCATCGGAATCACGCGATGCTTTTCCCCTTTTTTGGGTGAAATCGAATTGGAGTTTCTACTGTTTGAACTCTCCGAGAGAAGGGAGACAGAGAGAAATTAATGGGCCCGCGTTAGTGGGCCGGCCTGTTAATGCGAGATGGAGACGGCCCATTTAGTGTCCACTAGTTGCAACGCCGCAGCGGAGATCGACCAGAACCAGAAATCCCCAACCCAATCGGAGGAGAAAGAGAAGGGCGGCGGCGGCGGCGACCGGAGATGGTGAGGAAGGCGAAGGTCGAGTTCGACGAGAGCCCGCCGGATGACTTCGACCCGAAGAACCCGTATGGGGACCCGGTGGCGATGCTGGAGTACAGGGAGCACCTGGTGAGGGAGAAGTGGATCCAGATCGAGACCGCCAAGATCATCCGCGACCGCCTCCGCTGGTGCTACCGCATCGAGGGCGTCAACCACCACCAGAAGTGCCGCCACCTCGTCGACCAGTACCTCGAGGCCACCCGCGGCGTCGGATGGGGCAAGGACGCCCGCCCGCCGGAGCTGCACGGTCGGATGACATGATCCCCCAACTCTACCATTTCGCTTCCTCTAGTTTCGTTTCCTCTACTTGATTGATGATACCATTCCCTTGTTGGTGTTGCTCAGATCCCAAGAAGGTGGTCGAGGCCGATGAGTAGCTTTGCTGCTGCTGCTGCTGTTCCTGTTCCTGGGCTGGAGAGGTGAGGCTATTTCTTGTCTGATGAAGCACACCATTGTTTATCTATTGTGTGTCATTTTTGCAGCTTAAAATGAATGATTTGTTGTTAATTTTAACCTTCATCATTCTATGATACTTATTCTAACATTTAGAGGATGTTTGCAATTCAGCACACACACTTGAGTAATTTATTAGAGCTGCAATACCCTGTTCTATATTTTCACAAGGCGTACCCTGTTCTATATGATTGAGGATTTTGGGTGAATATCTAGGAAGGTTGAGTCTTGAGGCTGCCTACCGTTTCCAATGTATGTAGTTGTATGGATTCCTTCTAATGAACAAATTCAGCATGTCAGAACATAGACCATTTGTGCTCTCAGGGCATATATCGCGAAAAAAAAGGGACACTTGTGAAAGTGGTTTGAAACAATGGCATATTTGGCATTAGTGCTGTCAGCTACTTAGCTTGTTAAAATTTGTGCCCAAGGATTCTCTTAATGGCTTATAGCACTCCACAGTACATTGGAACAGTTGAAAAATCTTGAAAGCATCCTCTAGCACGAAATTTTGTGCCCTCTCAATCTCTTTGACCTAATCTTTGTGATTCGTAAGATCGAATAAAAGAATGCATGTGGAAATATTTTCTGCAAACATAATCTCCAGCCTCTTAATCTGATGTAATATTCCATGACAAGAGGGGAAGTTGATATATCTTAGTGATGACAAAGTCATTTTTGTGATGACTCTAGAATCTTTTTTGTTTGAATATATAATATTTCTAGTGCCATAGTGTGATTGTTCACTGATATAGCACAGTTTTTTTTTTTTTTTGAGAACTGATATAGCACAGTTAAGTTAGCTATTGACATAACATAACAGATCCTGCCTTGTTGTCCACCATGCTTATGCTACTACTTGTATTGATAATTACTTGCTTGATATCTTCTGCTAACACCATATAACTAGCATTTGATTTCTCATCTGTTGAATAAAATGGAATGGAAAAGTTAGAACTATGTTTACATTGTACTCCCTCCGTCCCAAAATTGGAACGGAGTATAGTTATAGATCATGATTTTAATCACTTTATCTTTTGTGCAGGTTATCTTTCCGTTTGATTTAAAAGGAGTAACAATGAACTGATGCAGTTCTTATTTGACCTCTCTAGTTGCTCATGGACTTCTAATAAATGATGATGTCGAAGTAACATTGTTGTGTTGTTGCCTGTATTTTCCCCTGCCCGTTAAGAACCGAGCAGATACATGCTTGAACTTATACTCATCGATATGAATGATATTTAGTTTTTGTTTCCTTGCGCCATAGTCTCCTGGGATGCCAAAGACCGCTAATGCAGTGCAAGTGTCTTTTGGATTAATGCTCTGTAGACCTCTAATGACTGATTCCGAGCCGTTGTTAAGCTCTGATTGATACCATGTAATACACGGTGTGTTGCAAAGTGAACAAATACAGAACTTATCTAGTTTGCTCCTGTATATTAGGCACATAAACGTGTGACTTGAAAGGGATAACTTATTTTGTTGCTGCTTGCGTTTGGTAACATGTCCACGTTTTGACGTTGCCAATGATCACCACGGTCCATTGAGAGAGCGCCGCCCGTGCTCTCTTGAGTCCAATCCATCCATTAGATCGATGTTGTTAGTTCTACACAACACAACCGAACCCAAAATGCAACGATGAACTCTCTACCACAAAGAGATTCTGGTTTGCTACTTTTGTGATTTCGCATCTCATTAACACACAAAGAGAAGAGCAAAGCACACAGAAACGGAAAAACGGTGATGGGATAGTTAGAATCTTTTTATAACCATTTGTATGGCATCTGAACTTTTTGAAGAAAGGGTGTGGAGTAGGAGATGCATGGGTACCTGAGAAAAACAAGGCAAGGCATCTGATACGAGATAACAATATAAAAAATTGATGAATAAATATGTAGCAAAAACAAGAAGAATCATGCAGCAAAAAAGCAGGCAAGTTGCATCCATGACCTGGATAAACAGAAAAAAGAACCCCAGCTTTTTTCCATGGGAGATGCTCGCTTTGGATAATGACCGTCACGGCCGCAAACCACCAATGACATTTCACATTCCCTGGAGCTGATGATGGTACACATCCATCCACAGTCCCATGGATTAATAAACATATCTACACATCCCAGCAGAAAAGGCAAGCAAACGGGGGAAAAAAGAAGAAATACTGATCTACAGCCATATTTGCATTCCAACACAGATTTAGCATGAAAGAGTGGGCCATATATACAAACATAACATAACACAGCACCCACCATGAAACATTAGGATTATTGTTTAAACTTCTAACATCAGCGCCAACTGTATACCTTTGGGTTAAATTACTCTACCAGAGAAATTGGAAGTGTTAAAACAGAACATCAGCTGGGGAGCAATGAAGAATCCTAGTGTGGCCAATGTCATCTATTGTACTAAGCAACTTGTGCAAATTATCATATTCAATACAAAGACCTGAAACTTCTTGCATATCCTGCGCACAAGAAATACTCGCAGCATTGTTCTGTAATAATTCGAGTTAACAGGTGCCGCTTTTGATGCAAAGAGATCTATAAGCATTCTCCTTACCAAAAGCAGACCTTACAATCTAAAATGGAAACTGGAAAGAAGGCCTGAGGTAACAATATGAGAAACTGCAAAGCTCAGCTAATGTGCTGTTTTTCACAAATTTTAACTCCAAAACTATACCATAAAAAATACTCTCTCTTTTCTCACAAAAAGAAAATCAACAAGATAGATAAACTAAGCAGTAGACAAGAAACACATCAGGCTACAAAGTTGAGATGAAAATAAAGGATGCACCAGAAGGGCAGAAGGAAAGAGTTATCATTCTCAACAGCAGTCCACCAGATGAACTAAAGATTCACATATCATACTCACAACAACAACAAGAAGTTCAAATAACAAAATCAACCAGGTTTATAGGTCTTATCTGGAAAAGAAAAATGTTGGGATCCTCGTATCATAATTGCCACCAATTACACTCAGAAGTCAGAAAAAAAGATGTACTCTTGGAAATGTGGGTATACAATTTTTTCACCTTTTTTAAACTGAAGAGAATAAAGGACCGTTGAGACATATCATTATTAATGCAGGATATAACTGCTCAATCTTATCCTACCATTTATCTTTCAATAAAATGGATAGACCGCGCAATGCAACTTATGCTACAAACAGAATACGACACATATAGCTTGCCCTGGACATAAAAGGTAACTATGCCTAGGCCAATCAGGTGATCAACGGATGCTGAATATTACTAGTACAGAATACAGATAGAACAAATTTGAGATGCGCCAAACTTAATATATCTCACAGTATGAAGGAATAAGCAAGGGTGGCCTGTCATTATGCAACTTTGACGCAGCACAGCTTGTCGCGATGCCAGTTTTGGCGCCACAGCTTGCTGGGCAAGGTTCCAACCAATGGAAGCACTTTAAATTCAGCCAATTAATGCAGAGACATGCTCAAAAGAAATAAGATGGCAATGACCGAGCTCAAACCAATTTAATAAACAAAGAATCAATCAGGTAGACATAACAATATAGCATCCTTTCCAAAGCATATTCAACCTCGTTCACTGATTTAACAATGACGATGATAATAGAACTTGTGACATAAACAGAATAAGATTCTGTTCTGCATGCAAATGACCAAAGGATAGAAGGTATGCATCACCCGAGGGTTTGACATGTATCAATTTTTAATTGATAAACGTTGATCATTGCAGTACTGTTAAGGATATCCAGAGGAAAGAAAGGACCCAGTGATTGATCAGGGGATGAGATTAAACCATTTATCACTACTCTATGTTGTTACCTGTAGTTTTCCTAAAATTTTCTAAACTAGATCATCTAATTCACGCTACTAACAATCTACCAACATTGTGGCAGGTACATAAGAGAAAAAAAAATATGAGCAAATTTGGTGACTCAAGAACAAAAATTCATCCAGTATTCATCAGGAACAAAAGTTTTGTGCACTGAGCAAATTTTCTTTGAGAACTTCGTTCTTCATTTTTTCTGTCTTGGCTGCTCTAACTAAACTAGATGAAGCAAATTACGAAGAACAGAAGGATACCTAAAACAACCAGTATGAAAGGAGTTGGGAGAAAGGATTTACACCGCAGGTAGGGTCTCTGCATGGCACCGGTGAAACCCCGACATGGTCAGGAACCCGTTAATCCCGATCCCCCCATCCTAATTGCTTGCTCGTTATTCCCCACATCAAACTTTCTGCAACCAGCATAGCAGGCATTGCAAGTTTGCGAGCATTGCAGTCGAAATTCATGTGGCTCATTTGACGAGGGCATGATTGCTGGTTCCCTTCTCGTCGTCCTTGTGAACCATCTCCCAGAAGAAATCGGTGAGCACAGTCTCGTATCCGGGCATCTTGGCATAGCCAGGGAAGTAGTTGATGTCAATGACGAGGTAGCGATCCCCAGCGCGGGCGTCCCGGATCATGTCGAAGTTGAAGAGCTGGAGGCCGAGGGCGCGGCGGAGGGCGGCGGCGATGTCGTTGATGAAGGCGGTGGGTGGCATGATGGCGTCCTCGAGGCGCATGTCGTCGTAGTACTCCTGGGCGGTGCGCTCGTTGGGGAGGTTGGAGACCTGGGAGAAGGAGAGGGAGCCCTCGGCGGAGGGGTCCTGGAGGATGTCGTTGGAGACGTCGGGGAGGCTGCGGCGCTTGACGCAGGTGACGTGGGCGCCGACGACGTAGACCTTGAAGATGACGCCGCCGTGGTTGACGAACTCCTGGAGGACGAGCGGGGGGCGGAGCTTGCGGAGGCCCTCGCGGTGGTAGACGAGGGACATCTTGTGGGATTTGGCGGTGCCGTCGGCGACGAGGGGCTTGGCGATGAGGGGGAAGCGGAGGGCGGCGAGGAGTCCCGAGTCGGAGAGGGCGGCGGCGTCGTAGACGACGACCTGAGAGGGGATGCCGAAGGTGTGGTGGTGGTGGGCGTGGAGCGGGACGTCGAGCTCGGAGACGACCTGGAGCATGGAGATGCGGTTGTGGAGGCGGTCGATGGCATGGGGCGGGTCGACGACGGGGACGCTGGGGTGGAACGCGGAGAAGGCGTCGAGCTGGGCGCGCCACTCCTCGCCGTACAGCTTGTGGATGAGGAGGTCGAAGGGCCCCTGCTCCGGGAGGGGCCGCGACGGGTCCACGGGGACGAGGTCCATGCCGCGCCCGCCGGCGCGCGACAGGAGCGACGGCTGGATGAAGCTCTGCTGCTTCTTCGGCGCCAGGGCGTAGCCGATCAGGTACCGCCGCTGCCCGTCGCCGGTGGGGGGCTCGTCGGCGGCCATCCTCGATTCGCTGGCCTTGCCTTCCCTTGTGTCGAATCGAATCGAATCAAGCGGCTCTCCTCGCCCTCGCCCTCGCGATTTGTTTTTTTTTTCTTTTTCAGATAAAGAAAGAAGGTGGGAGAGGGATGTGAAGTAGGGGCTCAGGGCTCTCGCTTTTTGCTTCCGTATGAACCAGGTTCCTCGTGGGCTACCCGTACACTACACTGCACTCTTGTCACGTCACTTACACATTTTTTACCTCCATCCCTAACCTTCATTTTTACACTAACAAACAGAAAGAGTACCGTATCGATCAACGGTATCGAATGTAGTTGCAAATGAAATAATAAATGGGATTTGCCTCCACAAGATATGTAAGATAGCTGAGTCTTCATCTTATATATCTTGAACTATAGGACTACAACAACCCAAACTATATCAACAACTCAGGCCCCATCGGTTGGCCTAATAACCGAAACAAAAGCTAAAATTTAAATTTTTAAACTTGATTTTGAAATTGATTTTATGATATTTTCAACGTAATTTCTTTTTAGCGTTGGCTTTTAAATCATTACGAATAAATATATAAAAGTTTTACCTATAAATTATTTTTTATTTCCTAATAAACCGAAACCGTTTTGATTTATTAGGTAATAAGGCAACTGATGAGACCCTCAAATATGTATCTCACGCCCACGGTTTCTAGTCTCTTCCTCATCTTTGCTTTTTACCGACCTAAAAGCATCTCCAATGTATATAGCAAAACTAGTCCATATAGATAGGACCCACATATATAGATTTTAACTATTGCAACCTTTACAATGTATATAGATAGCAAATAGTATTAGGAGGAGAGAAGAGGTAGAGATAAATAACATATTTTATTCTCTATGGGTAGCCCATATGTTTATGGGTAGCTTTTGTTATTTTCTTGTTATGAACTAGTTTCACAATATTGCTAGGTAGCTGAATAAAATATTTTATTGCTTATAGATTATTTTTATATATGCCCTGGTCTTGACTTGCCGTCTCCACGAACTGTTAGGCCTCTGCCACCCTAATCTCCCTCTAAACTCATTCTCTTTATCTAACCCTTATTTTGTCCTTGTCATCACTAATTCAATCCTCTCCGTCAGAGATTGCTGTAGTTGCAGAAGGAAGAAACCTAGTGCAAAATCCTGATTTGAATTGGATAATAGAAAATGTATAAGAACTCTCTTTTGATTTTCTATCGAACGAGAGTTAGGAAATAAAAAATAATAATGTTTTCCTCTAGCATAATAATATGGTCCAAGATATTAAACTTTACCTTGAAGGGCCCTTTTTTTTAATCTTAGGCGTTTTGTCATAATTTTATCTTACCTGTGAGGATCATTTTATAAGGAGGGGCATAGTGTTTCAGTTCCTTTAAGGGGCGCATCTCCCTAATTTGGTAAATCTTCATTAGTACATTTGATTACTTTTTTGGTTTATAATAGCACGTAAGCAGAAAGCCATGGATGTGAGGTCATAGATCAGGTGGATGGATGTAAACAGAAAGAAAGAAAAAGCATTAAGAGGAACATTTTGACGTAGGTTGAAAGTGTCATCACATAAGAAATTGAGCGCAATGTAACAAAAGAAGAAGAAAAAGAAGTCAAATAAACAGTGGGCCTCGCCGCAAGTGACAGATTAGAGTTAAATACAAGAAGGGTGCAGCAGATGACACGATAGTGAATTAGTATTAGAATGTTGAGGGAGGGCGTGCTGTTAGTGTTAGTCAACCATAGTCAGTGATGCAGTGGCACCTGGAGGTGTTTGTTATATATTGTGTGGACATGGTCCATGAGATCCATCATGATACAAGTGACACCTAGCTAATACGGTTTAGAATGTACAAGTGTTCTAAGATTTGTGTTAGCGGTAGGTGGCAAAATCCAAGGAGAGGTGTCATGCATGCTTTGTGGTTATGCCATAGAGTTTTTTTCCCATCAAGAGTAGTCAGTGATACATTATGCATGGACATGATCTATGAGAACAAGGCTAATAATATAGTCAGCCGCTAACTGTATAGATCTTTTACAGTCTACCTCTCAGTTCATTTATATAGTGATTAGCTTTTAACTATAAATATATAATCCACCTATCTCTCTTACAAATTTTCTTGATTCCTTCACCTAAGCTAGCTATAAATTTACAGCTCGTTTCTTCTCTCTCCTCTTCTCTCTGAGAGGAAAACGACATCGGAATCGGAGGATGGCTGTTGAAATGCGTGTGAGGGACATGACACGTGGTGTGGATTGGCGTGTCGCCAGCGCCCGTCCAGATGGCAATGGATGGAGAGGACAGGTGACACGTGTGCGATTAAGGTGGGACCCACACACCATGGACCAAACGGTAAGAGTATATGGGCTGGACGCCTGGGTCGAGTGGTGGTGGCCTGCCTGCACGTAAGCCCAACATAAATTCTCGCTGGATCCAACTTGAATTATGGATCGATGAAAATTCAAAGTAAGACGCCTCGAGAGATCTCTCTATGTGAATATGCTGCGTTATGCGATGGATGACCTCACTCACAGATAAGATTGATGATTGAGACTGAGTAGTGGAAGTATGGTTTGATTATTATTACCATATATAACTCTATAAGATACTTTCTTCATCCCAAAATAATATAAATATAAATGATTTTAATTGGATAAGACACGTACTATTTCTACGAATCTAACTTCATCCCAAAATAATATAAATAATTTTAATTGGATAAAACACATACTATTACTACGAATCTGAACAGAGAATCTGTTCAATTTTCTCCGTTGACGTCGGTTAGTACAATTTTTAAACTAATGAATGTAAAAAAAAAACAGTGGAGTTCCTCTGATCTTAGGGTAGGAAAATTAGCGGTCTGTAATAACTGAAAGCAATATCTCAACGGATGGATGGAGGGACATGGAAATAGGAAACAAAATTTGTATTGTGGAGTGAGAGTACAATACGATTAGGAAGGAATACATCAAGGCAAGGAGGCGATGAAACTTGAAAGAGGTACTACAGTAGGTAGTAGGTAGCATTTGAGTCAAGTATAATCAGCAGAGTGAATTATTATTAGATGTGACTTAGAGAAGCAACAAGTGTGGTTATCCATGTGATGATCTCCTTCAAAGTGTGGAGTGGATGAATCCAGCCGCACTTGAACTGAACTGAGCGAGAGCTGCTGTGCTCTTCTCTCTGCTCTCTGCTTGCATTGATCTTTGGTGTTCATCTGTGTATTACTCCACTTGACGATGGATCACTAGTAGTTTATATTGACAAGCAAAATGATCTACTAATTTGTACAAGCGCAGGCAGGCTCTTGACAATATGTACACAAGCAGCAAAGCCGACGCCGGGTCAGCACGCCGGCACCAGCGGCGGCGAGGACGGGGACCCATATGCTTCGTCTTCGTCCTCTTCCGCGTCCCACAGGAAGCTCGCGTACGATCCAAGCACGTAGCTGCACGCACGCAGCATCAAATTCATTGTTTGTTTTGATTAATCAACCATGCACGCATGTGAAGTAGTACCAGTCATCGGGCGCGGCCTGGACGGCGCGCTCCAGGTAGACGGCGGCGCGCTCCTTGTCCTGCGTCGCCTCCCATACCACCTGGCCGTAGAGGCTGAGCAGGTCGCCGTCGTCGGGGGAGGCCAGCAGCGCCCTCGCGTAGCACTCCTCCGCGCCGCCCAGGTCGCCCTCCACTTCCTGCAGGTACCTCCCGTAGTTGCGCAGCAGCAGCGGGTTCTCCGGCTCCACCCTCAGCACCCGCCGGTAGTATTCCCCCATGTGCCCGCCGCCGCCGCGTCCGCCTCCGCGGCCGGACGTCTTGTCGTCGTTGCCCTTGCCGCGCCCGGCGCCATCCACCACGACGTCCTCCTCCAGGATGTCGCGGAGGAGTGGCAGCGGCGACATGGCCGGCGCGGATCTGGCGATGTCGGCGTCGGAGGTGGCGCGGCGGAGGGTAGAGGAGGTCTGCTGCTGGTGCATGCTGCGCGGGGAGACACACAAGGCAGTGCGGGAGCGGCGGGGACGGGGGGAGAGGGAGGCGGAGCGCGTCAGCCGTGTCCCGGTGGCTTCCATGGATGGATTGGTGGCTGAGACTGAGCTTGAGCTTGCCGGCGACTGAGTTTATAGAGGAGCGGAGCAGAAGATGAAGTCGACATGTGACGGCGAGATTGACGGCGTCACGCAGTCCGTCCATGCCCTCGGTTTTGTTGCCCTCCGCTGCTGGTTTCTACATTTCTCCAAGTCTCCATCCACCCAAATGCACTTGCTGCATCTTGCCAATTGTATTTCTTTCCTTGCATTTTCTGCTTCTTTTTTCCCCTAATAATAATAATTCATCCCCTGCCCTCCGTATGACGCATAAATAAACTTTTACAGTCTTCCAACCTTTTCTTTTTAGTTAAAAATATAAAGACAGATCGATAGTTTTACATTTTAATGGATATAGATCTTATACGGTATCTTGGTATATTAAAACATGTTACTCCCTCCGTTCTTCGATAATACACATTTTGACCGTACGTACCATGTGGAACAATGCAAAAATTTAGCTCAAAGTTTATATAGGATCAATTTGCCCTTGGCAATTGTTAGGAAATAAAATTAATGAACTAAATAAATTGGAGGTGCAGGAAAGGAATGAACCAAAATATAAGTACGGGGCAAAATTGGGATTTTCATTAATGAAAGCATGTTCACGATAAGTATTTTGAAACAATATTTTGGTTAAAATTGTCAATTAGTAGTATTCAACAACAAAGGAGTTATAAATAGGATATATGGATTGCGTACTGATATATAGTTGCTCCCCCTTCGTCTTTCTTTTTCCAGGATGGTTTGTAAATTTGTATGGCAAAC
Source organism: Oryza punctata (assembly GCA_000573905.2). NCBI lineage: Eukaryota > Viridiplantae > Streptophyta > Magnoliopsida > Poales > Poaceae > Oryza > Oryza punctata. The sequence goes on from CM002497.2 coordinate 27,592,461, forward strand.
ATGCAACTTTAATTTACACATCTTCACAGTAAGATATATATTATTACGGAGTAAGACACAGCGTGCCACTACTAGTCTAGTCCTTCCTTTTTTTATTTACATGGTGTTACAGAGGTACTAGTACTTTTGTATTGCAAATTTTCTTTCATAAAAAGCACACATATATAGTTAGCTCGAGCATGCGACAAGTAATTAAGTTAATTATGGATGCAAAGGTACACGCATGGACGGACCAGGGAGCTTGTAATTGCGGCGCACATGCACACATCCATCCAAATGTACAGACCTATCACCATCCGCGTGATGATTCATGATCGAAGCTCTCATCAGTCATTTCGATCTCGCGTCGTCTCCTAGCTAATTGTATCATTTTCTCTCTCTTCAAAAGTTACCATTATGTATTTTATATTTGAGATGCTGAGTATTACAATAATTCAATTATTGCATTGAACTTAAATAAACTTTGGTGGTATGTGAATTTATAAAATACTCATTTTGGTGTATGAGCTTGTCTGGTACATGCAAACCATGGTCAAAAGAACACGACATGATAGCTTTTATCAAGTTAGATGTTGATTAAGATATGATGTACAGCATAAGCATAAGACTAAGACATGTTATATTTATAAATTTAATTTTTGTTTTATTATTCTTTATTCTATCCCTGGCATCATTTCTCAATCTTTATATATTTTTTCGGTGTAATCGTTAGACCTTATAAAACTTTTTACTGAACATATGTACACCTATGTGGTATTTTTCTCACTAACACACTCCGTCCCAACTCTCAAAGTAAATCAATTCCTGACTACGAATCTATACGTAGTGTTGTTCATGTTCGTAGCTCGAATTTGATTATGTTTAGGATAAAGGGAGTGCATGTCTATGTAGCATTTTAATCAACGCTTACATTAAGAGGATAAGTATTGTTGGCGTTCTTTGGCTTTGGTTTGCACGGAGACATGATAAGTTCAGGTATCAAAATGAGTATTTATACACATACCCAGTAAGTCCGTATAGCACAAGTACAATTTACTCTTTAATTTGCGTGAATGGATGGCATCAAGACAAACGGGGCCTGGCTAGCTAGTTGGAAAAGCATGAGTGCATGAGTGAAGAGCTGAAGATGACAAACCAGCTGCTGCTCTGTTATTGTTATCTCTTCATTATTTAATTACTCCGTCCTTGTTTGTTTCCAGGAAGAAAATAATGATTGAAATGAAATGAAAAGGGATAAACATTGGCCTTTAGAAGATGAGACACTGGGAGTGTACAGCAGGCCAAGCCAGTACTGCAGCTGAGTGTGCCGTACAGCCGAGCGGCAGGTCAGATAGATCTGTGGATATGTTTTTTCTAAGTGAGAGCTGCATGTACGACACGTACATTACCAACGTGTTGCACACCTGCTGGCTGCTGCTGATTGCCCCGGCCTAAATAAGTGCATTTCTAATCCTTTCTTTGGTCACATGTACTGCGCCATTCACCCTAAAATAAAACGTATTTTCGATAGATGTGATAATTATATTATTTATTTAAAATCTTTTATATTTTGAATGAGATAAATATATTAGTTGCACTTCTTGGATGGAGAGAGAATAATACTAGCACTACCGCTATCTATGTGGAGTAAATAAATTTCTAGCACTGATAAACTGTTGTGAAGATAAAAATAAAAATGACTGATTTATATAGCCACTCCCACATCCACCACTAATATAAAGGATTTTGGATAGATGGAACCTAGTAATATGAATCTGGATAAGGAGCCTATCCAAATTCGTATCCAAATTCGTAGTATTAGAATATGTCTCATCTATAAAAAATCTTTTATATTTTAGGATAGTCTAGATTTATAAGATGTGTTTTATCCATTCAAAATCTCTTTTTAGCATACAGAGACTATCTACTTAGTAGAAAATTGGAACACCATCTAATTAATACCCAGGTCGTCCCTGTTGCATGTGAGATGTGAGATCATACATGATCCTAATTTTATTAGGTGCCCCTAAAATTATACTCCCAAATTAAATAATCTAATACTAGATGTAAGACATCCTATTACATGAATCATGAATCTGGACGGACATAATAATATTAGGATATGTTATATATAGTACTAAATTAACTAAAATCTTTTCACTCTGTTTTTCTTAATTTCTCTCATTGAATTTGGCTAGAACAATTTTTTTCTAGGTTCTGACAAATATTCGATGATAATCAAATTTAGTTACCTTAAAGAACTGTACTTCATGATGGTGATGTGAACGTGTGTTTCGAACCATAGCAGTTTCATTTTTTCACTTAATTAGTAAGAAGAACAGAATTGGTGCAACGATTCTTCTTACGTGCTTATCTATATCATCATAGGTAGGTGAGTTTCTTTGCCATAACTTTAGTTGTCTCCAATATATATATATAAGCTTCATTTTATATTTTACACAATGTCTCTACAATTCTAGAGCAATGGTATGAATCTGAACATACCTCTTATTAGATTAGTAGTAGTACGTGCTGTCTCACTATGTAATACTTATTTGGGAAATAAATTGAAGTACTATTATATTTTTCTTTCTCGTTGATCTGTATATTAGTGGTAGTGGTGCTTCATAAAACAATACAATATTTGACCAACATACATTTTCATAATACTCGTAATATGTTTGTTTATTTTAGAATGGTGGGAGTCTGTGAATGGATGCTTCATATGCTTGCATATACTGCATGCGGTCCAGGTGACAGCGACTTTTGCCTGATTGATACTTCAAAACAGGGTTTGGCCTTCGGATAGACTAGCGATCAGAGGTTGGCAGAACAACTTCATATACCCTCTTTATCACCAGACTCAGGAGACGGTACTTCATCTGCTAGTACGATGTAGATCTACAAGAAGGATTTGGGATGGAATTGCACGTTGGATGGCCAGTGATCTTCTAAGGCCTTCACTTTGGTAACCGACCTCGACGGTACACGAGTTGTGGGAGGTCTTGGTATACACGAGAGAAGTACAAAAAAGGCTCTGCGTACCCTAACTTTACTAGTGGCGTGGGAAATTTGGAACGAGAGAAACTGAAGGACTTTCCAACACAAGGAAATATCGGTCTTAAATCTACTATCCAAAATAAAGGAGGAAGCAAAAACTTGGAGTCTGACAGGTGCATTGCACCTAGCCGTCTGACAGTGTCAATTTTTTTATTGGTTTGTAGGGCCGTGGCCTCTTATCTTGTTTTTCTTTCTTTTGTACAATTTATCCCTCCTCTATTCAATGAAAATTAGCACCTTGCCGATTTCGGTGGCAGCGACGGGCTGGCGACTCCTGGCCGATTATGAAATGAGATCGAGGCCGCCGGTGGACGTAGCAATTGGCAAGCTAGATACGTTAGTTGTCTCGAGGAGCAGGATCCATCGATGAGGCAGGCCGCAGGCGTGTATACTCCTATATAGCAAACCACCGTACGACCGCGGCGGTTTCACTTGCCAAGCAGCTACTTTCACTGTGTCTCCATCACCTATATATTCCAACAACCACTTCCTTGGCATGCAACTAGCCAACTTCCCTTCTTTTGGAATGTACGTCTTGCTGCTTCCCACCGCTATATATATGATCGATCGAGATGCATGCACCTGCCTGCCTGCTGTATGCTACAGATACAAAGCCAATCGTCGTATGCAGATGCATATACTGTGCACCCAGACGTACACCCATCAGGATTCACCAAACTGTTTTAGGTGAAGTTATCACAGATGTACATACTGTAGATGGCTGATTTTCAAAAGTGTTGTCTTCACTCTTTCGTCATGACGTAACAAGGGTCAATTCAGACGACTCAACTTCTCAAGCCGATGGTTCAAACACTTCAAGATAAAGTTGATAAAGCAGTTTTTCATGTCTTGTTCAATCAATCTGAAGTTTTGGTGAGTCCATTGCAAAATTTGATCAAGAGAACAGTTGATGAGTTAATTGTTCAAAGAGATCAGCTCATTGAAGAACATCAACAATATCGGCTCGGGGGGCAAGCACATCATTACCGGCATGACGAGCCATATCAACAATATCGCCCAAAAGAACTTCAAGAGCATTAATATAGAGAAGAACAATGCCGTCAGAGGAACAATGGTTGGGCCGATAGAATTGCAAAGTTAGTAGAGGAGCGGTTTGGAATTAGACCTAAGGAGCAGATCCATATGTATCGACAGCATGGTTCGATAGAGTTCCACTTCCACACTGATACAAGATTCCAGACTTCTCCAAGTTTCCAGGGTAAGATGATATATCTACAACGGAACACATCAGCCGGTTCTTAGCGCAATGTGGGGAGGCATCGGCTGAAAAAGCTCTGAAAGTTAGACTTTTTCCATTATCTTTGACTGAATCGGCTTTCACATAGTTTTCATCATTACCTCCATACTCTATCAAGGGATGGGCCAATCTTGAAGAACAGTTTCATGAATATTTCTTTGTTGGAATTGATGAGATGAAGCTTTCAGATTTACTATCTACTGAGCAGTAAGAATGTGAATCAGCTATGGAGTATATTCAAAGATTTCGCAATGTTCACAACTGATGCTACAGTTTGAGCCAAAGTGATGAGCAGCTAGCCGATCTTGCATTCCAAGGATCTTGCATTCCAAGGATTGTAAGCCTCGAAGTCATCATCAGCCTAGAGTCAGTATCGGCTTCATAATCCTGGAATCAGCCGATGGAAATTATCAGTCACTAGCAGTTGTATTCTTGATGGATTCAGTTAAGGAAATTGATCAATTAAAAGAAGCTTATCCAGAAGAGTCCGAGTTCAAGGAGGATGTGACATGACAATTTATCTATTAATTAGGCAGAGTCAATTAGTTTCCTTTTAATTTTATTAAAGTGTGTTTAGTGTCTAATAAGCACTTTATGTTTTCCTTTTATCTTTAGGAAGGTTTGTGTCATGTCCTATATGGACTAGTATATACCCATGGGTATAAATATGTACACCCGGGATCATTGTAAATCTATCTCCTCAGATCAATACATCTACTTTCGACGTGTCGCCACCCTTTTACTTTCGACGAGTTCTTGTTTCAAGTTGGGCTGCATCGGTTTCGATCTCCGACGAGAAGTAAGATTTGTTATGGCGGCTTGCATTGTCGGGATTAGTGCTTTCATCGTTTCGATACTTTAATCTTGTCCATGTAAGTCGTCGAGTTATCATATGTGTTATATAATCTAGATTGATAATGTTTTCTACTTGCATTGACCAATCTCCATTTAGGGTTTTATCGATATCGGCTAGATTATTTTGTCGGTTTAGATTATATAACGTATCCACCACCCTGAAAATCACTCAAAGGCTTGATTATCTAGATATTATGTTTTTCATACTTAGTGCTGCATCATTTAAGTTTGATCTACTAAGTCGTGCTTAGAATCATAATCTCTAGCATGCTACTTGATCGCCAATAAGAGTATCATTGAGGTTTCAACCGATGAGTTATCTAGACGTTGCATCGGCTTACAAGGATTATTTACAAGTTGGTTTTAGCCGATGATAACAAAGGTTTCACTGTTTATCTAATCGTTTGGATTTAACGAGATCAGACCTCCAGCGGCTTTAACCTTCGGATCAACACTTATTCTATCATATCACTTATCGTCATCGGCTGGAATCACTCCATCGGCTTGTCAACCTATCGGCTGTTTTATCTACTATTTACATATCTTGTCAGTTGTAGGATCAAACTGACTGGCACACCCGCATCTCATCATTATTTTGGACCTGCACTGGAGCTAAGCAGATCTCCCAGGCTAGTGTGTGTTTTTTTTATCAACAAAGAGGCGGATGGTGGACGGAGGCGGCGGCGAGGCGGGGCCATGGCGGAGAGGCAGGCGGCACCCGGAGGCGGGGGCCAACTCATCTTCCCCTTCGATCTCCCTCCCTTCCACCCCCAATGGCGGATCCCGGTGACGCCGTCGTGTGTGCCGACCGCCCGCCCACCGTCCACCGTCTGTCTGCGCCGCCCGCCCGCCCCGCCCACCGCCTGTTCCCGTGCCGCCGTGCGAGCCATGCGCGCAAGAGAGGGAGAGAAAAGAGAGAGGAAGAGGAGAGAGAGAAGATAGAGAGGGGAAGAGGGGAAAGGAGGTGTGATAGGTGGGTCCCACAATTTAAAAAAAAAAGATAATACTGATCGGATTGCCACGCGTACGCCAGGTAGGATAAAACCGTTTTGGATTGGATCGAGGGGGGTAATTCGTTCAGTATTGAAAGTTCAGGGTGAATAATGTCTGATTTTCGGGTTCAGGGGTAATTCGGTCGACCACAATAGTTCAGGGGTGTAATTCGTACTTAATTACGTGGTTACCGAAAAACCATACGGTTATCGTGAGATACGTGCATGTAGTACCTCTCATTAGTCATTACTATATCAACTTAAATTTTCACCTGTGAACGGTAAAGAAGTGCCCCGATCAATTTTTACTAAGATTGAGAGAAAGTAAAAACGAATTCAACAAACATAATTATTGAGATTACACCACACCCGGGTCAAAGTATGTATTGGCCAATATTGCACTGCAAACGGGCAACCCACATGACATATGCAACATCGGTCGGTTTCACAACTCGTCCAGTACCTTTTCTATTACCAAAGCCGACCACTCGTCACGCCCACCAATGGCACCTCAAGCGACCTCTATCCCATTCGAGGTACCATCCCTGCATGGCCAAGTTAAATGAAATGCTTTGTGTATTTTTTCTGTATATAGAGTTTTTTTAAAATAAAATAAATTTATCTTTATAATTAATCATACGCTAATAATTTACTCTTTTCGCGCCGTGAGCTGCTACAGTCGTACAACCGATTTAAACTCGGATTTCAACTGAAGAAATTCAGAGTTCAACCGAAGATGGATGCAACGGGTAGGAAGCGAGAGTAAATATAGTAATCGAAAGATGAGTATCCAACGAAACCAATGAAGCGATTGATCGATCGATCGACCGACTTTGCGCCATACGAAACTCAGCGTTCAATCAATCATCAATGCATTGACGATACTAGTGCCCAGATGTCACTTGTTCCTTGTACTACGTACGTTGACCTCACAATTGATGGAGTAAGTTTAGTAACATATCCGGTTCCAAATGGACCGTCCATGGGCACGATGCATGGAGTAATCCATACGTCCTGCACATGAAAGACTACATGTGTCTTCTTCACCGTATTCAACTCGTTGCTGCTACCAATACCATGCATCATGTTTAAGACCGGCCGGCCAACACTCAAATGAAAATAAAAGAAAACCCTCTCTGACGGTGCAATATTATACTGGCTGCATACATCTCAATTAAGTCCATATCCAAACTCCCATCTTAATCAATACTATGGACCTTTCCATACGATTGACAAGCTAGCCGCATGTGATATATTTATCATCCTGATCAGATACATTGTGACCTGGCATAGAACATCGATTACAACTTCACCGTGATGCCAAATTGAAAGAGATTTACATTTTCATGAAATACTCCATGTAACTGAAGGCCTTCAAAATTAAGTCCTCTTGATATGACCCCTCAGAAGTCAGAACACTTACTTCGTCCGGCTACATTTACAGCATAGAGTATTTCCCATCCATGGTATTGTTCACAACTTCAGAAGTTGAAACTCCAGGTGGTGGTGTTTGGATACCAGAACTCAATTTTAGTCCGGATGTTTGGGTGCTAATTAAGAGTATTAAATATAGATTAATAATAAAACTAATTGCATAAATGAGAGCTAATTCGCGAGATGAATTTTTTAAGTCTAATTAATCCACAATTAGCACATGTTTACTGTAGCATCATATATGCTAATTATGGATTAATTAGGCTCAATAGATTCGTCTCGCGAATTAGTTCAGAGTTATGAAATGAGTTTTGTCCGTAATCTACGTTTAATACTTCTAATTAATGTATAAACAATCGATGTGATAGGTATAGAAATATTTTAGCCCATCCAAAGAGCCCCTCAGTCGTATCATTGGAACTGAAACAAAAAGGTCTACTGAACTTTCTTTTGTCTTGGAACAGAAGAAGGGGCCAATTCTTTACTAGATGAGATGAAAGAACTGTTTCCATCAGCATTGCCACCGACTAATCCTAAGATGCCTCCAGCAGCATTCGATCTGGAAAGCTATAAACAAGGTGTTACTCCTATCATTTCACGATTCCCAAGGTTTGGAGAAAGTCCTGTTTTATGGTTTGGACAAATTAACACAAAAACTTGTCAACATGCACAACAGGAAGCCAATCGAAACCCTGTCTTAATTTTCCCACTAGTGTTTATCAGAAAACCCACTAGGATAGATAATGCAGTTTTACTAGCTTGCTTAGTTGTAGTGTTTTGCAGGAAACAAGATGGAGAGCAAGAGGTACAAGAGAAGCGGTGAGCTCTGAAAGCAACAAATTAATCTAATTAAATAACTTGTGAACAGTATAAGAACAACACGAAGACCTGAAAAATGATGCAAAAACAAATCATTGGCCAGTGAAAGCCATACAAGTCAATCCAAATTAAAAGCTGAAGGTATATATCATTGACACGCTGATTCACTACTTAGAACAACTGAACAAGGAATTGTTCTCATGATACTATGGTGTACCAATAGAGTTGTATGCAGCGAAATAGTATTAATTATATTCATTATTATATATAGTGAAAAGTAACTAATTATGTTAGATACACCAACCGTAACTAACACTTTTCAGGAATGTGCAGTGAATACATGCACTGCACTGGAGGTAATTGAAATGAGCAACTAATAGTGGCATTTTCCTGTAAACCTGGTCAGAAGCTAAGCTAAGTGACGGAAGTTGTTAATGGCAATCTGATGATCGCAGCAGGAAGATAAGTATGGTGTGGATAAGAGAGGAGGGAGAGAGAGTTTGTACCGAATTGAATTCCGATGTGATCCTTGTACTCCCTCCTCCCTGACCGGGATGGGCCACCGAACAAGGGGAGTACTCCTATACTTGGGCCTTGGTTTGAGGTTAGAGTAGTTGGGCTAATTAAGGTTTGTAAAGAGCTGAGGTTTGTGGGCCTAAATAGAAAGAGAATTTGTCTCTACATCCAACTTTGATTAAATTAATTTAAACAGCACCAACAACCTTGCGACTTTCTCATGGAATTGGTTGTCCTTGTCTGCTGCTTGGAGCCTTACTCCAGAATGCAATTCAGGCTCGCTAAGTGCTGGATTTCGTACATCTCTTGCCTTAACACCAGCATACTGAACCAAACTAATCAAATGATCACGACGATTTGCTTCGTAACATTTATCTATAACTTCAACGATGATCTGTACTGCTAATTAACTACGTCCACAAAATTAAGTTGTGCCTGCAACAGTGTCGCATGCATAGACACCTATGTACGTACTCTACTAGCGTGCAAACTGAAACAAATAACATAGTACAATGAATCTGGTATGCTCACATCTAGATTCGTTGCACTACGTTACGTTATGTTCTACCGTTATTTGGTTTTTTTTTTGGGGGGGAATTGAAGGAGTATTACTTAGTAACGAGGGACTACATATCACATGCTAATTCAATGAGTTTGTATAGCGCTCGATCCATATCCATCGAGTCTCTAGTACAGTTAAGAAAGAGCACGTACGTACACACGCGGAACGGAATGATGGCTTAGAAGACCGATCGATCGATCGAGTTTCTTTTGGTCATTTAATTTATGGTAGCTACGTACCCTAGCTACCACCAAGGAAGCCACACCAGTTATTCTTCTTGTCGTCTCGTCGATGATCTCGAGCTAACTCTCTCTGCCATCACAGCTAGTCGTCGATCTACAGGACGTACAGCAACTAACAGTCTAGTGTCTAGCTAACACACCACGCAGTACCCATGCACCCCTTTCATTTCGATTAAGATTGCAAGTGATGTGATTTTAATTAATTGGTGATCGAATGCAATACCATGCAATCATGCACCCTCTCATTTTTGAGAAAACTAACATTGATTCTGCCATTGTTAAGAGCAGGTTTCCTAAAACACCATTATATATATAAATGGGTTTCGTTAAAATTTCTTTGTTGAATGGGACCACAGGTGTGCAACAGTACATTCTTTTACATCCTTTGTGACTTTTACCTTCTTTTTCATTAAAAATGGATCAAAATGACCCTAGGCTATGTTAAATTGGACAGAGGGGAACTAATCGCACCTCCGCACCGACCAAGCGTGGGGAGGAGGAGCAGCAGGGGACACAGGCTAGCTGCCGATGACGGCCACAAAGCAAAGGAGAGGGAGAGACAGAAAGATAAAAGATGAAATCCAGAGGGGTACTTAATTTGATCAAACAAATGCAAAATTCATTTAGTTAATAAGAAATGGTGTTGTAACGTGTTGCCATCGTGGAGATCAGATTGGCTGCAGCCAGCTGGACGCCTGGCGCTCGTCAAAGCAGCGCTGAGTGCGATCCCGGTCTATCTGCTCATTGCAATCGCCCCTCCGAAGTGGGTGTTGAAGGCTATCGACAAGATCCGGCGCGGTTTCCTTTGGTGCGGTTGTGCTAATGCACTGGGTGGCCACTGCAGACTGGCTTGGTCCCGTGTCTGCGCGCCATTGGAATATGGGGGATTAGGCATCCACAACCTAGAGCTCATGGGGATTGCGCTCTGTGCCAAGTGGCTCTAGGCTCAACGCGCCTCCCAATCCTTGTCCTGGCAGGGGCTGCAAATCCCGTGTTCCAAGCAAGAGCGTGAGTTTGCGGCCGCTTCCATGACTTGCATTCTCGGCGATGGCAAATCGATTCTCTTCTGGGAAGACAGGTGGCTGCTGGGTTCGAGTCTTCGCTCTTGGGCACCCGAACTCTACAATCGCATCCCATCACAGATCCGTCGAAAACTCTCGGTCGCTGATGCGTTGACCAACAATCGATGGGTCCGTGACCTTCGTGGCTCCTTGGGCATCCAGGAAATCCTACAATACCTGCAGATCTGGTCGATGTTGCGGTCAACAATTCTTTCCGAAGGTCAACCTGATTCCTTCCTTTGGAGGTGGGACCGCTCGGGGTTGTACTCCACCCGCTCGGCTACCTTGCCCTATTTTCGGGTCGGATTACGTTCCAGCACATACCTATCTAGCGTTCTTTCGCCCCACCTCGATGTCGCTACTTCCTGTGGTTGGTCGCTCATCGGCGTTGCTGGACGGCTGACCGCTTGGAGAAGCGGGGTCTGCCGCACCCAACCTGTTGTGTCTTCTGCGACCAACAGGACGAAACAATTGATCACATTCTGATAGGGTGCCCTGAGTCTCTCCAGTTGTGATGGACCGTCCTCTCAAGTCTCGACCTCCCTCATCTCTTCCCTTCTGGTGTTGTCTCTTTCCACGAGTGGCACTGCTCTTGCCGACTCAATGTTCCGAGGGAGCGTCGCCGTGGGTTCGACACGATCGTGACCCTTGGCGCGTGGTCCATTTGGAAAGAAAGGAACAATCGTGTATTCAACAACCGTTCCCGGCCCTGGTCCGAGGTGGTCGTAGGCATGGCGCAAGAGGCTGCCCTTTGGCATCTTGCCCATCCCCTGCCACCAATGCTTCCTTTGTAGCGTGCTAGGTTGTTTGGTCGCCCCATTGTAAACGCGAGAATAGGCTAAGTCTCTGGTTTCCTTTTCTTCCTTCCTTCCAGTCCCCTCTTCTTTTTGGTTTTACCGTTTATGTAAATTTTATTCCTAATACAAAGGTGCGTAATACTTTTGCGTATTCCAAAAAAACGTGTTGCCACCGTTTAATAATGAAGTTTTAACGAAAGCCCTATTTTCAGCGCAGCTCACTTATAACAATAGCAGAATATACCAATTTCCTCCTTTCATTTCGGTTAGGATTAATTTGCAGGTGAATTGATTGGTGATCGAATGCAATATCTCGATCAAACGGACGGACGGTTGCTGTGTGCGCTAGCTGGACACAGACAACTCGACAGATCACAGTACAGGCAGGCAGATAGACAGACAGACTCTTTTGGTTATGGTTTTCGACCGATCGAATCAAAAAACCACCTTATATAATTTCCTTGTTTAATTTCATGTGCAATACTAGTAGGCTGGTCGACTGAATATATTCAACGGATTGAGTACTTATTTCATTTATAAGGGAGGAGGAAATTAAAAGATGAGGTACTCCAGCGCCAGCGAGCAACTGCATCTCCGGTGCTGCACGCACGCACGAGACTGTTTAATTAATGCACCTCGCTACCGAAATGTTTAATTTGCACCATCAATCACTCAAACAGCTTGCTATAGCCAGGAAAGTTGACTTGCTGCTGGTGAGGTGAGATCATCCATGACTTATCTGATCACACACGATACTGCAGGTTCTTTTAGTGTTAAGGACACGTTCTTTTTCTTTAAAAAAGAGAAGAAGGTCATTATATTTCAGAGAAAATGAAACATCTAGTTGGAGGATGAGGAACCTGATTAGATTTTGTGTAAACCATGGGCACTACTCCGCATCGTCGCTCTACCAGGCGTAGTGGCCTTAGGGCAACAAGCACGGGCTAATTCAATTCGCTGATCTTGAAAATAGGGTTTGTACTTCGGACATTACCCTCTTTGCCGTAGAGAAGTTGAAACGGCTCTCCAACTCTTGGCCAAGTGCATATACCGGAGAAGAATATGGAGCCTGGTAGTCACTTAAATGGCATATCATCAACTCATATACCGGGCACTGGGAAACAACCCCAAATGTGCAAGATTGGTGAAAGACACTAGCAAACACGGCAAGTAATCCAAAATGGGGATTGTGCACCATAATCCTCCTTGTCGTTTGGGAGATCGAGAAACCAGTAAATCTTCGAGCAAAAAAGGGCCACAACAACCAACCTCTCCGCTAAAATTAAGGAATAAGCGGGGATTTAGGCTGCCACAGGAGCAAAGCGACTTCGGGAGTTCTTACCCAACGGTGTAGAGGCGTATAGGATATGTAGGATGCTTTCCCCTTTTTGCATCTCTAGGGTTGTATTTTCTCCCACTGTATTTTACTGAGAAAGTACAATCTCGTGTTAATTCCATTCCGAAAAAAAAGAGAGCTAGGAAACAGGTCACATGTTTTGTTATCCTTATGAGAAAAACACACACATCCATTTGTTAAAGCTAGTATATATGTGCATGTGCGATCCTAATGCATGATACGTACATATTCCTAGTAGTCATAGTAGAAGGAGTGATAATTACTGGTAATTGAATGGTGGATGTTCAGATGCGTCGTCCATATATGCATGATCAGCTGGAGTAGGTAATTTAAGTATACGTGGCCATCTGAATTACATGGTGCGCTACCTACTGGCTTAAGCTCCAGGTGGGCCGGGTGATGCTGATGGATACAGATTAAAGTGTACTCCAGTAGATCATAAGTAATTATTGAATAGGCAGTTAAGCGGATGGAGCGATATTGGTTTGTGAGGGAATGATCCAACGGGTAGAATAAATCGGCCAACTAACTGAAATCTGCCCGTCCTCCTCCCAACTAACAACGGCCGCAGATCGATGAGAGTCGTCGTACGTTTTTGGTTTGTTTGGCGGCCACAACACACCCTTTGAATGAGGATTCCGATTCCGTGTATATATAGAGATTGGTTTTGTGCAAAGTGCAATAGGCTTCTTTGTTGTGGAGAGGACATGAGGGAGAAGAAGAGCGTGTGCGTGGTGGACGCGTCCGGCCCGCTCGGCCACGCCCTCGTCGCCCGCCTCCTCCGCCGAGGCTACACCGTCCACGCCGCCACCTACCACCACCCGGAGGAGTACCAGCAGCACCCGCGCCTCAAGCTGTTCCGCGCCGACCCCTTGGACTACCACGCCATCGCCGACGCCGTCCATGGCTGCTCCGGCCTCTTCGCCATCTTCAACACCCCCTCCTCCCAATCCCAATCGCATGCCCCCTCCTCCTGCTTTCTAGTACGTCTTTCTTTCTTATCATCTCCTTAGCTTTGAGCCTGATGATACTGGAAGCACCCATGGGAGCTGCTTTCATTAATGGGCAATATTGGCACACCACAGCTCAGATCATCCTCCTTCCAAGTTCCAGTTCCAGCTAGCTGGCTCGGAGGAGATGATATTAACTGCTCCTACCAACCAACCTTTCCGCGTCGATCAATTAATGCTCTGCTCTCTCTGTACACAAAAAGCAGCAGGATGAGGAGGAGGGTATGGTGGAGGCGGAGGTGCGAGCGGCGCATAACATCCTGGAGGCGTGCGCGCAGACGGACACCATGGAGAGGGTCGTCTTCAACTCCTCCGTCACCGCCGTCGTCTGGAGGCCCGATGAGCCATCGGAGGAGGACGACGACGCAGCCTCCTCACCATTGGACGAGACCACCTGGAGCGACCTCACCTTCTGCAGAAGATTCAAGGCACGTTTTCTTTTATTTTCAATTCATAGTAATACTCTATATACTACTCCCACCACTACTGTATAGTTTCCTCCCTTTACTACTTTATTAAAATCTGCATATGTCATGCCGATCCTTTTATTACGTAGCGCGTCGTCACTGATCAGCACACTGCTCATTGATCAGGCAATGGCAAATTGGTAGGGGTAGCTGAACAAACTAGTTATTGCAGGCAACACCCAACAACAACTACCGTAAAATGTTACCGATCGAGTGTACTACTATACTACGTACACGTGTACAGTACTATACCTGCCGGTCAATTCTACTCAGCTCAACCATACGGCTGGGTGGCTGGCCGGCCGGCCGGTACCTTTCGCCAACATGAGTTCCCTTTTCGCCACCAATCCTACTTGTACAAAAGTGTGCAACCAATTCGCTCACCGATATACTACTGCTATCATCTTGAACATCAAGGTTTCCCCCCCTCTTACCAACCTCCCTCTTGTATCGCAAACACTAATGATAGCAAAGCCTATCTAGAAGCAAGCATACAAAGCAGCAGGTTCAACAACAAACCAAACCTTGAGGTCGAGATAAAAGCAACAAGCTACTATGAAATTCTGAATATGTCAACTCTTGCTTCGCCTGATAAGAAATTAAGAAGGCGTCCAAGAGAAGAATTGGCAAGCCTTGACCGCAACAAAAGGTATTCCATTCCCAAGAGAAGAGGATACAGCACGCATACGCATGCACGTCGAATGAATGAGTGCGACTCTTGAGCTGTTGGGATTAGGACACCTACAGAAAACGATCGCACGTATCCCAGCCCAACCCTTTTTCTGCTTCTCTTGGTTATCATAATCACCCACTCCTTTGTTTAGTACTTACTGCATACTCCTATATGTACTAAAAAAAAGTAGTATCAGATATCTAGATGCTTGTTTATTGGATCATGAAACTAGTAGCGGAGTGATTGAATTGTGTTCGGAAAATGCGTTTAATTGCAGCTGTGGCATGCTCTGGCCAAGACGCTATCGGAGAGGACGGCATGGGCACTGGCAATGGACAGAGGAGTGGACATGGTGGCCATCAACGCCGGCCTGCTCACCGGCGCCGGCCTCAACGCCGCCAACCCTTACCTCAAGGGGGCACCGGACATGTACGACCACGGCGTCCTCGTCACCGTCGACGTCGACTTCCTCGCCGACGCCCACATCGCCGCCTACGAGTGCCCCACCGCCTACGGCCGCTACCTCTGCTTCAACAACGCCGTGTGCCGCCCCGAGGACGCGGCCAAGCTCGCCCAGATGCTCATCTCCTCCTCCTCCGCGCCGCCAAGGTTCGTTCATTCAGATTTTATTAATTAATACTAGTATCGATTGACAATTCTTCTTTTTGATTGTTTGCAAATGCAGTGATGAGCTCAAGGTGATCCCACAGAGGATCCACACGAACAAGCTCAACAAACTCATGCTGGAGTTCGCCAGCGGCATATACGGGGACATAAATTAAACTAAACTAGGGGATACTATCGATATTGCCTTCCTTTATTTTTATCACACGATCAACTAGACACGTACTCTTTCATCTTGTATTTCTTTTATTCTTTCTCCTCTCAAGGGGGGAAATTTGGTTTGGTCAAATGTACATGTTGTACATGGCCAAGCTGCCACATGTATTCCATTCTTACACAGGGTAAGATCATTTCAATGATTACTTTTATACCAACAAATAAAATCCCTAGGTGAAACACTGGGAAAATATATTTGCAGCTGCGTTAACTCTCTATGCAAAGCCATTTGTGATGGAGTCATGTTCGATCCTACATAATGCATCCATCCATTATCATGTGTTAACCAGAACTTTGACAAAACTTACTATACCCTCTGTGGGTCGTAGATGGAAAATGATTGTGTAGGTGTTGATAATTTCGATCTCTATCCAGAGTGGTCAAGATCACCAACCTTTAAACGAAAACCATGGAATGGCAAAAGACATTCATGTTTGACATCTGACGGAGACCCTGGTTAGTCAGATACAGATAGCATTGTAAACGACCCTCTTATCTTTCTGCCATCTCTTGAGTCGCAACACAACATCACTCTTTGACAATATGTATTACAGTTCACGATTTCTCTTATCTTTCTGTCCTCTCTTTTAGTCCCAACACAACATCACTCCTTGACAAAATGTATTACAGTTCACGATTTTCTTGATGCATACGAATTCATAGACTAAAAACACATGGCCAGCAAGGAAATGTTCCAGGTCCATCTTGTGCATCAATGAGGTGGGTCCGGAGAAGAGAAAATGACCACTCACATCTTTAGCCCATAGATGAAGAAAGAACAAAAGAAACTAGACCGACAATCCCTACCAGCAATACTTTGAAGGGATAAGGACTCCGCTTCCAGTGAGATATATGTGAAACTAAAATATCAACAATTAAAAGGCATATTCAAATCATTCATTTTTTCTAATTTCATGCTCACGGAAATCTTAAAGTAAGTACAGATTGGTGTACAGAAACAACAAGACAAAGTTTAACTGAGGAGCACATACAGAAGCCCTAAAGGTACTCTATATACTAGTGCAACAGGGAAGTACCCCGTGGATAAGATTTCAACTTACTAGGCACTCAGTGTCACAGAAGCAACACTTGACAGCTTGAACTTCTTAACTTTTTTCGAGTGCAATGGCTGAAAAAGAATTTCCGTGTATTGTTTCACGGATGTCTCTTTCCATTCAGAGGATGAAGTTCCTTCAGCACGATAATCTCGCGGTGAATACAATATTTGCACTCTTGACCGACCTGCAATGCAAGAACAAAACGACCAGGTAAGGTAAATGTAATAAGTCAATCAAGCTAATTATATATTTATGAGAACAGAATTGTCTACTGCTACTGAATTACTATATCATTTACCTTTTATTTTACAAATATGAATTAGTGCAAGACATCAATAAGCAATTTCTGTCCATATCAGCTGATCTGTTCTCATTTCTTATTTCATTTTGTACTAGCATAGCTTCCAGGAAACAAATGCATTTTTCTGACAATCATAGAGTATTATTCGACCCATGTACCTTCACAGGAGTGCTTTGCAAACAGAATAGCAAGAAGGTATAGTGCAGAAAACTTACCAAAACCTCCAAACAGAGTTGATTTCTGGACTATGAATCGGCAAACCTTCGATCTCTTCAGACATTTCAAGGCCTGAATATCATCGTGCCTGCCTTTGAATTCAATGAATTCACCAAGAATATTCCTGTCCCCTTTGAGTTCCAACCTACACAATGATATATCAACTATAAAAGTTTGACCTCAGCCTCTACATCTTTGTGCAGAACTAACAGGTAACGGATGTTCTGCGATAGGCTGCAATTTGATTATCGGAATAAATTTTAGGTTGTTTCTTGGCAGTTCAGTTTAAGTGTTCATGGCCGTGTTCTTTACCTGTCCCACATAGGCGACGTGCTGAGAATGGAATGTAGATTTTGGAGTAACGAATCTTGCATGTCACCTTTGCTTCCACTGAATGCACCTTTAATCCATGTTGAAAGCCCACCCTTGGAGTCTGCTTTAACATCTTTCCATTGATCGTACAAGATAACTTCTGGTTGAAGAGTGATGGCATAGGAAGGTCTGGTGGAGCACTAGTTAGATAGTTAAAACTTAAAAAATAAAAAGACAAACAAAAAACAGAAAGAAAAATTCTGCAAGTACAATCACAAAGAACATAGCTCAATATGAAGAACTAACCTGCAGTTGGGATTTGGCAGTACAACCTTTCCGGTTATATGACCATCAGGCAGTTTTGCTCCCCTCTTCTCCAAGTATGACTGAAGATTGGCAGCCAGTGTATTGACTTGCAGTACCTAGAGAACAAAATGAAAGAAACAATGAGCAAAACAAAACATTCAACAGGAGAAGGGGTATCAACTGTGCACGCTCAAACACTCAATTTCCCAAATCAGATTCCGACCTGATATGCACAATTGTTTATGGTTTGGAAGACAATAATAGCAAGGGAGTAAGGGACTAAGCAGTATAAAGTTTACTGACAGAAGAATTTTCCTCATAAGACAGAATCTGTACACAGGTTAGAGTCTATTGTAAGCCTCACTGACCAATGATAGAATTAACATCATTATGGCTCACTTGGAAGTTGCTGTTGAAATGGAAATTTATAATCGGTACAGTTCCTTTTAAATATATCAAATTAAGGTTAGAAAAATATGGCATCCACTGCTATGTATCTCGCAACTATTCCAAATTTTCAGAATGTAATAGTTATCATCTGCAACAAGGATTGAGAGAAAAGCAATATGACAAATGCCGAAGTGTCTAAAAGAAGTTGCACCAAACAGGATTACCATAATCCACCAAAATGTCAAACGGAGGCTAATTATGTAAGTTGCCGTTGCTTTTTTCACCCAAGAAAAACAGCGCGGAATGAAAACAAGAGTTGCAATATACATGATGCCTTACTGCAAGAGACAATGCCAATGGGTCATAATAAGGCAGTGAATGAAATGGCATACCGGGTTAGGGATAACATCATGCTTGTGCTTCTTATCACTGGGACAAGTCCAGTTGCCATCCTTATCAACCTCAACAAAACCAGAAATGTTGTGGATAGCCACTACCATGACCTCCCTGTTGAGGGAAGAAGGTTAGAATTTGGTTGCACATAGGGATAGCCCATAGGAATTAAACAAGGATGAATTGATCCATGAATTGTAGTGTGGTAGTATAAATATGCAAATTATAGTCAAGGTCGGGTGTAGATTGATCAGTTGTAGTGTTGTGCAGTGCAGTAGAGAGGTGCTACAAATCCGTACATAGAACTGAAATCTGTAGCAAGGAATATGAAATAAGCAGGGGGTGTAGGGTACGGGTAGTAAGTAACTCGGAAGGGAAGGGCACCTGTTGGTAAGGAGGACGAGGTCGACATGCTGGCGCTCGCCGGCGTCGGGGTCGGGGATGCGGAGGCCGACGAAGCAGCGGCCGGAGTAGAGTTTCTCGAGCCTGGAGGGAGGAGGGAGGAGGTAGAATCAAAATTAGGGCATCGGGTGGAGGGGGGGTCGAGAAGGGGACCTGGAGGCGAGGGCGAAGCAGAGGTCGGAGTGGGCGGAGTCGAGGTCGGCGAGGTGGGCGGGGTCGTCGGAATCTGCGAAGAAGACGCGGCGGATGATCTTGTACGCCAACAACCCGCACAGAATCTCCACCCACATCTCTCCACCGATCGAAGAACTCGGATTTGCGTTGCCTTGGATCGCAGTCGCAGGAGGAATGAAAGAAATCTCTTTTCTTTCTTTGTTTCGTTTAGGGATTCTTTCTTCTTCACTTCAGTTTGTGCTCCTCTGCTTTAGCTTAGCCACTAAGTTTTAAGAAAGGAATACTATATACTCCTACTCCTACACGATTACACTTTATGCGTCCTTCCTGAACAACATCAGAATTCAGATTGCATCTGTATTGGTACTACTGTCAACCAAGAAATCATCTGTTTTATTTCAAACACTTGGTATGGATCCAGAATTTCGGGACACAAAAATGTCAAATTGAGTAAGGAGAACCTTTGGAGCTAGAGCTAGATAGTGCTTGTCCTATCAAACACTTCGCTAATGCTGCTGTCTTTGATAAGACAATTGGGCCGACTACTGTATTTCGACAGGCTGACTATTCAAAGGGACCATAAGGACCAAGTTGAAACATAAAAAAACTTATGCAACTACATTTCTTCATACACCTCACATATAAAACATCAACAACTATTCTTTTTAATTCTTCAAGATTTCTATAACTTTGACGCCACAAAATTCCATAGTTTTAGAGTTTACATTTCAGGTTTTGTTTGGCATGACATGATTTCAAATAAGAAATCACAAAGCAAAATATAACCTTGAAGCGAAAAATTGAAAGAAGAAAAAAATAATACTAATTTTAACCATATGTATCTTATGCACATACCGTGTACACCAGCTAACAAAAATTACTGAAAATTCTAAAAAATAAATGTGTGTGCACTTCCAATACTATATCACTGACACACATCTCCACTTGATTTTTTTCTTTAAAAAATTATACATATACTTTCAATAGTATTACACCTATGTGTGAAGTCTCATCTTTAAACTCTTTACATATAGAGGAACACATGATAAAACTATAATAGATTTATACTCTCAAAATTATCAGAACTTCTTTTATGGCTAAAATATAATGAATCTAAGGTTAATTACATGAATGTGTAATGTTATTCAAAGTACATGTATAATTTTTTTAAAAAAATCTAGCTATATTTGTTGCTTAGTGTGCATGATGTATATACGCGAATCTTGTGTGCGTAGAATATGCTCCCTTCTGTATATGCCATAAGTTGTTAGGAAAACACGCTAGAAAAAATAACATCATCAATCAATCAGAAGTTATTATGAAAACACGCTAGGAAAAACAATATTGTTAATCTTGCACCTGTGAACAATATGATTTGAAACAAACAATAGTTGCTACACCTGTGTGGAACATCTAAATTCCTGGTCTTAGAGCATCACCAACAATCATCCTATTCCCTTCCCAAAACTGATTTTGAGGGTTTTTATTGAAAAAAAATCGGATCAAACATATCCCTTAAAGCCTTGCACTAGTTTTGGAGTTCTCGTCCCCATATATCTCGCTATGTGGATTTGAGGACGAGAAGGCGATCCCCTCTGACTCCCAATCCCCCATTCGTGCGTTTCTCCTCTCCTTCCCCGTGTTTCTCCACTCCTTCCTATGCGTGCGGCAAAAATGCTCCCACTCGACGATTCATCGTGCTCTCGCCCGCCAAGTTGTCACCCGCTCGATGTTGGGTGCGATCTCTTTCCGCGTGCAGGGAAGGAAGAAAAGGGATATTTTTGTTGCTAGTTTAACAGAAGTGCTCACTTTTAGTTTTTGGGAATTAAATTTAGGCTTTCTCTTGGGGAGGAATTTTTCACTTCCTATTTTCAGTTTAAACCCAAAAATCAAATTTTAGGGGTGGATTATATTCAGTTTAGAAAACCCAAAAATAAAATTTCGAGGATAGATTATTTCTAATCTGTTGGTTGGTGATGCTCTTAATTACAAATGATACGCGCTCTGCGTATCCGCATAGAATATGGTGTAATCGTGTTTAGTTTTGGGCATCAACGACTCGTCAGGCAAAAGCACTGATCGATCATCAACAGCTCAGCTCAGCACAACATTGCATTGATATATAGCAGCAGATGTGTACAAATTGCACTTACCACTTAGTAGTGGCCTGCATGCCATAATCCAAACAATTAAGGGACGAAACAACCCCGCACGTCGTATAGTATCATATAGGAGTTGCTCATACTAACAAATACGAGTACGATCGATCGATCGTCTGCTGGTACCTCACCTGGCTTCCATCTCTACACTTGACTTCATTTCGTTTACAAGCGCTCAAGGTACCCTACCTACCTAACTGGCTTGCATTGCTGCATGATCCCGACGAATGGTTGATTAGTTGCTGCATGCTCCATCATCGATCTCTCAACAAACTGTTCCGGCCGGCCAACAATTAAAATGCAGCAAGCATCCAAGCCCAAGTATGTCATTTCTCTTGCTTCTCCCTGCTTGCAATCGCATTGTGTTATTTTAGTTGCAATTGCATCAATAGTCAGTCATCCAGGGTAGCATAATAATGTCAGTATATATGCTGATCAAAGCTAAATCTTCACCTGCAGGGCGCATCATCATGCATCGGTGCCTAGAGTTGCTAGGTTGCAGGTCATCAGGCCATCAGCAGCAGCAACTGCAAGCAAGGCAGCTGCTGCTTCCAACAATGCGAATGCGCTGCTTGACAAATCTTCCATGGACATAACCAAGCCAGAACGACGATCCTTCAAGTCGGCTGCGCCATCCCGGTCCACAACTCCCGATGTACGCAATATTGACCCCAGCTTCGATCAAATGCGTTTGATTTCTTAGATTGATGGGTTGATATGTACATGGATCGAAGAGATTGCAGAAAGTGCAGCAGGCGCGCGGAGCGAATGCGAGGTCGTCGGCGGAGCTGCTGCAGGCGCAGCTGAACGCGGTTCAGGAGGACCTCAAGAACGCGCGGGAACACCTCGCCGCCATCGACAAGGACAAGGCCCAGCTCCTCCACGACCTCTCCCTCGCCCGCCGCCTCGCCGACGACGCCTATGCCAAGCTCGACCTCTCGCTCGCCGCTCAGAGGGCCGCCGAGGAGGCCCTCGAGCTCGAGCGCTTCAAGTCCATCGAACGTGAGCAGCTCGCCATCGACCTGGCGCAGACGAAAGAACAAGAGTGGAATTCCAGGTGCGACGCCATCGCCGCCGAGCTGGACAGGGTCAAGGAAGAGCTGGCACTGGCCGTGCAGGCCACGAACACGGCCAGGCAGATCGCCGACGCCAACGCCGACAAGGTGGCGACCCTAACGGCGGAGGTGTCGCGGCTACAGTCCGAGCTGGAGACGAAAGCAGGGGAGGCCACGGCGATCGTCACCAAGCTGGAGTCCGAGGCCTCCGGGCTACGAGCCGATCTCCAGAACGCAGAGGCGTCTCGAGAGGAAGAGCTGGGCAGAGCAGAGCAGCAGCTCCATGGCCTCAAGGTTGACATCGCCTACGCCAAGAGGGCAGAGGCCGACGCCAACCTCGCCGCGCAGGAGTGGAAGACCAAAGCAGAGTCGCTTCAAGCTCGCCTCCACGAACTCTCCTCTCTCAACAAATCCAACGAAGACTCACTCGCGTCACTGACGAGCAGCTTCGAGGAATGCAAATCCATGCTGCAACACGAGCAATCCCAGGTCGTCCAGCTCAAAGAGAAGGTGTCATCCTTGGAGAAGGAAGCATGCGAGTACAAGGAGGGCTTCTTGGAGACGAACAGGCGCCTCGACGTTGCAACCAAGGAGGCGCATCAGCTGCAGGCCACCATTGATCGCTTGAGCTCTGAACACAAGCTGCTTAACGAAGCACATCAGCAGGTTGTCACCAACGAGAAGACGGTGAACACGAAGGTTGGCCAGCTCTCTCAAGACAAGATCAGGATTGAGCAGGAGCTCGATGGTGCCAGAGATGAGAGGGATAAGGCCAAGAAGGCCGTCGAAGATTTAGCGGCCGCGCTGCGCGAAGTGTCATCAGAAGCAAGAGAAGCCAAGGAACGTGTACTGGCAAAACAGACAGAGCTAGACAGTGCACAGCTTCAGATATCAGAGCTCAAGGCAGAGATGAAGAATGCACAGGACAGGTGCCAGCTAATGCTTGATCAATCCAAGAGCGAGGTTGAATGCATCAACAAGACAGTTGAGAAGCTGGGTTCAGAGGCCAAGATTTCCAACGACGAATGGGCATCGAAAGAGGCCGGGTTTGTACAGATGATCAGGAGATCAGACGAAGAAATGAGCTCTATCAAGTCAGAGATGGGTATTCTGACGGTGTCACTTGGAGCTGCAGAGAAGCTAGTGCAGGAGCTCAAGGCAGAGAGAACCCAGCTGCTTGATAGACTGAAACAATCTGAACTCACCAATTCAGAAGGTAGTAGCATCTCATCTACTGGTGTTCAACAAACAGCCGATGACTCCGAGAGCACAGTACGCCTTAAGGACCTTGTGTCCAGCAAGGAGAAGGAAGTGCTTGCTCTGAATGATGAGGTCACTGACCTGCGGCTCAGAAAGACAGCTGCCTTGGCAAAGGCCAACGAGCTCTCAAAGCTACTAGCAGAGGCAACGGCGAAGAAAGCCGAAGAAGAAGAGGCGGCAAAAGGCACCGAGAAATCCAAGGTACTACTGATGAAGCTGGAAATGGACAAGTTGCTGGGATCACTGAAAGCAGCAGAGCAAGAAGCAAATGCTGCCAACGATGACAAGGCTCAGCTGCAGAGCAAGCTGAGGCTGCTCGAGTCCAAGATCACCGAGGCCAACCTGACCGCCGAAGAAGAGAAAATCAACAGCCTAAGGATGAAGGAGACGCTTACGGAGAAGGAGGAGGAGCTACTGAGCATTGCACGAGAGTACGACGGCCTGCGGACGAGAGAAGCTGCTGCGCAAGCGAAGATAGATGAGCTCTCTTCACTGGTTGCAGAGGCCTCCACAGCTAGGAAACCAGGAGGAGATTATTCAACTAATGGAGTGGCAGCTATCAGGAGCCCAGAGAAGCAACACAACATGTTCCGAAAGATGATCTGCTCGCCCATGGACAATGTGCGAGATGATGTGAACAGCAGCAACAGGAGAGCCCAAGAGGATGAGATCAAGCACGTCGAAGTGGAGACAGTGATCATGAAGCAGCAGCAGCAGGTGATAGTGAAGCATGGAAAGGAGGAGGCTTCAGCAATGGAGGTGAACATTCTTGAGAACAGCAAGATCATAGAAGATGACATAAGCAAGCATAGGGACGACGATGATAACGAGTCAAGCGACGATGAGGAGATCGAGTCGCAGGGAGACGATGTAGCTGTAGAGCAGATGAATGGACTTCTGATTCATGGGCCGACGTCGTCTTTCAACAAGGAGCAGCACAGCCAGCATAAGAAGAAGAAGGCCTTGCTGAAGAAATTCGGGAGCCTGCTCAAGAAGAAAACTCATTTCACCAAGTTGAACAGCCATGCCAAACTAGTATCTTAACTCGAATTCCATGTACACCCTATGCTAAAAATCCATTCTTTAATTTCCTGGCAACTACTCCATATATGTTCAGGTTATTGGTTTTTGGTAGCATGCCCAGCAGCTCCTCTATCCGGCCATCCATCCTGTGTTTTGCGTGTGTTTTGCGTATGGAGGTGAAAAACGGTGCTCCAGCAGAGTTTTCATTACACACTCTATTTTTTGCAGGTCCTCCAAACCGAGCCCTTCACAAGTCAAATATAGAGGTTCTCCAAACCATTCTCTTGGCTGTAGAAAAGAAAGAAAGGTGGGGAAAATATTAGTAAAATATAAGATTTTGGTGTATGGAGGATGGGATATGGATGATCTGTTGGAGTGAAAAATAATATGGAGTAGGAATCTTTTTGGATGATCATCTAAATTGGAGTATGGAGGATAAAATTTAGATGAGTTGCTGGGGATGCTCTTAGGCTCATTAATTTGTACCAATTGAGTGGCTTTGTCAGCGAACCGTAAACGTACAGAAGCAATCTGTATCCATATGAAATGTCTGAAACTATGAATCCAGATATCACCCATTTTGCTGTTAAATAGAATATCACAGCTGCTAGATGTCCAAATTATAGCTACCTTAACTAGAGTATAATTTAGGACGGAGGAAGTCAAGTGGGTAGGATATGCTAGGAGAAATTAAATCTAAAACTGTTGATATTCATCATGGTTTGTTACCGTTGGATTGGATGCATCAGGCGGCTGTCGTCCTGGTCAAAGATTTCAGCGAGGCGGATGAGAGTGTGCTTTGAAAAGTCAATAATCAATTTGTCTTTCCGTCTCCCTCCTGCAGGCTGCAGTAGAGTAGAGGATGGATTGGATTAATCGTCTGCATCATATTCTGGGACTAGCTTATTAGCAGTAGTAATACTGCCACTGATAGATACAGACAGTACTGTACATACTTTTACTGATAATTTAATTGTTGGCTGCCAAACAGCAGGCGCTCCACCAGCTCAGCTCGGATATTTGTGGACTGGAAGCACATCACTATCGTAATCATCATCATCTCTAGTATATGTGCGGTGCCTGCCTCTTGTCATATTCTCCCCGCTTTTCTTTTGCAAATTGCAAAGAACACGCCGATTATTTCCCACAAGAACAAAGTGACCAAAAAAATACTTACAAAGAAAAGCAAAAACAAGGTACATGAGTGACGGTGACAGCCACTTAGTATAACAAGAGCATTTTAGCTTAGCCAGTCAAGTGGTGCCAGCCAGATCAAGAGAGAGTTAATCTGTTCGTTACACGCAGTAGTAGAGCCTGATTGGTTAACAACTAAATTTATCACATCTAATCTTAGACAAGTTATAATTTTATAAATTTCTTATTACAATTTTATTTTATCTAACTCTTAACCACCTGACCCATATATTATATACTCTATTTTCTTACCAAACTTTGCTTAAGTTTAGTTTATCATTTTGTTTGCTATAGAATTATAGCAAGACTAAGCTTAGTTATCTTTGTAAAAAAATGTGTACCAACATTAATCCCAAAACAAATAGACACGTATAAGCTCTAACCTGTGAATGTGAAAAATTCGATCCAAGTCTGATTTGACCAGATCCAGAAGCAGCAAGCAATATAATGAAGCACTGTAAAGCTTGCTGGCCCATTTCCAAGTCAACCGTCCACGCCCCCCCCCCCCCCCCCCCCCCCACACCCAGCAAATACGTCCCTTAAAGTAAACTGGAATTTGCCACGTCATTTACTTGACCACAGAAATGTCTTGCGTACTGTAATTGCCCATATTTTCGGCTGACCCCGGAAAGCTATGCACGTATTGTATTTATTCTTCTTCTCCTCACGGACACGCCAAGCATTAGCAACATCCATTTGCTTACGCACATATCGCATCACCAAATGAATATATATCCCCTCTACTTGTACGACGAGGCAAACAGCTAGGAGTATCATGCTTTACATTTTCATGTCTGCCAAATTTATCTTCACGATTACAAAGACTGTGTAACGCTTCTAAGCTATCCAGCATGATTGGCACGCCTGCTAACCAACATAAGCCTTCAAAAACACTAGTGTTACAGCTAGCTAATTACTTGTCACTTGTGTCTCCCTGGTATTAAACTTGTAGCCCTGAAGCAAATATGCTTGGATACAGACCAGAAACAGCAGGAACGTATGGTAGCAATGGTGTAGTTGATATGGCAAATGCAATGTCTTTAATTTCTTCCAAAAAAGTGGAGAAATACCAGTATTGCCTTAGAACAGGTAAAGAGAATTGGAAAGGTTACTTATGTGCAGCATGAGATTCCCTGAATCCTGAGTATAAGGGACCAAAAGCTGTAAAGGAAAGCCATACAGAGATTCAAATTTTCATCCTTGAAAGTATTATGCAACAATACCACAATGTAGCAACGGTTTTGCTTTCTGGAAGCTGCCCTAGCTTCGACAAGCAAGCATGGCATGGTCATCCCTCCTCCATGGCCAGCATAATCAGACATCTATAGATACACCTTGTTCCTTTTCAGCAAAACTATCATGCCATTACCATGAAATTTGATAATGATTGCAATAATACTCTTTTAACTTACAAAGGTATGAGGTGCACAAAGAATACTGATTGCCTATATATAGAACAACACGAACCACCCTTTAGTTATTCCCTACTTTAGAATTACAAGGCCAGGATTCACAAGGAGATGTCATATTAATCCTAGAACAGAGGAACAGCAGACTATAATAAGCCATATAACTCAAAAGGCTAGAACCTATAAGAAAATTCAGATAACCCAGGAACCCCCAATTGCAAAAGCACCAGCATTTCTGAGATGCACAGAATAATACACAACAACCACACCATTTCAAGAAATATCAAATTTGTCTAGAATTTTTTTCCCACATTGAAAGCTTCAATCAGAGGATATATGATTGGCAACTTTTGGGTCCATCACACATTGTAGGTACACAAGAAAATGAATCAGTGAAGCATACAAGAGCCAAAGAGTATAGCAGTGTATCCCCATTCGTACGAAAAGGTATATGGACATTTTTGGATGCTACTAACTGGGACCAAAAAGGTATATCCCTGGCAGAAACCAGTAACCAATACTTTTCAACCATGGATATGCAACCAAGCTTATCAAGCTCCATGGATGCATGAAAAGACTAGCATGATTCACATTGTGGCATTTCCCAAATTCAAAAATAACATTGTTGCGGTATCTATCACAATGTAAAGATGTACATGACACACTTAGGGATAAGGAATATTAATTCCATATTACTGTAAAGATATATGAGTATATGTAGCAAGCGCTCAAAAAGTGATAGCGATAACAATGATGTACTAAACCTCAACTCTCATCTGATAGGTGTTGGTACAAATAAGACAACTTGCTGATCTTCCTGTCAAGCTGATGTCTAAAAGTTAGCTTCTCCCCTAGGAAGAAAAAGGTAGGGGCAAACATTCTGCTCAAGAGTAGGTAAACCAAACGTCACTCGTAAGCAAAATAACAGTGAGGAAGGTCTAATCTTTAATGAACTAAAGGTTTACAATTACATGTTTCAAGCCTAATCACTCAAGAGTCTAAACTACAACATGCCCAGTTTTTTGCTGTCCAGGTTTTGCAGCTAAGAGAAGTGAATGAATTAAAAACTTTCCCAGTTATACAATTACAAATATATGAGCAACCACCTTATAGACTGACTGATATAATGACTGACTAATCACACAAGCAGTAAGAGCAACAAATAGTGGTGTCCGAAGCTGCAACCCACCTGTGCCCAACTCCGGGGCAGGGACCAATTCACCTCACAGTAGCTACAACCCTAGCGTCAATGTTACATGGCCGCGGCCTCCACGGGAGCTTGTGCCGTGCTGCGGCGAGCGGCCTGCACTACATCTCTCTCCACCTTGGGCTCAGAATTGGCAAGAACCCGGAAGGCGAGAGCAGCCCTGACGGCGACTGTGGGAACCAGAGGCTAGGCGACGGCGGAGCCATGGGCCCTGGACCCAGGATCCCTGTGCCCGGCAGCGGCGACAGCGCGGGGAAGTTGGGCGTGAATGGCCCCGGGTGCTGGAAGCCCGGCGATAGCAGCGGGTACGGTGACCTGGGCGTGGGCGAGAGCAGGTTGAGAAAGCCGCTCGGCGAGGGGAGTATCCCTGGCGACGGCACCGGCGGCGGTAGCGGGGGGTGAGTGTGGTGCGGAGGGGCCTGCTGTCCCGCAGTTGCTGCCGCTCCAGCCGCCGCAGCAGCGGCGGCGGCGGCGGCGGCGGCGCCTGGCGGGGTGGCGCTGAAGAGGGAGTTCTCGAGGATGCGCATGTAGGCGGAGACCGGGGAGTCGGCCCAGACCGGGGGGGCAGGCATGGGCATGGGCTGCGGTGGCGGTGGGCGGTGGAAGGTGGGGTTGTGGTTAGGGTTGGGGATCTGGTGGTTGTGGACGGGAGGGGGGCGCGCGACGGGGGTGGAGATGGGAGGCGGCCGGATCTTCTGGAGGCGCATGGAGGGGGGCTTGGGCTGCTGGTGCTGCGGCGGCAGCGGGCGGTGAGGGTGGTGCTGTGGCGGCGGCGGAGGCGGGGAGGGGGTCCCCGCGGTGAGCTGCTGGACTATGTCGCGGAACTGGTTCTTGCTGATGTTGTAGACCTGCGGCTGTGGCTGCGGCGGGCGTGACGGCGGCTGCGGCTGCGGAGGCGGTGGCGTGGCCTTGCGGATGTTGCGGCCGAGCTTGTTGACGCCGAGATGCGGGTTGCTGCTGCTGCTGCTGCGATCCATGGCGGTGGACGGGGACTGAATCGGCGGCCGGGAGCAGCAGGGCGGGGCGATTGGGCGCGGCGGTGAGGCTAATCGAAGGGCAGGGAGGAAGGGGAGGGCATGGAGGCGGCGGAGGAGAGGAAGCCGGGATGCACACGGAAGGAGAAGGGGAAGGGGAAGAGCAAGTGAGCCAAAACCGCAACTGCAACTTGACTTTTGGGGCAGCGGCAAACGAGACGAGAGAGTGACGGCAAGGGAATCTACTACTACTACTCATCGCTATTCGCTCCCATTTCCTGTGTCCACTGCTGGCTACTCTTCTCTCAAACTTTTCCACATCCAATTTGCAGTAATAATCTCATTAGCTCTTGAATTTTACAGTCTCAGCAAGATAAGGGGAAAAAAAGATTATCTGGGCGTCCGAATGGCCAACAAAATGCCACATTTGATTTTTGTCCCGGGGTGAGTCAACAGGTAAATGGATGGATGATTGTTCTTTCGCCCCGTGCCGTGATATGGTCCACCTCTCAACATCTACTCACAAACTAATTGCATTGTCTCTCTCGATGATGACTACTACGGTTAATTTCGTATCAACCAAAGGACTATGTTCGGTAGTTGCAGAATAACCAGGTGTCCAAAACCCACGTTTTTAATTTTCACAACGAGCAAGGTAACAACTTCTGTTCTTTTACCCATTTAGTGAGCCCCATGTAAATCAAATTGACTGAGTGAAATTGCACCACAAAATACACCAGACTCAAGTACTGAATAAACATCGTCATCGGATGTGCCTTCTTCTTCAGTTTATTCGGTGAGACTTAACACGGGTGTTTTATCTTAATTTACTCAAACGTTAACCAAAACTCATGAAATGGCATCAGCACGCCGGGAGGGAGAGGGCACTCCACTTCAACGCGCTTCAGATGTCAATGCCTGCAATTGAAATAGCGTGTCCAGATGACCAGATATTATCCTCCGCGTGCTGAATTTATAATCACAGTCATAGCTACTAGTACTAATCGCTACTTGATAGTGGAATATCCATTGACCAACAACGATACTGACAATCATCAAGTCCTACTTCTTC
This sequence comes from Oryza punctata, assembly GCA_000573905.2. Lineage (NCBI taxonomy): Eukaryota > Viridiplantae > Streptophyta > Magnoliopsida > Poales > Poaceae > Oryza > Oryza punctata. Next base: position 27,623,288 of record CM002497.2, read on the forward strand.
AGGTCAAAAATAAATCTAGTACAGTACAAGAGTATCTGTATGCATACAAGGTGCATAATGATTATTGGGACATCTTGGTATTGTATCAAATTAAGGGAAACGATACTGCTTCTTTTACTGAAAATGAGTGAAAACTTCAATTCTTTTCTGGACCTTTGCAGAAAGCCCCAAACGACAAGTTCTACCGACAAAAGGGACTAGTTCATAAGCTAAACTAAACTTCAAGCTAGTTGTTTTATGAAATGGAGTTGAGCAAGATAGACAAATTAATAATTTCTCGAGATACATGCTTGCTTATACATTATTTCCTTTTTATGTAAAAGAAACATTCTTGCTTACATCAACCGATTAAGTTGACTTGGGCCAGCTGTTGCATGCTTACATCCAGCAAATTATTCCATGTCTTCTTCTCAACTCAACATTGTTCTCCTCGCGATTAACACCGAACTTGTGGAAAACTGCTGGAATAACAAGCTTTTGTGAAGACATAGTAGGGTTTCTTTATGAACAGATGTCTGTGAAGACGTAATTAGCAGGGAAACTGAGCTGATGTTGGCAGGGCAACGCCAAACGATATCAAGGAAACTAAAGCCAAACAAGACAAAACGACAGTCAACGACGATGCATGTTGTTTTCGCCCCTCAAGTAATATAATACTCTCTCCGTTTTATATTACAAGTTGTTTTAACTTTTTTCGTTATCAATCTTCCTTAAGTTTGATTAGAAAAAACTAGCAAAATTTGTTACTTCAAATTAATTTCATTAAATGCAATATTGAATATATTCAGATAGTATGTGTGTTTTGTGTTGGGAATGTCGCTATATTTTTTTATAAATTTAATCATACTTAATAAAGTTAAAGCGATTTATAATTGTTAGAATTTCTGGAAGTGCCTAGGTGCCGATCTAGGGGGTTTACTAGCTCATAGGAATAAGGTGTGGTTTCTTGGGGAGAGGAAATGGAAAGAGAGAGGAAGAGATGAACGGACCTTCGTTGCCCTTGGAGCTCGACGCAGCCATGAGAGGGTTCGCAGTTGGGGATGGTGACGGCGGTGAGTTGTTGGCGGCGGTCTTCCCCTCACTTCAGCACGTATCCCGATCGGTGGGAGCTAGGGTTTGTGTGGGGAGCGTGGCGCACGGCGAACCTCGTACGGCGTGCCCGGTGGCTCCCCCTATTTATTTAGCGCTGCGTGAGAGGGGCCCTCAGCCACGTACGGCTGGCGCCCCCGATCAGGGCGCGTAGAGGTGGAGTGGGGAATCGGTTTGGGGAATCGGTAAAACCGATTCCCCCGGGGATCTCAACTAACATTCTCCCCTTCGATCTTCGCCTTTCTTACTTCTCTTACTTATTATTTACTTCTAAATAGATTGATACACAGAGCACACTTCATCATGACAGTCTCCACTTAACCATCAGACGCAACGACTACAATGTACCTCCCTATCTCGAAATAAACACTGGGCCCTTTTGTGATCCAAGGATCATAGGCTTTCCTGTAAACCCATGCCGGCTAAGTGTTCTCTGAACACACTGGGCGGTAAGCCTTTTGTAAGCGGATCCGCTAACATTTCCTTTGTTCTTATATGCTCGAGACTAATGGTATGATCCTGGATCTTCTCTTTCACAACATAAAACTTAATGTCAATGTGTTTGGCAGCACCACTTGACTTATTGTTGTGAGCATAAAAACACTGCTGGCTCATTGTCGCAGTACATCTTGAGTGGCCTTTGAATGTTGTCGACCACCTTTAACCCGGGCACAAACTTTTTTAACCATTTTGCCTGCCCCGTGGCCTCATAACTAGCTACAAACTCGGCATACATCGTAGATGATGCTATGATGGTTTGCTTGGAGCTTTTCCACGAAATGGCTCCTTTTGCGAGAGTGAATATGTAACCCGATGTGGACTTTCTATCGTCTACATCTCCCGCAAAATCTGAATCCGAATATCCTTCTATCTCTAGGGAAATAGATCTTCTGTACGTTAGCATGAGGCCTTTTGTGCCTTGCACATAACGCAAAACTTTCTTTACCATTCTCCAGTGATCTATGCCTGGATTTTCTTGATATCTGCCAAGTATCCCGGTAACAAAAGCTAAGTCAGGGCGCGTACATACTTGAGCATACTGTAAGCTTCCGACAGCTGAAGCATATGGAACCGCTTTCATTTGATCGATCTCATATTGGTTCCTGGGACATTGAAATTTCCCAAATCTATCGCCCTTGACTATGGGAGCAGGTGTAGGCTTACTCGCATGCATACTGTATTTCTTTAGAATCTTTTCCAGATATGCCTTTTGCGATAGTCCTAAAAACCCCTTTTCTTCTATCTCGGTGAATCTCTATTCCTAGAACGAATGAGGCTTCACCAAGATCTTTCATATCAAAATTCGAGGACAAAAACTTTTTCGTCTCCAATAGTAGATCAACATCACTACTAGCGAGTAGGATGTCGTCTACATATAGGATAAGGAAAATGAATCTCCCATTTCTAAACTTTGCGTAAACGCAATTGTCCTCTTCATTTTCTTTAAACCCAAACTTTCTTATCACTTCATTAAACTTTAAATACCACTGTTTGGAGGCCTGTTTTAATCCATAAATGGATTTCTTCAGATGACATCCCATTTGTTCTTTTCCTTCCACAACAAAACCTTTAGGTTGTGCCATGTAGACATTCTCATACAAATCCCCATTAAGGAATGCCGTCTTTACATCCATTTGATGTAACTCTATATCATAATGAGCCACCAGTGCCATTACGATTCTGAAGGAATCTTTGCATGGCACCGGAGAAAATGTCTCATTATAATCTATTCCTTCTCTCTGAGTAAAGCCTTTTGCCACGAGTCGCGCTTTATACCTTTCCACATTCCCTTTGGAGTCACATTTTGTTTTGTAGACCCATTTGCAGCCTACTGTCTTGGCTCCTTTAGGAATCTCTTCCAAGTCCCAAACTTTGTTGGTACTCATTGATCTCATTTCATCTTCCATGGCCTCAAGCCACTTTGATGAATGAGCACTTCTCATGGCTTCTTCAAACGAGGTGGGATCTCCCTCTGTTTGAACTTCTTCACTAGCATAGACTTGGTAGTCACTAGGAATAGCTGACTTTCTCTCTCTTTGAGATCTTCTGAGTTGTGGTACATCTTCTATTTGGGGCTGATGTTGCTCTTCCTCTTGTGTGACAACTGGCTCTTGAGAACCCTGTATAGCAGGTTCCTCCTGTTCAGTCGTTGTTGCCACAGGAGAACTAACAACAGGTGTTGACACCGCAGCGTTCTGTGCTGTCGGTGTAACAGCAACAGGTATCGAGAAAAAAGGTTCTTGAATCATCGGAGTAGGTACACATACCCGCTTCTCTTCAAGACTAATTTCTCGGGGTAGCATGCTCCCCTTAACTATTTGATCCTCCAGAAACACTGCGTGTCTCGTTTCTACGAACTTGGTGTGTCTGTCAGAACAGTAGAAATGAAAACCTTTTGATTTCTCAGGGTAGCCAATGAAATGGCAACTGACTGTCTTGGGATCTAGCTTCCCAATATTCGGGTTAAATAACTTTGTCTCAGCTGGACAGCCCCACACCCGTACATAGTTAAGTGTGGGTTTCCTTCCTGTCCATAACTCATACGGCGTTTTGGGCACCGACTTACTTGGTACTCGATTAAGAATATGGGCAACGTTTTTTAATGCCTCCATCCATAGACTTATCGGTAAAGTGGAGTGGCTTAACATACTTCGGACCATGTCCATTAGAGTACGATTACGTCTTTCAACCACTCCGTTCTGCTGAGGCTCGCCCGGTGTCGAGTACTGGGCTACTATGCCATTTTCCTGCAGAAACCTTGCAAAAGGTCCAGGTATTTGGCCATAAGGGGGTATGCCGACCGTAGTATTCTCCTCCACGGTCGGATCTTACTATTTTAATCTTTAGATCATGCTGATTTTCTACCTCAGCCTTGAATATCTTAAACTTATCCAATGCCTCCGATTGTTCTTTAATTGGATAGATGTAGCCATAGCGCGAATAATCATCTGTGAATGTTATAAATGAATCATAACCATCCACAGTCTTGATTGGAAAAGGACCACAAATATCTGTGTGTATGATTTCCAATTTTCCTAAACTTCGTATGGCTCCTTTCTTTATTTGTTTAACATACTTTCCTTTGATACAATCGATGCAATATTCTGGATTCTCAAAGTCTAGAGGATGCAGAATTTCTTCTTTAATTAATCGCTCAATTCTCCCCTTCGAAATGTGACCTAAACGACAGTGCCACAATTTCGCAGAGGTTTCATCATTGCATCAAAATGTGACCTAAACATGAGACGGAAACTAAATTTCTACTTCAGGAGGGTACATAGAGAACATTCTGCAAATAAAGTGTGAAGCCATTATTCAATTCTAATGGATGTTCTCCAATAGCTTCAACTTCAGCTTCGACACCATTTGCCACTCTAATGCATCTTTCTCCTCTTGCTAGGATCCTCCTCGTACGGAATCCCTGTAATGAATTTGCAACATGAATGGTCGCACCTGAATCAACCCACCAAGCGGATTTTGAATAACCTACATACAGGGATTCATCTACAAATGTAATAATATCCTCACCTTTCTTTAGCATGTGCTTCAGGAATTCAGGGCAATCCTTCATGTGGTGCCCCTTCTGCTTGCACCACTTGCAAGTGTCCTTATCTACCACCACTGCATTGCTTGGTCGTGGATCACTTTGTGGTGCCTTTCCGTGTGCCTTAGGAGAGACTGTAGTCTGGTTGTGATTATTCCTCTTCTTATTGTGCTTCACATAGCTGGCGGAATCACCACGGGACTTGGGTCTATCCTCTTCTTGCACACACATGGCAATGAGCTTCTCAATGTCCCAGTTTTCAGGCTGTGAGTTGTAATTAACAACAAAAGCCTCAAAATCTGAGGGCAAGGAGGCAAAAACAAGGTGAACTAGGAACTCATCGGGGAGTACTAAGTCCATCTTCTTAAGCTTTGAAGTGATGCCGCTCATCTTCAAAATGTGCTCTCTAACCCCTCCGCCAGTGTACTTCATAGTTACTAAGTTCTTAATGAGGGTGCTTGCATAAGCCTTTGAAGAACCAGTAAACTGATTCTCCACCTTCTGAAGATACTCACTGGCCGTGGTACAGGGTGGGATTGCTCCCCTTATTGCCTCCACAATGGAGCTCTTAATTACCATTAGGCACTTGCGGTTTGATGACTCCCACTTCGCACGATCGGTGTCGTACTTTTGTCTTGTTGGAGCATGGTCCAACATCCTTTGCTTGAAGTCATCTTCGCTCTCACCTTCTGCCTGCACTGGAGCAACAGGCTCAGTGGGGCGAGCCTCAGTGAGAGCTAAATCTATGTCGGACAGCGCAAGTGCTATCTCAATCTTCTCTCGCCATGAGCCATAATTATTCCCGTTAAGGGGCTCAACGGCCGAGATGTACACTAGTGGGTTAGTGGTTCCTGAAAACAAACTAAAGAAATTGAGAAACTTTTAAAACTCTTGTACGTCTTAATTTAACGTTGGTCAAAATTAAGACATACAATATACTACCACATTAATTCTATATCACCGTTGGGCAGAAACAGAACCAATGCATGGAAAACTGATAATCATTATAATAATATTGCTATTAGCAACGTTGGTCTTAATAACAACATTACACACATTATAGCAGCGGAAAAAAAATAATAACATGCAATTTCGGAAGCATAACTTACATTTATCTACTCTCTAAACAATTTTCACGTTGGTTTAAAATTGCTTAGAAATAAATTCATTCAATAACTATAATTGTTAATGCTTCTGAAAAAACTAAAAGGAAAAGGACTAAAACTAAACTTCTTTGCTTCGGCCGAAAAGGGCCTTAAACAGACTTTTAGGGGCCTAAAACAGACTCCTCCTTTTGTTCTTCTCTTCGGCCGAGGGACGCAAAACAAACTTTTCTATTTTGGCCCTCGGCCTGCGCTTGCTCTGGCCGGCCCTCCCGTGCACCAGGCCGCAACGTGGGCCTGGGCTGGGAAAGTGGCGGTTGTGCGCCTCCCTCTTGGGCCGTTTTTGGCCCGGCCAATGCCGGCCGTCCGATCCTAGGGTTTCGATCGGACGGCCGACCGGAGAGATCGGGGAGACAAAACCTCCCACTCCTCCCGGGCGCCGGCCAAAACCCTAGGCCTCTCCTTCCTCGCCGACGGCGAATGAATGGCGGCACGGCGACGAACCAGCAGCGCCGCCGCATGCCCTCTCGCCGGTGCGTGCCCTCACCCGAGTGTGAGTGTGCCGCCGTCGAGGGGCCGTGCTGCGGCGCCCTTGGCCCTTCTTCCCGCGCACGTCGGCGACGGCCGGCGGCGGTGGTGGCGAACTTCCCGCGCCCGCGTGGCAACGGCCGGCGGCGGCGGTGGCGGGCTTCCCGCGCACGCGCAGCGACGGCCGGCAGCGGCGGTAGCGGGCTTCCCGCGCGCGCGTCGGCGATGGCCGGCGGCGGCGGTGTCGTCTTTTGGTCCATCAGCAGCGGCCGGCGGTGGGAAAGGTTAGGGTATTTCCCCCTTTCCCCTTTTTTTGTTTGATCTTATCTTCGGGGACCCGAGATCCCCTTTGCACTTCTTCTTCCCTCCTAGATTTTCACTGTAGGCCGGCTCTGATACCATTGTTAGAATTTCTGGAAGTGCCTAGGTGCCGATCTAGGGGGTTTACTAGCTCATAGGAATAAGGTGTGGTTTATTCGGGAGAGGAAACGGAAAGAGAGAGGAAGAGATGAACGGACCTTCGTTGCCCTTGGAGCTCGACGCAGCCATGAGAGGGTTCGGAGTTGGGGATGGTGACGGCAGTGAGTTGTTGGCGGCGGTCTTCCCCTCACTTCAGCGCGTATCCCGATCGGTGGGAGCTAGGGTTTGTGTGGGGAGTGTGGCGCACGGCGAACCTCGTACGGCGTGCCCGGCGGCTCCCCCTATTTATTTAGCGCTGCGTGAGAGGGGCCCACAGCCACGTACGGCTAGCGCCCCCGATCAGGGCGCGTAGTTGCGATCTGGGCCTGGGATCGCAACTAACAATAATATGAAAATATCTTTTAATCTCTCTATTGCTTCATTGATTTATTGATTTCTCCTTCCTTCGGATAGTTTCCACATTCCAGTATCAGGAATGGTCCAATTGGGCCAAGGAAGAAATTGCTCTGCAAATAGCAATGGGCCAGGCAGCTAACAGGAACTGAAGTTCAGACCTTATTTCGAAAAACGAAGGGGGTAAGTGAAGCTTTCACATAAACACGCAACTGAACAAAAGCTGCAATCACTTATGGTGACTGATTAAGTACTGGAACATTGCATTGCAAATTGCATTATTCAGTTGTAACATTCAAAAGGCATTCAGAAGAACTGAAACATGAAGCGAAACACAGAAGGCATTGTATTGCAGCAGACTGAATCAATGTGTGTCTGTCCAGATCAAAAGAAAAGAAGAAGCTACTAGTAGTAATGTTGTTTTTCTTGCTTGGATGCGAAGTGTATCACTGCTATGTTGTGAGGGAGTCTATTCCTCTTCCTCCTCCACCTCATGGAATCGGAGATGCTTCCCCTCCGGCACAGGCAGGCCCCTCAGAACCATGGTGCAGTTCTCCACCGGCACATGCGCCACGTCCTCCCTCTCCATCTCGCCGTCGCTGTCGTAGATGAACCTGGTGTGCTTCCCCTGAAACGCAGGCAGCCCAGCCTTCTTGTCCTCCTCCTCCTCGTCAAACACGGACATCTTGCTCATCCCCTCACACAGATCATCAAAGCACTCATCATCATCTTCTGTTAGCCACTCCTCCTCCGGGTCTTGCTCAGTGAACGTGTCCTCGTCACCCTTCTCGGAGCTGGCATTCACCTGGATTGACCATGCCGATGAGCTGTCGTCGTCCGGTGATCTGTCGCTGCTGTCCTGGAACGCGAGGGACGACGACGAGATCACTGAGGCAGCATTGGGCAGGTCGGATTTCCCGGGGGAGTCGTCGAACACCAGTGCACGGTTGCACTCCCCAAGGTGGTTCTCCTCCGCCTGAGCTGGAGGCGGCGGCAGGGCAGCTGCAATGACCTGCACGACAGACAGATCAGCTCAAGACCAATTGCAACAATAACTACACATGGGCAAGTAAGTTTATGCAGAAAATTTATACTGCAAACACATGACAAATGCCCTTATGCAGAGTTGGTGTTACAAGTAATGTAAACAGAGGGATGACATTAGCATCTTCTGAATCCTTTTTGAATGCAGCAAGCCAAGAAACCGAACGTTATCCTAGCTAGAACAATCGAACAGAATTGCACCCAATGTAGAATGAAAACCAGACTGAAGATAGAGACAAATTGAATTTCCTGTATAACACCTGAGAAATGTCCTTGTCAAATCTTGCATTACGCAATGCAGAGGTCGTGTTACAGGTAATGTAAGAGCAGCAATAAGCAAATACAGTAGTACCATCTTCTGAATCATTCCGTCTAATATATTTGAAATGCAGCAAGTGAAGAAACCAAATGTTATCCTAGAACAATTGCACGAGGCATGATTAATCGAACAGAATTTATACTACTATTGGATATTCTGAATCCAGCCATTCAACTCGGGAAATCGAAGGATGTCCAACAGCTAGAACAACAATTTCGCGCATAAAAAAAAAGAGACACATATATATTGGATTGGATTGTATCATTTGAACAAAATGATTGCACGCATGATTGATTGGTCGAACAGAAGGAGAAGGAAATCATATTAGGTATGTTTACCTGCAGCTTGGGAAGCAACTCCTCCTCCTCGAGGACGCATGGCACCGTGATGGTGAAGGCGTGAGGGGGGGCGGCGGCGAGGTGCGGCGTGTTGGCCGGCGTGGGCGCGAGGAGGTGGGCGGGGGACCTGGCGAGGCCGAGCAGGGCGTGGATGCGGAGGAGGGAGGGAGGAGCGGCGCAGGAGGAGGAGGAGGCGTCGTCGTGGACCTTCTGGAGGAGCGTCTTGACCTGGCCGCGGAGGAGCGCCTCGCCGGATCCGGGGGTGCGGCGGGCCTTGGCGGCGGTGGTGGAGGCCGGCGTGTGGAGGCCCGATGCGGCGAGGCCGACGATGGGGGAGTCGTTGGTGATGTCGTGCAGGGCGGGGCGCGGCGCGGCGGCCTTGGCCATGGAGCGGGTGATCCTCCTGGTGGAAAGGGGCGTCTCCATGCTTGGATGCGTGCTCGTCGTCGGCTGCTTTAAAGTTTAAACGGAAGTTCGTGGTGGAGGTGGAGTACAACGGTCGGTAATATGACCGTTGTCCCGTTACTAGCCGTTGCAACTAGGCCCATATACGTACTACGGCCCATCTTCAAGCTATATGAACTGAAGAAGCTGATCGGAACTAGTTTCCTCTTTTGTTTTTGCGCCACGAGAAATGTCCTCAGAATACTGTCGAACATTGGGACAGTATGCCTCCGGGCATGGAGGACTTGGTGGCCAGCGATTATGCTGAGTCCTTAAGTTAATGGAAAGTTCTTTTCCTCTCAAAAAAAACTATTTGTCACAATGACATATAAGCCCTCATGTATCTATCTCACAAGACAAATCGTTAATTACCACATATAACAATGGCAAATAGTTAAAATATTCCCCAAATAAACCATGCATGGGCCAAATCGAATCGAACCAAATGGACAGAAAAATCAATTAGTCTGCATGTACAAATATAACTGATTTTGATGAAAATTCCTTAGAAAATCCATGAATAAATTACTATAAATTAGTGGATGGTACAAAGTTCATACCAATACCATTCAATAGATTTGTTGCATTTTTAATATGAAAAGTTAGCAATTGGATTGCTATCCAAATTGCATTAAATTTCCAGATTTTATAATATGAGATATAAATTAAGAGTATTAATAAATAGTTCATAATAAACACGGATACCTGAAATTAGGGGGGATACAAGTATCTATTGTATTCTATAAGCTTTATACTAGAACTAATCCATTTTAGACAAAATTATACTATAATTTTTAATATTTTTTGTGTTCATAATAAAGTGTGAAATTATATATACAATCTTTCAAAAACACTAAAATATATTTATTATTGTACATTTTTTATTTTTTTTGTTCACAATAAAGTGTGAAATTATATCTACTATCTTTCAAAAACACTAAAGTAAATTTATTATTGTACAATTATTTTTATGATGCTAGCCACTACACTAGTTGAATTAATTAATTAACCGTATGTTAGGGTGCACAAAAGGTGCCGTCCGTCCTAGAGGCCACAGTACTCCCTTTGTTCACCTCTTTCACGGCAAATCTTATAAACTTTTCGTAACACTAGTAAAATGCACATGCCTTTGTTATGGGTAAAAAGCTATTCCTATTTGAATATATGTTATTCACTTGATTTCAAATAAAATATAAAACTACCGTATAATATCAGAAAATATCAATAACTAATTTATCTATCTATTATATTATTAAGACAGCTCGAAAATAAGGCAACATGTTCGCTGTGGAGACTAAAAATTCCCACATTAATCAAAGAAAAAGAAAAGAAGAGTCCAAACAGAAATACAATATAAAAATAACTGAAATTCGGAATTAAAAATAAGCAATATTGAAAGAGGGGTTCATATAAGAACCCAATACGTTATTAATTAAAATTCGGAATAATAAATAAATAATTTTCTGAAATTAGGAAAGAAAAAAATAGTTCAAGTAGGAATACAGTTTTAAAATAACTAAAATTTAGAGTAAAAAATAAATATTGAAACAACAATTAATCCATCTATAACACAACACGAGATTAATTATAATTCCAAATGCAATTTAACTAGAAATGCAATTTATAAATAGCTAAAATTCGTATATAAAAAATAAAGACTATTGATAGAATAGACCATCTAGAACATATGAAGAGATTAATTAAAATTTGGAATAACAAATAAAATAAATTTTGAAAATAAAAAAATAATTATAAGAGTTAAGTAGGAATATAATTTACAAATAAAAATATTAAAATGAAAAATATGGATTTTTCGAAAAGAATAGTTCATCTAGAACACAACGATATCAAATGACAATAAAGAGGGAAAAAACCATATGCCTGTAAGGGAGTAAAGTGGTGGTAGTTGATGGGACATATAAAAACTACAAACATATAAATAAAATTCCAAATAGAATCCCAATGATGATTAAGAGAAGAAACAACGGACAAATCATTAAGCAGCACGGTCGCGATAGTTGGCTGGATTATAGAAAGTAAAAAAATAAACCACAATGATAATCATGTTCAATTTTTAAAATCTCAAATAACAATAAAGAGGGAGGTAGCGGGTGGGTCGCGCGTAGAGGAGTACAGTGGCAAAGCCGCTGACGGTTTAACGGGATTTCTAAAAAGTAAAAAATGAATCAAAACGATAATTATATTCGATTTTAAAATCCCAATGATAATAAAAAGAGGAGGCAGCGGGGAGACCGTAGAGGAGCATAGTGACGGTGTTTGACGAAAGTTTAAAAAATTATAAAAACAAAATCCAACAAGACAATAAAGTCTAAAAACTAACCGGTCTAGTTTTTAAAGATTTCATAGAAAATGAATAGATATAGTGATAGATCGATAAATAAATAAATGCGTGATAAATGAGTAAGGGGTAGCGACCGAAGCGAATTTTAAAAACTATATCATATGTAGAAAAATAAATAATTTTGTATAAATGCTAGCCGTACAATTGCGCGGGTCACCCAGCTAGTTTGTAAAACAAGTAAAAGTTGCATATCATCTTTTACAGTAGTATAGAAATTGACATGCAACCCTTTTTCAAAATTAAGAATATAGATAGGCCAGGTACAGCCGGCCGATTGATAGCAAGGACCAAATAACTGAATCGAACCGAAGGAAATATATATATATATGGAGTGCAAAATAAGTGAGTATGCACGTACGAAGAAACTCATCATCATCTAGAAGATGAAGCAGGAATTACATAGTCGCCGAAGATGATTGAGATAACACAATAATAAATTAATTAGTCGACGCGCACGCCTCCGGCTGCTGCGTATGTGATGACGCGCTTGGACTCGCCCCACGCGTGGAAGTTGTCGCGGTCCGAGTCGTCGCACTCCGGGAACACCACGCCGCCGTTGTACCGCACCCTGTCGTGGCACGCGCTGTACGTCAGGTGCCGCGACCGGAACTGCCGCATGGCACCGCGCTTCGCCGGCGTCATCACGGCGACCTCCGACGTCATCAGGCCCACGGCGGCGGCCGCGCACTCGAGGCCGCAGTATATGTCGTCAGTACTACTGGCACCGGTGACGACGAGGTTGGAGAAGACGGCGGTGAAGGGCGCGTAGGCGTAGTCGACCTTGTACCTGCCGCCGTCGGTGGCCCAGGCTGAGCCGTCCCAGATGGTGGCGTAGACGGACATGGGCTTGGCGGGGTAGTCGGCGCCGGAGCAGCGGACGAGCTCGCGGATGGGGATGCCGTCGACGTAGAAGATGACGGCGGCGGGGGTCCAGGCGATGGCGTAGGAGTGCGGGGCGGCGGTGGGGTCGAAGGGGAGGAGGTAGCGCTCCTCGCGGCCACGGCCGGTGCTGCCGTTGCCGTACATGTTGGTCTGGACGTGCCAGGCGTGGCCTCGCCGGTTGCCCAACAGCTCGAAGTCCAGCTCGTCGTGCTTCCCCGGGAACACGTCGCCGTTCGACAGCTGCACTTTATTTTATATTCATCCATCTATTTACTCATTATATTTCTCTACAACACTACCACACTCTGGAGTAAACATGTGAGCCGTGATATTTTAATTCCTATAGATTTCACAGCCCACCTAATATAAATATATATATATATATATATTTATTTATTTATTTATTTATTTATTTATTTCTGACGGTTTTTGGCCTATGGGATAGACCCAAAGTCTGGTAGTAACATGCTAAAATGTATACAACCAAGTTGCATGTACGTAATGCAATAACTGCTTGTGCCCATTAACGGGGAAAAAATAAAATCAACACAATTGCTAAAAAAAATACTTTCAACTGTTTTTATTTCCAAAAATTTTAAATTCGGGATCGTCGTATTTGCCCCAAGATTGGGTGGATGGTGGGTTTTAGATTTTTTTTAAAGTAAAATACGGGCCCTGTAAAATTTTAGTACGTATACAAATATGTCAGATTTTTGTTTCTTTTCTTTTACTCTCTGCATATGATGAATTTGAAATTAAGATTTTATACATATGTGTAACATTATTGCAAGTACAAGATATATTTGGTGATATTTATTTATTGTGTGTACAAGATATATTTGTGTGGTATGTATACTAGTATACATGTATTCTATATATCCTTTTCTTTTTGGCTATAAAATTGAAGAGGGGAAAAAAGAAAAAGGCATGACAGGTACATGTCGCCTACCATTGGGGGTGAATAATCAATCTCCTCCACTCATCGGGAAGAAAAGAAGATTGGGCAGCGATTTTTGATTTGATGGGTCCGGACATGGGCTACTATACCTTATTGCATTGCCCAATGTATATATTTATATGCATAAATATGACCAATATAATGGATGAATATGATGGGTGTGGCAGTATATATGTGCACGCATGCAATGTGCACTCACCTACTGATCGAACACGAACTAAGGATAACGAATAAGTACCTCACCTACTGATCTTACTCCCCTCCATCTTATAAAAATAATATAATACATCCCCACGATTAATCATTTTATGGGACAAACAGAGGAAGTACACGATAATAATAATCAACTCAAAATTCACAATTAAAAATATCACATGATCAAGTCATAACTAAGCACGTAGCTAGCAAGCTAGCTCCCCAAGTAATTAATTAAATTTATGTGTATATCCAACAAAAATTTCTAGTTAACCAAACCAACAACATGTACAAATATCAAATTAATTAACTGAACATGCATGCCGGCCGGATCATATAAGGGCAAAAGGAAAATGAAAGAAAATTAAGAATTTTGTGCGCAATGACTACGTACTCCAATATCTATTGTTGGTCTGCTGCTGTAATATATATGTGGCGGTTGATTGCACTTGTTAAATTAGTAGGTTCGGTTTTATAATTTGGCGTTTCAGACAAATGTTTTGGTTTATTTTCTTTGTATAAATTATAGTCGTTTGAAAATAACAATTAATTATGTCCGGACAGAGTATAAGCTAACTAGCTAGGTTTAATATCCACCACCCATCTGTCGATCCCTCTCTATATACACATTGCCTTTTGCCTTCGTCATCGCCATCCAAATTTCAAACCCACGCTCACTTAGAATTTCTGAACCAACCAACTTAACACCAAGGCCCTAATTAAAAGACCAATTAATTAAGATGAGATCGATCAGTGCACGGCTGCTACATCGATCTTTTCTGGGTGGACGTACGTCGTCAACAAGATAACACCATGCTCGCTCGCAGAAGATCGAGAGCAAAAAGAAATAAAAACGTACAAGATAATTAGTAACAAGCTAGCTAGGATACGTAGCTCCACCGTCCAAACTCATAATCCTTACAGTTCCGCACAACTTAAATTGATTATGAGCTAGATTGAAGCACAAATTAAACAAATTAATTGATCATTAACTTGTAGTTAGTACTGATCAATTAATCGATCGATCTCCGTACGTATGAGTTAACTTGGAGATTGCGAAAATTCAGAAAATTGAAGGTTGGTGTAAGACATACGTACGTAGAAGGCGACGACGACGCCGGCGGTGTAGTCACGAGGAAGCTTGATGGAAGCACTGAAGAATCCATGGTGGTACGCCGACTTGGACACGAATCCAGAACCTGCATATACTCTTTAAATGATCGTAGCTAGCTAGCTAGCAGTAATCAAATTAATAAATTACCGGTGAAGCGGTCGAGTTTGAGGACGGTACGGCCGTCGGGCGAGCGAACGAGGTTGTCCCCTCCGAACAGCGGCGTGTAGGCGGTGTCGAACCGCACCGGCGACATGTCCATCGCCGCCGCCGCCGCCCAGCTCATCATCAACACACAAGATATCACAAGGCCGCTCCATGACCTCTTCGTCATCTCTTCAAACTGATCAACTACTGCTATAAATCGATCGATATATCTGACCGTAAAGTACTACTCCATAAAGCTAAGCAAGGTGAACTTTTCGCAGGTCGTTCGTCTCCTGTGCGCGCGCATGTCTCCATCAACATATATATAATCTCAGCTGGCAGGTAATTGCAAATTCCTCTTATTTCTTTTTTTTTTTTATGGGCAAGCTAGCTTTGGTAGAAGCAACGAGATACCTGCGCGTGGGATCACTTTACAGGTACTACTAATCCATCATCCAGAAATAATAATAAATCTACTTATACTATTATCTTACTGAAAAAAAGCTACGAGAGAGAAAAAGTCTAGAGATTAGATAGCTATGCATGCAACATTCGTTGAAAAACTTTACAAAATAACTACGACGTAAATTATGATATAATTTCATGAGTAAATTAATTCACGGTTCATAAACTTGTGTGATGAGTGCAAATAGATATAACAACTTGCAAAGTGCTCATTCCGATACAACAACTTACCTAGTCTGTGTGAACCTGGGTCAAAACGATCTGTATAGGTAAAATTGATCTAATGTGACGTATACTGATATGATGAGTAACTATTAGTATTACACATCAAAATTTAGACTAATAAAATATATAATTATAATTCACTTCATATTTTCAAGATTTAGATTGACAAAATATGAAACAATTAAAAATACCCAACCATGAAAACAAAACTTTTAAAAATAAGTTTTTGTGAAATTGAGTGTGTAAGAATGAAAATTAAAATATTTTTTTCCAGAGACCAAGGCATGGCCCAAATTTTCTTGGTCCCGAACATAAAAGGGAACAGATAGTTATATAGAGAATAAAAATTTTCCCAAGACATGAAATAAATTGTCCTCTACACAAAAATGAACTTTTTCACATCTAATTTATATTTTTATTGGATTCCAAATAAGATATCCAAAACATGGTCATACATGTAAGTAGCCATGCCATCAGTTTTCAATGTTACAAAGATATTGTTTGCATTTATAATTTCAGCCTTATTCGCACGAACTACTCAAGTTACCGCACCAGAATGAATAATTTGCAATTTATTGTACCTATTTGCAACCACCATGCAAGTTCATGTACCGTGAGTGTAATTTACTCTAATTTCATTGTAACTAACATGTAATTAGAATATAACTTATAAAAAAAAATTCTCTATGTGCTCTCGAGAGTTCCCTCAATCCCCTATATGGCATTGAATTTTGCCTTCATCCCTTATATACTCCTGAAATTTTATTTTGATTTGCTCTATACACATTCCATTGTTGACCATGAGTTAACTATTAATTTTTTTTGATTGACTATATTGTCCCTCTCTCATTCTTACGTGCTAGTTTAGTGATTAAACAAAATTCTCATGTGAAAAAGGATTTATTTATAAAAAACAAAGGGAATATAATTATTTGACCAAACATTTTAAAAAATAAATTTAAAATTTTTAAGTAATTTCGAATTAATTTGACCCAAATTTAACCGATAAATAAATAACTTTTGTTCCCAATTTTTAGACGAATTCTTATATGGATTTAGTGAAAAAAATTATTTGGTTTTCAAATTTTACATCAAATAATTTTGTCCCATTTGATTTTATTTTAAATTACAATGTTGCACATTGTAATTTATGGAGTAGGTGGCACATATGTATGGCAAAGGGGAACTATAGTCATTTTAGAAAAATCTAACGGTCAACTAACAGAACATGGATATAGGAGATCAAGATGAAAACTCATAGACATGTAGGGGATGAGGCAAAATTCAGGGGTACAGAAGGGATAGCGAAAATTTTCAGGGGTACGTAAGAAATTTTCTCTAACTTATACGAACTTGCACTTATATATCACAAACTCCCACTAGCACACAGATAGTTACCACGACGAGAGGAGAACCGCATGTCCCGTGTTAGATTCCCGCCTAGCCCACACGAATCTTACCACCGCCTCCCTCGATATCACGTATCTTGAAGTATATCCAATGGATGAAAATTCGAGTGTTTAGAGGAAATTTATGCCGTCTGTCGTGATAAATATAGACCATACCTTTGTATGAAGGTAATAGTTGTAAATATATTACAATTAGAAAAACGTCCGAATTCCCCCTGAACTATTGTGGCAGTATGAATTACCCCCATTAATTCAAAAACCAAGATATTTTTCACTCTCAACTTTTCATATTGGACGAATTACCCCCTCCTCTCACCCCCACCCTCGCCCATACCCCACTGTCACCTCCAGAGCGGTTTTGGTGCACGCGTGTGGTAATCCAGTCAGTATAAAAAAAATTGTAGGATCCGGTTGTGAGTTCTGCCTCTTATCTCAATCACTACATGTGGATCCTACCTTTTAAATATTTTTTATACTGACTAGACTGCTACATGTGTGTCACGTAGAACCAAAACCGTTTTAGATTCCGTCAGGGGTAATTCATTCGGTGTAAAATGTTGAGAGTGAAGAATGTCTGGTTTTTTAATTGAGGGAGGTAATTTGTGTTGCCACAATAGTTTAGGGGGTAATTCAGATTTTCTTTCCTTACAATTAATGTGTATTTTAGAGAATTAATCTACTATAGGCTAATGAATAAATTGTATGAAGTATCGCTTCCTTATTGGTGGTGGCTATGTATTCTTCCGTTCCAAAATAAAGAGCTATTTCTACCACTCAGATTTTATCTTAAAATTAAGTCATTTCTCTACCTACCTCCTCATCTCCGCATTTAATTTCTCACCACCACCTTTCTCTTCTCAGCTTAATTACAACCTTCTTCTAGTCATTTCCATCTAAGTGCTACTTCTTTAGTTCACATGAAAACCTCCAGAAATGCTTACAATTGTAATACGTGGTTGTAGTTTGTATTGAAGCAAATACCAGATTTTATCCATTATAAAAAAGAATTATAATAGTTGTGTTATATTTTGAACTAGTGCGGTTATACTTCCAAATAAAATAATTTTACTCCATACAATTTGCATGGAAAACATGTTTATTTGAAGATCATTACGTATTTCTCGCCCTATATCTATGATTGCTAGAGGTGATGATGAATATTATTTTGCGGTGGACAATGTATAAATGCATTTATCTAGTGTAAACATATATAGCGAATTTAGTACGGCATAGTGAGCATAAGTCAATTTATTAAGGTTTCTTGTGCGGCGAAACTTATTCACCCAAGTTTGGTCATAGACACGGGTACTTATATTCACAGTTAATTATTCGTTCAGTGATAAACGATGTAACGTATGATATTGACTTCATCAATTTTAAATTGTATTATAGTATGTTAAAAAAAATATGCAGTATATAGCTGGTCCACATCGTGTCTACCTTCCTGCCGGGAGGCGATCGACCTGGAAAGTAACTATTCGCTGGCTAGTTACTGCCAATAATTCTACAATAACGGGAACGTCAGCACGGCTGCACTGACGCTCTTTCTCTGTAATTTTTAATTATATATCAAGTAGCCGATCTAGCGATGGTCTTACGTGTACTCCGTGTCGCGATAGCTAACAGCCTAACACGCACGCACCAAGTGTTGATTAGTCCATCCGCGAGTGATTAGGATGTTTCACCCGTCCACAATTCAACTTGATCAGTGCGTACATTAAGCTGAGGTCACCATGCATGACTCCCTAGTCCCAACCAGCGCATGCATGCCGTCCTCTTGTTAATTAATTACCCCTCCATTTCATATCATAAATCATTTAATTTTTTTTAAATTAAATTTCTCTAATTTTAATCAAATTTATAAAAATATATTAGTATTTTCAACTCAAATCAAACATATTATCAAAATATATTAAATATTAGATTAAATGAAACTAATTTGATATTTTAGATGTTGCTAATTTTTTCTATAAATTTGATCAAATTTAATAAAGTTTAAATAGGAAAAAGTTAAATGATTTATAATAATATGAAATGGAGGTAGTAGTTAGCTAGCTAGCGTTGCCACTTCATTGTGTCTGTCTTTATGTTGTGAATTCACGGTTAACTAGATGATACCAGCTGGTGTATTGGTACAGATATGACACGACAAACTTCTCAATTTGCAATGTATGTAATAGTTGTTAGTGAAGGGTACCTGGCTACTGGATCTATAGAACCATATCTGAATTCTGAAATACTTCGCACGGCTGGAGAACATTCCTAATAAAACAACAAAGGCCTAAAAAAAAGTCACTGGAAAATTATCCACTATACTATTATTATTTAGAGAAAATCCAAGAAATAATATTAACAAGCATCCAATTCTAAGAAATGTCATTGCCATGTGCGATTTTCATGAAATGTTATCGTACATGTGACTTTCTTATATAAATATCATCGTCGTTAGGATTCGTTAGGAGACCTCCGTTAAAGTGTTGTAGGATGAATGCATTTAACAGGATGGGATGGATAGAATCCTAACAATAATGCATTTCTAAGATAAATTCATTTGTACAATAACATTCCATAAAACTCATACTTATCGATGTATTTCTTGGAATTGAATGTTTGTTAATGACGTTTCTTAAATTTTCTCTATTATTTATCGGCTGACAAAATCATCAGGTTGCACACATCTACATAATGGAGTAGTTGTCAGTATACCTTAGCAAATCAAGTTTCCCATGATGAGGATATCCAAATTAAAGTCTCAAATATAACCAGTTTTCTTCATAAGCATAGAGAAAAGTTCAAGCATGCACGGAAGTAGGGCACTTCACATCTCGGTCAATGCGTTGTGCAAGGAATCACTCCAATTATCAAAAGAAATATAAGAACTCTTTAATAATTACTCCCTCCATCTTAAAAAAAGAAAAATATCTTTTTTTAGGTTGGGGTTTTTTTTAAGGACGAAAGAAGTATGATGTAAAAAGTGAGAGTTGTACGAGAAGAATCAACACTAAAAGTAGCGCCTTTTTATATTGCTTTTAAACGGGCGAAAATACTCCCTTTTTCTACGACCGTAGGTACAAACGTTCGCTGTGGAAGAGAGACGAATAGACGATATTGAGATTGATGGCACCGATGGCCCTGTAGAATAATAGTGGGACCCTTAATTGAATAGGCCGGCCCATTGGGCTGAATATACGGGACGGACGGCTCCCACGACAGGCTTACATCTGTACAAGTAAGGTCACTCAAGTCTGCACCACGACGGCGATGAAGAAAAATGTTCATTTTACTCTTTAATAGTATATTTTATCTTTATACAAGTCGTATTTTAAACTGATTTTTATTAAAAAACTAGGTGACACTATTATCAAATTTAAAATTATTTTTTTATGAATATTTGCTTGAACTTTAAAATACCATCCAACCTTGTTAACCAGTTCTAACAAATTAATTCTTTAAGAAAAACGTTTGAGATGTAGTAGTAGTTATAAGTTGTACATAATGCGTATATCCTACTAAATTTCAGTGCAATTCCAAATACAATTAATAGATATAGAAATAAAAATAATACTGTTATGAAGTAAAGTGAACCGCATTTAGTAGTTTATGGTGCAAAATAAGAAAAATTAATGGTTTAAATGTGAGTATTGGTAAAATAGTTCGACGGACTTCTTTGTAAAGGAAAGAAAAAAAACGTGAATTACATGTTAATCTCCTACCCGGTGTACGGTACTGAGAGGGCAAGTAGGAGTTTCGTACCAATAATAATGTCAAGACACGCACTGTTAATTGTGCGCTCTCTCTCTCTCTCTCTCAAAAGTTCATACTACTTTCTCAGTTCTATATTAGGACGCTTTGAATAGTAGGAAAGAAAAAAACAAAGAAATAGGAAAACGCAGGATTCTATATAAATATAAGTATAAGAGGGAGGATTGCAAAACACAGAAATGATCGTTTGATGGGACTGTAGAAAAATACAGGAATTGGATGAGGAAAATACAGGAATTGGATGAGAGAGATAGACTTAGGATTATTTTCAAGAGGTTGAACATCTTGCTAAGATTCGTGCAAAAACAAAATGCAATGATACATTCCATAAGAATTTTATAAGATTTGGAGAACTCAATCCTTTGAATCAAAGGGCTACACAGGAAAATTTCCTATAGGATTTTAATCCTATGAAATTTCTCCATAAATTCATTGATTCAAAGATGCTCTTAATGTGTATCTACCAGATTAAATTATTTTTAAATGAGGTGAGTGATTTTTAAGGATTCCTTTGAATCGCAGGAATGAAAAAATGGAGGAATAAGAAAAACGCAAGATTCTTATAGGAAAGCAAGTGCAAAAGAGAGAATTACAAAACACAGAAAATCAGAAATGACCATTTGATTGAATTACAGGAAACAGATGAGAGATAGATTCAAAGGAAAAAAATCCAAGAGATTGCAGCTCTTGCTAAATTTCCTCTAAAATCACTATAGTATTATTCATTCTATAGGATTTTCAAATGATAGGAGACGATTCAATCCTTTGTTTTAAAGATCTTCACAGGAAATTTTTCTGTAAAATTAAAATCCTCCAAAATTATTTTGTTTTTCCTCCAAATCAAAGGTCTAAACGTGCGTGGCCTTTGGTGTGGTGTCAGTTGCTCCCGGCCATATGGGACTTCTGCCTCTGGAGACTGGAGTGGAGGAGATTCACCACTACTCACTCAAATGCACCAAGTGCGTACTCGATCGATCCTGTGGTGTAGGAGTACGTGCGAGCACTCAGATACGTGGATATAGATAGAAGATGCATGTCTTTTTTCTCTTTGAGCTTGTTCACTTTATTATTTAAAAAGAAAACGTATCGCTCCTTCGTAATGTCAAATGTCAAATTAAACTAGCTAGCATCAGCATCGATTTACATCTACGTAGAGCATATTTATACCAGCATCATCAGCTATGATCAAATTAGTTAAACTGGTCCATGTGGCAATTAACTACATGGTATACGGCCTCATGCATGGCAAAAGCAATCTACAACACGTAGCACATCGATCGATCTGGTCAAATATCCTTGAGCTTGAGGCTGGCTTGGCTGGCTCTATTTGGTGCCACAAGCTTAGCTAGGCGGCCAGCAATGCAAGTAGAAAAGCAAAAGCAAAAGGAATGGAAGCATATATATTTATATATCAAGTCCTTTTTAGTACCTACCACTCAGCCTGCAAATGGGGCGTGTCGGTCCATTAGACCATTGACCCACCCTCAATATTTGGTCCCAAAAGGTTTTTGCCAGCCCGTATATCTTTAGGTACAAATGAATCAATCGCTTAATAAACCTAGGGTCCAGAGGGGTCGACTCGGTATCACTGGTATCGTCGTCACGGGTGGCTCCAAGCCTCCAATCTCGGCGGCGACCTGCTCCTGTGGCTTCCTCCGTAGATCGAGCGCACCCACACGCGTGGGCCGCGGCGGCTCCAAGCTCCACGCGCATGGGCGGTGGCACCTCCAAGCTCGGTGGCAACCCGCTCCCACGGCTCTCGCCATAGATCGAGCACAGCCACGCTAGTGGGCAGTTGTGGCAGCGGCTCCAGGTTCAACGGCGATGGGGCGGTGGAGACTCAAGCAGCGAGGCCATCGGTTATCTTCAGGTTTTTCAGCTAGAAAGGAGCGCTTCTTGTTCTTGTGTCTTGAGCGAAAGGGCAGGTTCTACGTGCTTCCTGTTCAAATACTTGGATTGTGAATGGTTGGATTTCATTTTATCGCAGTTAGATACCCTGAATTTTTGTGATGTTCAACTTGATTTTTATGCATGTACCTGCTAACCTTTCTGTTCTTGGTGAAATATTATTGGGTGGCCAGTGATGATTTTAATACTTTTAGTTTGAATGTAAAGATTATATCATATATTTTTTTTGAAACGTGATTGTATCATATCTGAATATTTGCAATGTGCAAACAGTTTGGTTTGGACTTCTAGTATCGTTTGTGATTTTTGGCAGTAGTGCTATTGATTTGTGTAAAGGAATCACAGTTTCTGATCAGAACATCTCAGTAAACTAATAGAGTTATATGTTATCATATAAATTTTTGTTAAATTTCTGGATCGAATTTTCTGGTTTTAATTCAATCCGGCATGCTTCGGTTTCTTTTTCTGAATTGTTCGGTTATGTATTTGTCAATTTCTTATTAATCTGTCAGTTTGCAGTTTATGTGATTTTCGTGTGCAGTTTGCACACCCTGGCACCCTGCCCACACGAGTAGTCTTGTGGTCTAGGAACCTAATGGGTTGACCCATCCCACGAAAGAGGGGCGAGCCAATTTCTGTCCCTGGTTTTCAAAATATCTTCACGCAAATAGGGTCACAGGGAATAGGTATGGGTCGGTCCGACCCGCCCCTATTTGTAGGCTGACCTACCAAGTGGAGGAGGAGTATATTCTGGATCGATCCTTAGCTAGCGATCGATATTATATCGATTGAGCTCCGTTCATCATGCATCCCAATCGAATCATTATACTCCTACTCCACATAGAATTTGTAAGGACGACCACGGCATATGTATTCACGCGCATACATATGTATCTATGGATTCGTTTGTTCCATCGTTAATAATTGGAATAATTGGATGGAATATCATAAAAAATTAACCTTGGATGGAATGTGATATTTTCTAGGATAATAAATCTAGAAAAGAATATTTTGATAATAAATCTAGATAGGGATATTTTTAGATTTATTGTATTAAAAAGCGTAGCATTCTAGGTTAGTTTTTATTAGATAGAAAGGCTGGATGACTTTTTAAGTAGAAGTAGTGCTACAGTACTTCAGTACACTAGTAGTATGAAGCAGTGAGGTGAGGCGACGTGACGGGCATGTCCGTGGCCTGCAACACGCCAACTCAACAAAGTACATATATATACTCCAGTCTATTATTGCGGTTGCTACTAGTACAATTCTGTGGCGCTCGAGAGGGGAGAGAGCCACACACACAAATAACACGGCTGTGTTCTTCCACTAAATTTTCCAACTCACATTTCTTATATTTTTCACATACACGTTTTTTAAATTGCTAAACGGTACATTATTTTAAAAGTTTCTATACGTTGCTTAAAAAATCATATTAATTTATTTTTCTTAAAAAAATTAATAAATACTTAATTAATTATAAAAATATATTATTCTGTTTTACGTATGTGAAAGAGTTCTGTGTTTTACGTACGTGGAAGAGAAGATCCTAACCTCACCCCCAACACAGCCGAAATATGGCTCGGCTCGCAGGCTTGCTGCAGGAAACACAAAAGCCATCAGCCGTAGAGGCGGAAACCTGGATCGGAGTAGCAGTACACTAGTTTAGCTGCGAAAAGAAGAAATTAGAAGTAATGATGTTATACTATTCCATCCGTATTATGATATAATAAATTATAGTATTCTTTCAAAAAAATTAAGGAATTAGCAAAACATCATATCATAGTGCAAAAGGTGGTAATTGCGAGAATAAAGTAGTGAAGTATACAACAGTTAATAGGTGAGAAATAAAAACTAATAAAAGAATTGATATTTGAGGGAATACACTACTACTGCACGTAAGGAGTGTTTAGGGGATAAAATTATTACTCGATTTGTAGACTGAAGGTAGGTATAAAGGTAAAAATGAATTTTATTTATTTATTTTAGGATGAAAGGTAAAAAATTAGCTTTCTTGTTTCTATACAATTTTATTTCATGTGCTTTATTCTCTTGTATCTTTGATCAATATTTATCCAAAAACCATAAATAATACTCAGTTTTAATGTTCCCAATCAATCAGACAAAAAAATAGTAATAGCGTGAGATGAAGCCCGAATGGGTTGAGATGTATCGTGTGGTTTCCTTTAAGAGAGGTAACATGTGTGCGCCCTTATTCAATCTTCCAAACGCTTAAAGCAATTAATTAAGTTGATATGGCTCTTCAAGATAAGAGAAAATTAACATTAATAAAAATATGAAGCAAAAAATTTAGATATTGCACTACATGTACTAGCTAGAACATTTTTGGTTTTGAAGGTTGTGGGGGGGGGGGGGTTGTTGATGCAAAAAACACACACTGATCTGAGAGATTTGCTTTACTCTAGTGCAGGTCCAAAATTAAGTTTTTAGGTTCAAGGGCGTGCCAGTTGATTTGATCCTGCAATCAACAAGAAAAAATATGCAAAGAAAATCAGTAAACGATAGACAATCAGCCATAGGGCCGATTTCGTATCGTATGTAACATAGCCGATGCAATAAGGCATGAATCGGCTGTAAGGTGTAGTCATTGATAATACCAACCCTAAAACTAGTATATCGGCTGTAGAGATCAATGTTATATAATCAACACATCAATGTTACTTTAGAAATAAGCAATTGGGATAGATCGGACTGAACCGAGACAGTATAAATTGTCCAAGTCTAAAGATAACATGAAATAACGATTATATATACTCATGTCATAGCCGATATCTAGATTTAAGCATGTATCGGCTATAGCTCCGATACAACCTTATATTAGGATATCCTCTAGTAATAAATATATTCAGCTACAACCAATTAAATTGGTATCAAGCTCAATATATTTATATTAGGTTAGATCCTGATATAAGGGGCAGATATAGAACATTAAACAAAGCATGAAACAATGTAAAACATCTATACCAGGTAAGATCGGCTGAAACCCCGATACTATCCTTATTAATGACCATTAGGCAAGCTAGATATCATGATTCTAAGTACGACTTAATAGGTTGGACTTAACCAATGCAGCATTAAGTATGCAGAGAGACATGGAATCTAGAGAATCAAGCCGATGATCATCTTTTCAGGATGGTTGATACATTATATAATCTAAACCAATAAAGTAATCTAGCCGATATTGACAAAACCCTAAAAAGGATCTAGCCGATGCAAGTAGATTGCATTGTCGATTTAAATTACACAATATATATGATAACTCGGAGATTTACAACATAGAACTAGAGTATCATGGAGATGTAATCACTAACTCTAATGATGCAAATCGCCATGACAAGATATACCTTTTCGTCGAAGATCAAATTGATGCAGCACGACTCGAGAGCACAAACTTATCGAAAAATAGAAAGTAAAGGTGGCGATGCGCCGAGATTG
The DNA here is from genome assembly GCA_000573905.2 of Oryza punctata. Taxonomy (NCBI): domain Eukaryota; kingdom Viridiplantae; phylum Streptophyta; class Magnoliopsida; order Poales; family Poaceae; genus Oryza; species Oryza punctata. The sequence goes on from CM002497.2 coordinate 27,649,387, forward strand.
ATTGAACGTCTGTTGTTGTTATTTACAAGACCTCGGGATTATATTTATACCCGAAAATACAAATATTATCCATCACGGACACGACTCATATTAACCTAATACAAATCCAACTAACGAACAAATCCTTTAGGCGGACTCTTACCGAGAATATCTATAAAGAAATTACATAAAATAACCTAATTAATAGATACAATTGCCTCTTCATGACTCTATCCGTTCATAGCAATCCGTAAGAAACACATTAACACAACCCGATAACGTATACCGAATCATGTTACCGAAATCGGCTCAGTCGGCTAGCCTCATCCGATCCTGATTCTGCCAATCCAACCCGCAGCCGATTCGGACTATAGACGATTTTCACTTTGTTTCTGGTACGACCTAATCTCTTCGATTCTGTTTGATTCTATCTTCATCTCCGATACTTAAATTACCAAATTTAGTCGTCAACAGGGGTTGTTCATGTACATATAACTAATAAGTTGTTAGTAACGTACTGAGTAATTAGGTATAAAAAGGGAGTAGATTCAACAAATAATGATAATATCTTACACCATTTTTTAATGGATGTTTAAAATGGTATAAAGTTGAGGCAAACATGTCTTAGGATGAGTTCAGGAAAGAAGATTGAAAACTTCACCGTGCATGTACAACGGGTTGACTCATTAACGCATAATTATTTAAGTATTAGCTAGTATATATTTTTGAAAAATGGATTAGTATGATTTTTAAAAGTAACTTTTCTATATAACTTTTTGTAAAAAAATATATCATTTAGCAATTCGGGAAACATGTGCAGGAAAAATGAGAAAGTAGAAGTTGAGTTACCATGGTTCCGAAGATACCCTTAGAAGATAAAGATTAAGATTAATTATCACAATACATATATATAAACAAAATACGATAAATGCAATAAAAATAACTTAGCATCAAGCAAAACCATCCCAATTAAACTAATTGGAGATCCAAAGGCCCCGTTTCCAAGCTTTTTAGTGGCACATGAAACGAGACGAGTTATTACCACATGATTCGTTGAGTATTACTACCTACTACAAACATAAAAAAATCTTTTAAATTTTCTTAAGAACATTCTATACATCAAGTTTTTCTTTTTCAAAAAAATGTGGTTAAGCAGCTTTTGAGTGAGCTCGTGAAAAATAAGAAACTATCCAAGTCCCAAACACAGAATTAAGAAAAACCTAAGTTAAAAGAGATAGATGAGAACATATCCTATACACACAAGTTTTCTGTGCACACCAACTAGGAAATGTTACATAAAATTCTAGAAAAAATTGAACACATACTTCCAATTGTGTTACAGATCTGCAAAGTCTCATATTTAAATTCATTATATTTTAGCGTAAAAAATGAAAAATCTGACAGTTTAAGGGTAAAAATTTGTCATAATTTTATCTTTTTTGTTACGGCTAAAGTATAATGAATTTAGAGATAAGGTTTCACATATACGTGTAATACTATTGGAAGTACGTGTCTAATTTTTTTTACAATTTTCTATGATATTTGTTAGTTGATGTGCATAGAATGTGTACGAGAAGCTAGTTTGTGTGCATAGGATATATATATGTGTGTATGTATATGTATATATATATGTATGTATGTGTGTATATATATATGTATATATATGTATATCTGTATATATATATATGTATGTATGTATATATATATATATATATGTATGCATGTATATCATAATCTTAATTCATCAGATTTTTAGAAAATACTTAGCCTGCTATTGGTTTGATCGGCTTGGATCTGACCCGTTTTCTTCCCTCGGCTGATGGTCACCACCAGCTAATCACGTTATACTATTAATCAGTCTATTACTTATCACACCATTAAAAAAAACTACAACCTTCGTAACATAAAGACTTAGGTTGTATTCGTCTGCAGTAGATGGAAAGAAAAAAAAAATCTTTTACGATTTGTTTTTTCTTTAAAAAATCTATACGAAGGTTGTTTAAAACCATACCAATCCATTTTTCAAGTTTAGAATAATTAATACTCAATCAATCAATCATGTGTTAATAGTACATCTCATTTTACATATCTTTTCAGTATCTCCTTTCCCTCCTCTCAAACACACCCTTAAGGTGGAAAAATATAGTTTTTCAAAAAAATCAACTTCCTATATATTTTTTCTTACAAGGCCCTTTGATTCATAGGATGAAGATAAGAAATGTCTTTCATATGATTGCATTCATACGGGCCAATTTTATAGGACATTAAATAAACCAAACCAGAGGTTAGACCTATTAGGAAACGTTCCTAGGTACCATCCATATATAGGGAATCCATACCGTTGGCTTGAGAAGCCAAGCCAGCAGCAATAGGTTTTGACGAATCCAAGTTTCTTAATGTCAATGTTTCCTCTTTTACTTCAATTTATCCAGTGATACAATCAGAGGGCTTCTATTCCCATTTCATATGTTTTCTATTCCTATAGAATTAATAAAAAAACACGCCACTTTAATTTCATTCATGTGTTTTTTTCATATTTTTTTTCTATCATACGTATTAAAAATAATAGGGCTTTATTTTTAGCTATACATTTGTTGGTTAAGTACTTGCTAAAGTACTCACATAACTAGAAATAAAGATTTATTTATCCTTTTTGACTGGATAGTGCACATTTCAGATTATGGATATACTCCTCTCCGTAGGACGGTAGGAGCGATAGTGGCGAGTGCGTGGTGGGGTTGTCTTTTCAGACCTGAATGCTCTCATCCTGAGGGAGGTCATCCTGAAGCAGCTTGTGTTGCATTTGCAAGGCGACGGCAACAATTTATCCTGGCGAAGTGCTGCGGTGGTGCTGCTCCACTAGCCACCGTACTAGGATTCCTACTGCATACTACTGCTTATAAGGATATAAGTATTTTTAGGGTTAGATATGAATCTTAAAAAATAGGTAGAATTATGGAGAAAGTTGTGATTGATTAAGAAATGATGGTAGGTACGGAAATTAAGTGGTGAAGAATTGCGATTGGTAGGGAAGAATGTTTGTGGAGAAATTGTTATATTTTAGGATAAATCTTGAGTGCTAGAAGTTGTTATACTTTAAGACGAAGGAAGTATAAGCTAGCTATAAGCATATGTGGAGAAGAGATGATAATTGAGAGAAGAAAAACGCTCTATAAATTTATCGCCAGTTACAGCACACAGACTTTAAAAAAGTGTGCATATGGAAGGTGAGCCCAAGTATTAATAGTATAATATATTTATACAAAACTATTATATACGTAGACTATTAGATGATGCACTTTCTATCTAAAACATCCAATCCTAACTAGGAAATTGGACGGTTCGTAGTTAGGATTGAACTTATTTTTCGATGAAGGAAATATGTGTACTGGCTAGAGTTGATTATAGTATTAAACTTGTTGTAATAGGAGTAACACACTTTTGTAGTCAACCTGACCCACAAGTAACTGTAAAAAAATATTCTCTCCGTATCAAAATAAATCAATTTTTAGAGTTTAAAATTTATCTTAAAATAAATCAACTTCTAGCTTTTTATCTACCATCGATGGTCCGTTATTCTAGAAGTTTTATCTTTTCAACACTCCTCACCTACGCACGAGTATATTTTATCATTTATCTCTTTTGTTAAATTAATCTCGGGAAGCTAGGTTGGGATTTTTACAGGATAGAGGGAACACTAAGCTAGTACAACTAGGCTAAAAAACAACGAATGGTAGTACAACTAGGCTACAAAAACAACGAATGTCATGCTGCCTGCTTCTTATTGCTGGCCCCGCCCCGCCCGCACGCATGCACCCCAATGAGGGAGGACGACTAGCTAGCTTAGCTAGGTTGACTAGTTTATTGATTTGAATTATTCAACACAAAACAGCTGAAAGAAAGATAAGTACATCATTCATTCTTTTCTACTGTAGCATTAATACTCTCCGTTTTATATTATAATTAACATGCTTTGTGTGTATATATACACACACACCCCATTATCCTTTAAGAAGCAACTTCTAAACATAAATCTATACAAACATGGAGTATATGTAATGGATGGAGTATGTGTTTGTATATATATAAAGATATTTAAAGATAGAGTGAGTTCCATAAAACTACATATTTAAATATATGTATTATAAAATTATAAATTTAAGGTATATAAAACTACATATTTAGTGATGAAGTTATAAAAAACTATATATTTAGATTTTAGAGTTTACCGAGGTTGTAGATTTGTAATAAAATTAATGTTAAAACTACAGCTTTATGAGAAAAAATATTGTGTTAAATCTGTAATTTTTGTGATACATATTATATTGTAGAGTCTATAGTTTTATAATAAATTGATAAAAGTAAATGTAAAATTTACATATGAATAAATATTTGAAGGACGTTGGGTTGAGATCTGAGAGTTGGAAGTTAGGAGCAGGCAGCCAACAGCAAGAATTAACAGCCAGCTACCTACGTTCCGTTGCTATACTCTAGTGGTATGCACGCCATATCCAAATGCCAAGTGGTTCATCCTCTTTTATGGAGTATCTTCTTCTTTCTTTTGGGTTGATACATACAGTAGTATTATAGTAGCAGCGGTAGGTACATACCCACCTAATACTCCTCGATTATGTTGATATCCCTACACTAACACGGGATAGCTCATCTTAATCAGGTGGCAAGCCTTATCTGTGTTAGGAAGTGGTCCCGTCACGAACCAAAGATCACTGATGTGAGAAGTCATCCGTATCGGGTATTTTACTATCACGGATGACAATTATCTTTATCGAACCAAAATTAAAACCCGTCACCGATAGATTTAACCCAGCGGATGAGTCAAACAAGGACCAAACTAGGACCCTACCGATGAGCTCATCCATGACGAGCTCGTGCTTGAACCCGGTAAAGATGACTAGGTAACCTTTGTCGGTATGGTATAGCGTCCGTCACGGATGAGATCATCTCAATCGGGTTTAAGTTTAAACCCGTCACAGATGAGCTCATCTCAATCGGGTTTAAACTTAAGCCCGTCACGGATGAGTATTTTACCAAAAAATAAATTTTGTTTTTCGCTAGCCTCAGGCCTTTGCTAGGCATGCCCGCTGCAAAATACATAAGCAGATATATATTCCCTTTCCCAGCAACCCCATTCGCAGCAATTCACAAATCAAACTTCACTGATCACATCCACATTCACACATCCATTCATATATGTCATTCACAGCAATTAACAAATCAAACATTCAGTGATCACATCCACATTCGCACATCCATTCACATATGCCATTTACATCCATTCAGTGATCACCAAACCGTCGACATGCATCTTCAAGAGTTAAGCATCAAAACATGCAAAACTGAGTTATAAATTGGAATAAATTTATATGTAATTAGCATTGTAAGTATATACAGAAACATCAGACTAGATTGTATTACATATAATATATACATAAATGTTACATATCACATGTCTTTGACAAGCATTAAAAAATGTTCAACCATTTAGAGACGAACTAGGTATGACTGTAATCTAAAGTTTCCTTTGGTTGATAAGATTTCGTTTAATATGAAACGTGCTATCTCCTCTCTAATGACTTCGAATTTGTGGGGTGGAATGGTGAAATTTTTTCCTGCATGTGAGGCATCAAGTTAGTGTACATGTATATATTTTGAAGTACTTAGAATATATAGGTGCATACACAATTGAAGCACGGACCTCAAGGTTGAGCAATGTCATATTTTCCAACAAGCTCCTCATGTTATGGTTCACGTGGAACCCACACTGATCACCAACTTATTGACGGCATGGGAAGTCTATTTCGTGATTGAGGTTGAGTCTTCCTTCCTTATGTCTTCCGCCTTTTTGCACATATGGGCCCCACGCGTAATTTAATGTAGCTTTAATTCTCGACCAATAGTATGTATCCGGATCAATTTTGGAGTTAAGGTAGTATACCATACTCCACTTCGGCACTAAGATCAGAAGAATCCAATGGTTCCTACAATATTAATATATTGCAAGTTAAATACTAAAGCTATACGCGTCATGGATTTGCATCTAATTAGTGTACACTTATTGTTGATTATATGCACACATAATGAACTCTTTGTCCTGGTGGGCCCACAAGCAATCCCTAATATATTCTATCATCCTTTCTAGATCATGTTCCAGATTTATCACGTTGACTATAGATGGATCTAGTAAGGCAACATCAGGTTCATGTCTTTGAATATGCTTCCAAGTTAACCTACAAACAAGACAAAGACTCGTATAAGGATATTATATGGACTGTTATAACCATATTTTGTACGCAAGAATACTTACACCGAGTAGCACTTAAGGAGATTGGTGTCCACCGTTCGCAGCCTGTAGAGGTTAAAGATATCTGAAAAGTCTATCACAATATAGACTTCTAGCCAAGAAACGGTTGTGGATCGTGATAGCCTAGAATAGAGTTCTCTCTGTCCTTCCTCCTTGCGGTGGACTTCTCCATGTAGTACTCGTGCAATGTGTTTATATGTCGTCTCGAGCAATGTGTTCTCCTCAGAAAGTATGACTTTCAATATTCCCAAAAGTTCTGTGAAACTCTTGTCTGTCCATCCACTACTTGCTTTCAGCTTCATTAGGTCCAAGGTAGCTGATAATTTGGTGTGTTTTACCTTGCATCCGGTGTATAGAGGTGTCTCCTAGTCACTGACCAACCTGGTAAACTTCATGGAATCTCTCTTGTTGTAAGCTGGGTGAACGTCACGCAACATGTCTTGCAGCAGATCGTGATCCACATCAACCATTTCACCGTCTAATGGAGAAGGTACAAACATGTCATGCTCATCTTCATCTTCCTGATTTTGTGTACCACTTCTATCTGCAGCTGCAACATCGTCGATTGATTCTTACTCTCCATGCTTCACCCAATATGGGTAGTCTTCCATGAATTCTCGCCGTATCAGATGAGCGTGTACGTCCACTCTGCTATCACACATGATCTCATTTCTGCAATCTGCACATGGACAACACATGTAATCGTTGTTTCTTCTTTTCCTGTCCTTCTCCGTGGCGTTTATAAAATTTGAAACACCACTTCTATACTTTTTGGTATGTCGCAAAGTTCCATGCATCCAACTTCGATCCATCGCTGCAAAAGTAAACAAAATATTAGATAAACCTTTTGTAAGATAAGTATTACTAAATCTATGGGAATTGTTTAGTATTTTTCAATTATTTTTATGATTTTTCTGTTTTTCTTGGGAAAAAGAGACAAAAATCGCCCCCTCAACCTCCCACCAAAATAGTGAACGGTGGGATAACCATTTCCTTAGTAGCTGGAGTACTTATAGTGTGCAACAAATATCGGTAACAGTCAACGAACGGATATCGGTGACGGGTTTTGTAGTTATCTTTATCGGGCCTATGTGTGAGCCCGTAACCGATGACAACCATCGGTGATAGGTCTAAATACTATCTTTATCGGGTCTAAATTAGAGCCCGTCACCGATATGATACATATCGGTGACGGGCATAGGTATAGGGTCCGACAAAAATTATCTTTACAAAGATAATCTTTGTCGGGTCTAAACAAAAGCCCGTGGGTTCGAAATACTTGCATATGGATAATGTCTGTACAAGTATATCTTTATTAATGTTTATTTTAGCACGTTAGAGATGACGATAGTGTGATGGTCCGCAAACCCCAACGGGAAAGATCGTCAGATGCAAACCCTCAACACGGGAAATACCGTTAGAGATGAGCGGTTCTGTACTAGTGCTAGCTAGGTTATACTAGTCAGGTGTGAAACTGAAAAGAAGGTAGTTTTGGTCTGTACGATAATATAATCCATACTAGTACTGCTACCACATAAGAAGAGTAATTTTACCCTTTTTGTGTGTGTTTTTGTTTTGGCTGCGTAAGAGTATTGAGAATGGTAATATGGGAGTAGCAGCGAGTGAGGGAGTAGTAATGGAAAGGGAGGAAAGGTTGGTTTGGGGGCAAGGCAAATGGCGGCAGGGGACACACATGCAATTAGTTGTTACTGTAGCAGGAGAGGAGAGGTGAGGACGCGTGGTTGGGCTGGCATTGGCAGGCACTTGTTCAGTCATACCCAGGCAGGACAATACAAGTAGCATTGTTAGCTAGTAGGTCAGATACGGCCTCGTTCACCTCCTGGATGACAGACAACAGAGGCCATGAAGAATAGAAGGTGTTGCAAGTTAAAAACCGGCCGGCGTTGGAGGCGCATAGATAGATGATAGTATTGTAGAGAAGGGAGAGTGGGAGACGCGGTTCCGTTGGCGGGTGGGTTGGTTGGTTGGTTAGTTGGGTGGGTGGTTTGGTTTGGATTGGTTGGCTGTTCCTTCCTTTCTTTCATCCAGGTTGTATTTCTAGGCTCTGCTAATAGGAGAGGAGAGGCGAGGCGTAGGGTATTGAAAACGTTTCCAAGGCAACCAGTCGATGATATACAACACAAGTGAGCTGGGCTAGAGGAAACCCAAGTTGCAAAAAAGGTATACGGATGGAGTCCGGGCTAGCCGCTTCTCCGTCCCGTCCCGTCATGGAGTAATAGTAATAATAAATAAAAGGAAAATACTATTTTCTCATCTCCTCTATAATATAATATAATGAGTAGTAGCATACTCCAGTAGTGAGTATACTATACTACAAGATCTCGTATGTTAAAAGAAAAGAAAAATGGGTGCTTCTAAGACAACAGCGAAGCAAAACGAGAAGAGCATCGGCTTTTGTTTTCCCACAAAGGCACTCACAGTGCGTTCCTGATATTTACCTACATGCTTTACAGTACAATTGCTTACAGCATATCCCACTAGTACCATCTTTTTTTACTTTTCATCTCTCTTTCTCGGTCTTTCCCCCACAACTCTCTCTTTTCCCACCGGAGGAAGCCGAGGCCAGAAGAAGCGCCGGAGGAGCAGCGGTGGCCGGCGGGGCGGTCCAAGCGGCGACGACGGCGCCGAGTGGCCGGAGCGGCGACGGAGGCGCCGGGCGGCGGGACGGCCCGAGCGGTGCCGGGCGGCGAGGCGGTCCAAGTGGCTTTCCCTCCACCATCCTCGTCGGGGCACCGGCACCGCCCCCCTCGTAGCCAGATCCGGCCTGTGGGTCGCCGGATTTGGCCTCGGGCGGCGGCGGCGGCGGCGGTAGCTCGACGATGGCGGTGACGGCGGCGGCCACTCCGCGCCACCGAGCTCGCCAGATCCGGCCTGGGGCTCGTCGGATCGGGCTGAAGCTCAATGACGGCGGCGAGGAAGCTCGACGGTGGCAGCGGTTGAAGTTCAGGAGGGGACCGGCTCACTGGGACCACCTGACAATTTCTGACGAGGTTCGCGCGTTTCTTCATTCGGGCTCGACCCACGCCGAGCTGGCGAGGCAAGTCCAAACGAAGTCACCGCACTGTGAATGGCCTAATAATAACACAAACCCTTCCTTCCTACCGCAACCGGAGTCCGTTTCCTCCTTTTTCTTCTTGTGTATTTTTGACGACACGACACGAGAGAGGAAAGAGAAAAGACTCTTTCTTTCCGCAACGCAACCACCTCCGTTCCGTTCCCCTTCCCCCTCCTTCCTTCTCCGGCCGTCCGCGCGCCTGGCCGGTGCTCCCCATTGCCCTCCCCGCCTGTGAGCCGCACGGACCAACTACGTACTACTCCGGCACGGCAGGGCAGGGAGGCAAGACCCCGCGCTCCGGATCCCCTCGCCACCGCTCCCCGCCGGAGGGGAATGTGGCACGCGCCGCCGGAGGGGAATGTGGCACCCGCGGCGGCCCACGGGATTTCCCTAGATTTGTCCACGCGCCACCACCCCCTCCCCTCCTCTCTCCTTCCATGGTATGTGTATCTCCTCTCCTCTCTACTTCCCGCCCCCCGATCTGCCTGTTCCTCCTCTCGCGCCTTTTCTCTTTCCACCTCCTCTCCTCCATTTCTAATTTCATTTCTCCATACCCTCCTTCCTTCTTTATTTATTCATATTAATTACTACTCTTTGATTCCATTCTTTTCCCCAATTTCCCATCCAATTTACCCTAAATTTCTCATCTAATCACACCATTTTCCAATTTCCTTCACCCTTACGGATTACCGTGTTTTTTCTTCTTATAATATACTAGACTCCTCTTCAATTGCCGTCCGTCTGTCCGTTGATGATTTCGTCAATGTTTGGAAAAGTATCACTTTTCTTCTTCTTCTTCTCTTAATAATTTTACGACGACGACAAGTAGAGGTAGAGCACCACCGGTAACTAATCCAGAGATAGAGAGTTGGAATCCTAATTTGGCCCCCGCTGCAACAGAATACAAGACTAGATTTACCTTACCGCTAGTTAGACCGCCCCCACAAGTCAACACGCTCATTTCGTTTACCACCATGACTAGTCATCGTTGTCGTTCCTACTACTAGACTACTTCATAGGAGTATACTATACTATTGTAGTAGTAGTAGTTTTCATTCATTTACTGTGTATTATTATTGTTATTACTAGTGCTAAGTCAAGAGGCAGTCTTCCATTCTTGCCGTGTGGGGTTAGGGGGGCATCTCCTCTTTCTTTTCCACCATTTCCTCCCTCTTATCACATTCCACACCTCGCCAAAATGGCCTGGTCATACCGCATGTGCGTAATTCATTCCCCCAACCCCTCTGAGTCTGACCACGTCCACTCCACTGCAAAAATTTATACTACCTTTTCTTCTCTTTCTTTTTCTCTTCCAAGGCCCTACATTTTTTTCCTTGTACTACTCCATACTAGAGTACTCCTCATCCTCAATCTGAATCCGCCGTTATTTTCTCTCTAATGTAGTGGCTTCTGTTTCTGTGAGCACCCACCATTGCCACGAATCGTTTGAGATGCTACCATTTGTCTACAACTAAAATAATATACAATTAATTAATGGCTGGGGAAATTCATGTGGCTGGCTGATTGTGACATACTCCTATGGCTGTGGTAGGGAAACCACCCCCCAAAGGATATCAATGTGCCGTGTCTGATTCCAATACTGTACCTTTCTTTGACTTGGTTGGGACTTGCCCTTCTTTCGGTGCTACCTGGCTGTGACCAATTTATCCAAACCGTTGGTGCTTGTTCAGTCTGCTGTCTCTGTTGGTCAATGCCACAGCCCTTCCCAGATTGCACATGAACCTTCTTCGTTGCTCCTTCATTCCCTAATGTACGTCCGTTTACCTATGCAACAGGTGGAGGGCAGGAACTGTCTTCCTGCGGAGGTCAGGATTGGCCTCGAGACGCTCAAGAGGCGCCGCCTTGAGAGGATGCGTTTGAGTGCTCAGAACAATGCTGGCGACGGTCCTCCGGTGCCCTCAAGGAGCGGCGGGGATGCGTTAAGGACTCCCGCAAACTGCGGGGTCAAGCTGCGTGCTAACAATGCCACAGGTTTACCTAGCGGAATCACCCACAACAATGATCCTTTTGCAAAGCGCAGGGTGGACAAGTTTGATATGTCTAGCCTAGAATGGATTGACAAGATCCAAGAATGCCCTGTGTACTATCCTACCAAGGAGGAGTTCGAGGATCCCATTGGCTATATACAGAAGATTGCACCTGTGGCTTCAAAATACGGTACTGCTTCCGTTTCTCGTTGCCCTCATTGTCTGTTGACAGTGTATTACCGATTGATCCGTCGGTCTACGCAGGATCTTACTTTCTAAATGAATGATCATGGGCTATTCTTTTCTCCCTAGGAATTTGCAAAATCGTATCCCCGGTAAGCGCATCTGTTCCTGCTGGTGTCGTGTTGATGAAGGAACAGCCTGGTTTCAAGTTCATGACTAGGATTCAGCCGCTTCGTCTCGCCAAGTGGGCTGAAGATGACACGGTCACTTTCTTCATGAGCGAAAGGTGTGATATTTCTCGGTTAATTTTCATTATCGGCTGCTTATCTTCCAGGTCTCATGATGCTTGCCATTATTTTGCAGAAAGTACACTTTCCGAGATTATGAGAAAATGGCCAACAAGGTGTTCGCCAAGAAATACTCCAGTGCTAGTTGTCTCCCAGCTAAGTATGTGGAGGAGGAATTCTGGCGCGAAATTGCTTTCGGTAAAATGGATTTTGTTGAATATGCTTGCGACGTTGATGGTAGTGCTTTCTCCTCTTCTCCTCATGATCAACTTGGGAAAAGCAACTGGAACTTGAAGGTGACTAATTCTCTTCTGTGTTTGTGTGTGTGGATGTGTCCTCACATGAGTGCATGTTTAAATATTTGCGCACAGGTAATATGTGTTTTACTGATCTTATTCTTTTGTTCTGTAGAATTTTTCGCGGCTCTCCAATTCTGTGCTTAGACTTCTGCAGACACCGATTCCAGTAAGTCATTTGTTTACTACTTAACGTGTTTTACATTCTTTAACATGTCCAAAATTTCATGATTGTATTACACTCATCCAACACAGGGAGTAACAGATCCAATGCTTTATATCGGGATGCTCTTCAGCATGTTCGCTTGGCATGTGGAAGATCATTATTTGTACAGGTATAAATTCTCGGTTCTCCATGGTTACTCTTATTTTTTGCTCATAATTAATACTGGTGTTCTGACATTTTATTCATGTGACCAGCATCAATTACCATCATTGTGGGGCATTTAAGACATGGTATGGCGTACCGGGTGATGCTGCTCCTGGGTTTGAAAGGGTGGCTAGCCAGTTTGTATACAACAAGGATATTTTGGTTGGTGAAGGAGAGGATGCAGCATTTGATGTTCTTTTGGGGAAGACAACAATGTTCCCCCCAAATGTCTTGTTAGACCACAACGTTCCTGTTTATAAAGCTGTGCAAAAACCTGGGGAGTTTGTCATTACTTTCCCTCGTTCCTACCACGCGGGTTTCAGCCACGGTATGTATCTTTCAGTTTTGTGCATGTGCTATAAGCCACTATTATATGCATAGTAAGTATTCTAAGGAATGTTTGAACTACCCAGGCTTCAATTGTGGCGAGGCAGTCAACTTTGCTATCAGTGACTGGTTTCCTCTGGGTTCTGTGGCTAGCAGACGCTACGCGCTTCTGAACAGAACACCCTTGCTTGCACATGAGGAGTTACTTTGCCGTTCTGCAGTGCTTCTGTCCCACAAACTGTTAAACAGCGACCCAAAATCCCTCAATAAATCTGAGCATCCACATTCACAGCGTTGTTTGAAGTCTTGCTTTGTGCAATTGATGCGATTCCAGAGAAACACACGTGGCCTACTTGCTAAAATGGGCTCTCAAATACATTATAAGCCAAAAACCTACCCGAATCTCTCATGTAGCATGTGTCGGCGTGATTGCTACATTACACATGTGTTGTGTGGATGCAGCTTTGACCCAATCTGTCTTCATCATGGTAGGAAATGTTAACTTTGCTCTTTTCCACTTTGTTTATGTTTTACCTAATACTTTGGTTATTGGACTGCAGAACAAGAACTCCGGAGCTGCCCTTGTAAATCTAACCGGGTTGTCTACGTTAGGGAGGACATACAGGAGCTAGAAGCTCTATCAAGAAAATTTGAGAAGGATATTTGCTTGGATAAGGAAAGAAGTGGTTTTGACTCATACAAGCAGGCCGAAAAGAATGAGCCATCTTTTGAGACAACTCGGAACCTCAACACTGAAGCAAATTTGCTAGAGGATGCCTTCTCAGGAGCAACTGTTGCTGATGCTGCAAAGAGTTCTCCTGCAACGTTAACACTGACATCTTTTGCACAACACAATGTGCCTGTTCTTGCTGAAGCAACTGTAGGTTCACCATCATGCACATATTGCAACATATTTCCAGCTGTTATCTTTCTGTTGGGTTAATGTTCTTGTTGTTTTATTTAGGTCTGTGCCAATCATGCTGACCAAGTATACTCCACCACCAAGCAAACCATCAGCACACCTTTAGTCAAAGCAACTGATGCTGTGGGTGCAAAATCATCCAGCATGGCTGATGCTAATAACGGAACTGGTTCTTGTAATGCTTCAGCTGTGGAATACAGTGGAAATTCAGATTCTGAATCTGAAATATTTCGAGTCAAGCGCAGGTCTGGCGTATCAGGAAAACCTGCATCTGATGCCAGGACATCAAACTTGTCTGATCAACAGGTATGCTAAATTTTCATCTTTTACACCCCTTTGGCTTATCATCAACTTTTAGGTAATTGCACCGTTTGAGGGGAAAAATACTTCATGTAAGAATGAATGACATGCTATATAAATTGCCAGGCATCTCCAGTTGTCGAGGTCATTTGATAGATAATAATGTGCAATCTTGTCATAAACAAATAATTTGCAGCTCTAGTTATGTATTAATGAAGTTCCTGTACCATTTTAGACCAAGGGGCTTTATATGAAGGATGCCATACGGGCCCATAACATTTAGTGCATTTAGTTGTCCTATTTTAGATAGCGCTTACTTTTGGTTCTGACGTAAAATACTGGAATCAGGTTCTCAGGCGGTTGAAGAAGGTGCGCCCTGAAATACAGCAGCACAATAAGCGACCAGAAGACTATGGTCACTGTTCAGTTCCCTCAGGTCGTATGAGTATGAAGAATTTGAATTCATCCTCCTCATGTGGTGAAGAACACTGGAGGATGAAGCGGCGGCAGTTGGAGACTCAGCAGGATGAGAGCAGTTATTCTGCAAAGCAGAAGTCGTACTCGTCTCCATCCACCAGCTATTCTTCCCGAGGAGAGTTTGCGGAAATGAGTAGAGATGCTGCTGCAGAAGTCCAACCAAAGCGACTGAAAATCCGGCTACCTTCTTCTAGCGCTAACAAAGTGGTTGAGCAGGGCAGTTCAGGGCAAAGATTTACAAGGGATGACAAGTCGCTTGGTTGTTGGCCTGCAATTTAGAATTTAGAGAAAATGCTGACGCAGGTGCTAACCTCTGATGGAGATAAAAAAAAAAATCTTTGTTTAGGTGGGGCTGTTAACTATACGAAATGATAGGGTTGGGATGGATCGATGAAGTTGAATACTTGATTAGCACAGAAGCTGACTGACTTTAGAAGGTTGGTTAATCGATTCTTTGTGCAGCAGTGCCTCCAATTTGAGGCACAGCTAGGCACGGTTAGAAGAGACAGACACATGACGATTCTTGTTGCTGGAGGTTCTGGGTCACTGCTTTGCTGCTGTTTGATGCCTGCACTGCCAGTGACACACACACACACTATAGGACCTCGCTCTACCTTTGATTCTATGCAGTTGTATATCTCTCTGTATTTTTCTTCTTTGTCAGCAACCTTAGCTGCTGCTACTCTACAGCTAACTGTATTCTTTCATACGCTTGTTCCATCAAGTTAATCTGCTGCTTAATGTTATCGATTCAATAGTGAATCATTCTTTCGCCTCTGGAATGGAATGCAAATATGCAATGGTATGGAATGATGTTTGGTGGTGACTGAGATGTTGCAATTAAAATTTTCCAAACTGTGATGATGCAAGGTAGGGTAGGAATGACCCAATTGTATCATCTCATGTGAGGGAATTTACAATGGAAAGCTTGCTAATAGTGTCTGTCGCATGGTGTGGTGGTATCAGGAGAGAGTGCCATGTACTCCACTAGAGTCACAAGTACACTTTATTCTCAACTGAGGCTAAATTGTTTTCTTGTTTTTATTTAAACTGTGGCTTTGTACTTCACAACCACAAGATCAGTGATATCTGTAATATAATTGGTTGTATCTTCTTGAAGTGAAGGTTAGAATAAAAATCCATTATCTTATAAAAGTAAGATTGAATTTCACAAAACTATGTATACTTTAACTAAATTATCGAAAAATTACAAATTATCGAAAAATTACAAATTTAAGGTGGTGTATTACAAAACTATAGATTTAGTGTCAAATTTTATCGTAAAAAAACGTATTTAAGATATAAATCACAAAACTTAGCAAATTTATTACAAATCTATAGGTTTAGTGCCAATTTAATAACAAAAATATAACGTAGTTTTGAACTATAAAACATATGTTAAAGTATACGTAGTTTTGTGAAATTCAATCTTGCTTTTCTGATATGTAGTTTTGTGATAACTTTGATATGTTAGGGATTTGAACTATAATACATATGTAGTTTTGTGATAACTTTGATATTGAATCTGTAGTTATGTGATAATTGATCTTAAACCTATAGTTTTCTGATATGTAGTTTTATGATAGTTTAATCATATACCTATGGTTTTGTGAAATTTAGAAAGAACCAATGACAAGGACATCTGTCCGGGTAGTGGCCTTTGTGAGGCCCCGGCCCGGCCCAACAAAGAGGCCGTTATCTTCCTCCTCCAAATTTCCCTGCTGCTGCAGTGGCTGTGGCTGTGGCTGCGAGTCCCAAGTCCCAAGGCTAGTCGTCCTCATGTTGGCCTCCACTTGCTTCTCCATCCCGTCCTCCTCCTCCCCGTCGATCCCGAGCCGCATCGCCACTCTCTGCTGCTTCAGGCCTCCGGCTCGCGCAGCTTGGCCTCGCTCTCTTCTTCTTCTTCTTGGTGCCTTCCCACCGGCGACCCGCCTCCGCCCCCGCGCCTCCTTGTCGGCATCGACCGCCCCGGCGAAAGACTACGAGGCAAGCAACCTTCTCTTCTCTCCACATTTTTCATGCTTGCTCTTCTGCTGTTTAGTTTATCTGCTTAATTACGAGGGTCACAGTCTGTCCGTCCAATCATAAACCCAAAGCAGCAGCAATGGAGTTTTAACTCATTGACCCTGAACTCAATTAGGCAATCAGGAATTTAGGATCCTTATAGCATAACATGGGGATTGTCTGGGAGATAATGTGCAATATGCCTGTTTTTCATCCACTGTAATTGACAAGGACTGTTACGTGCCTACTCCTATGAGCTGTATATTACAGCTTTTAGGTAATTTATTATTAATATAATGATGTCGGGTAAGGTAATACTGCTACTCTCACTCATGTTGTCAAAATAATCAACATGCTGCCCTTGTTTGTCTAGTTTACTGATGGCGGCGGAGAGGTGGAGCTGAGGCTGGACATAGGAAAGCTTGGCATTGAGAATTCAAGAGATGTATTTGTTGATGTCGATGATACGTCTCTGTTGGTCAGAGCCAAGTCGGATGGGACACTGCAGACTTTGATCAATGTTAAACAACTCTTTGATAGGATCAAGTCTTCTGAGACTATATGGTATGCACGAGTCATTTAGTAGCTTGCTCTTATTTGCAGTAGAGGTTTTAAGAAAGTTGAGCGATTCTATGTTCATGTTGCAGGTTCATTGATGAGGATCAATTGGTAGTGAATTTAAAGAAAGTTGAGCAAGAGCTGAAATGGCCTGACATTGATGAATCTTGGGAATCCCTTACTTCTGGAATCACTCAGCTATTGACAGGGATTAGTGTTCATATTGTTGGTGATTCCACAGATATAAACGAGGCAGTTGCTAAAGAAATAGCTGAGGGAATTGGGTATGTGCATCTCATTTCTTAATGAGTCAAACTGCAATTTAAATTCCGCCATTCTGGTTTCTTCTAAACCTTCTAGTTTACTATACAAGTGCAGATGGTAGTTCATTAGAATAAGATATATATAGTTACATAGTGAATATAGATCAGGTATCCATTTACAAGATTTGCTACCATGCATGAACATATACAATTCATTGCTAGTTCTATTGCAGATAAGGCCCCTGAAATAAATTTGCTGGTTGTACCTTTGCAGATACCTTCCGGTCTGCACAAGTGAGCTGCTAGAAAGTGCCACCGGAAAGTCTATTGACACATGTAAAAATTATCGCCTCATTTCTGTTGATAAAAGTTGTAACAACCATGTTGTTTTACAGACATCAGAAGTTGTTATATGTAGTTCATATTGTTACAGCGAATTGACAAAGTGCTGTTATTTCTTGTAGGGTTGGGTTCGGAAGGAGTGGATTCGGTAGCAGAAGCCGAATGTGTTGTGCTGGAAAGCCTTAGCAGGTTGCTTTTGTGGGCTATTCCTAGTTTGTTACCTTTTGGTTGATGCCTTGCTCAGTATGCTTAAAAGAGTATTTCTCTCGCAGCCATGTTCGTACAGTCGTAGCAACTCTGGGGGGAAAGCAAGGAGCAGCTAGCAGATTTGATAAATGGCAGTATCTTCATTCTGGGTTTACGGTTTGGTTGTCAGTCTCCGATGCCAGCGGTAAGGAAGGCATTGTTTTGTTTCTAGTGCACTACTACTATACTTAAAGTCCATTAATCTCCAGAGGTTACTACTAGTTACTTACCTTTGATGTGGGTGTCATATGTACATAGATGAAGCTTCTGCCAAAGAAGAGGCACGGAGAAGTGTGAGCTCGGGAAATGTTGCGTACGCGAAAGCTGATGTAGTAGTGAAGCTTGGTGGATGGGACCCGGAGTACACACAAGCTGTTGCCCAGGGTTGCCTTGTGGCCTTGAAGCAGCTAACATTGGCAGACAAGAAGCTAGCAGGTGAAGTGAAGTATCTATCATCTGGAGTAATTCGCAATGAATTAGCTAGCTAGCCTTATTTGTTAAAAGTGACATAGTGACAGACAGGCACCAATCAATTCAATTAAAATCATCCTAAATTAGAGAAAAACTTGGCGGTGATAATGAAATGTTTACTAACACACTAGTAAGTTTGGATGGTGACAGGTAAGAAGAGCCTATACATGAGGCTAGGGTGCCGAGGGGATTGGCCCAACATCGAGCCTCCGGGCTGGGATCCTGACTCCGACGCACCACCCACCAACATATGATTATCATACTCACTACTACTACTGCTTCATAGCCTCTTCGTCGTCGCTTTTCTTCTCTCTGGAGGCACTTCAGTTCCATGGAATACATTCACGGGGCATTTCCCAGTTTCAGCTAGCTGTGTCATGGCCTCTTTTCTTTGTAGCAACTACATGAGATTCTTACTACTAGTAAAATACTCTTGTTACTATAGTTTTAAACTTTTCGTACCACTATTTTTAAAGCTGTGCCAAAAATCTCATGGCAAATATAAACCATCAAAAAAGCTTGCTTCAGCTATGTATGGTTCATGGAGTATGCACCTATGCAACTGCGAGAAATTATGCCAAATTTGCACTTTGAAGATAACCTTGTGAACGTTGCGGTTTGCAGAAGTTTTGAAGATAACTCTAGTTTTGGTTAAAATATGATCTAAATCTAAGCAAACCGTGAGGTCTGGCAAATATAACCGTGAAGAAGTGTATACATTAGCTATGGACGGTTCGCACCTGTCATCTGACTAATAATTTTGCCAGGTTTGGCTTAAAGACTAGAACAAGGCAGCAAAGCATAACACCACGACTCTCAAGAGCATGGCGAAACAATAACATTAATCAATACACATTATAGGTTTTTTGCAAAGAGAAAAAAAAAAGAAACAGGAGGGGGGTAAACAAGGAACTTTATCAATTGTATGTGTAACCTCAGGTCCACGAGTAAAGCTGAAATCATCATTTCGCATCGGAAATAGATGACAGAAATCTTGGCAACATGAATCCTAGGACCGAAAAGACAAACCCGCATCATATACAGACGCAGACAACTTAAGATAAGCTTAATTCATAGCCTCCCACTCTCCATCCGCACCGACGACTTCATGGTTTAGCCATCATATTGGCCCACGTGTTGGGTGTTTCATGCCTCGACATAGGAGGTAACTGTTGAAATGCAAGCAAAGTAAATTCTTGTTAGGAGGACATGCAAGCAAAGTAAATTATTCTTAGGAAGCATGAAAAAAGATAAACAAAAACATGATTATGCTCTTATGTTCTTGCAACTTGCAAGTTTTTTTTTTTAATGTATTGCAACTCGTTCAGAACATGAAGATCATGACAGCTTTAAGTCAATCCCTTTGCAGACAAGGCGGCTTTTCATATCACACATGAATCAGGAGCTAAGATTGCCTGGAAGAAATAGAAGGGTGCACACCTTATCTTGGAGTCGCATTATTGTTGATATAAGCATTCTGTCACCAACTATATGCCTCAACTTCTTCACTAAGTCGACTCGGCTTATTTTCTTGCTCTGGTAACACAGGCATGCACAAGAACAGAAAAAAGGGACTCAGCTAAAGTGAGTGCAAACTCAGCTAAAAAAATATGGTAGCAAAATAGACAACCTTGAATTCTTCGTAACAACTGTTCACCATGTCCATATTCTCAGCAGAAACTTTGGTTGAAATCGCTGCAAATAACATGGAGAAAGGCATCCAAGGCGTGCTTGGAGCCCTTTCCACTTTATCTCCTAACATGGGGGCTTCATATGGACCTCCCAATGCTGGAGAAGCCTGAAGGTTCATGTCCTGTTTGTGGATAAGAGGATGTTTATTATTTGATTCTTCAACTCACCCCCAACATAGATAGCATGGTTAACAGGAAACTTATCATATTTGGAGGTTTCTATCAAAGATAAAATACTACAGTCAGCTTGAAGTCTAATCTCAAAAGCAAGCACAAGTCAATAGTTGATTCAGTCACTGAGTCTGAATTACTGCATGCTGCTGCTGCTCCAACAGTGGAACTTGTCTGTATGAGAACAGAAGTTGACTAACAATAGCATTGTTATCAAGTCCCGTTGTAAAGTATCTTCTTACCTGTGATACACTATCAGGCGAACCAGAGCTCAAGACCAGTGATGAAACCTCTGATAAATTGTGACAATCTTCTTGGGTGGCAGGAGAATCTAGCACATAATGAAAAGGCTCACTCATAAGAAAATCTGGGGCTGCCAGCTTTATAAGTTGTGAAAGGCTAAACAAAATTTTTTAAAGAATGACACAGCAGTTGTGATTAGTTACCTTTGACTCTAGAAGGCAATTTGATGGTGACTACAAATTCAGAATAGATGTGACTATTCACGTTCATATCCCACACAATGTAATGTTGCGGGTTTTTAAGGTCATCTACACCACTATCGAAATACTCGTTACTAGGCCGATGCTGCTTAGATCCATGGTGAACTATTTCTACGTTCCCCATTACAACACGGCACAACATCATATGGACAATGCCATTTTCATCAACATCAGAGTAATTCACACTGCAGAAAGTAATACAAATATTGAATTTTGCAATGGTTAGGAAAATAAAAACTTGGGAACAAAAGGAATATATAATTGAAGCCGTAATTAGATGATATCATCACAAAACATGTAAACAGCAAATAAATGAAAAATGTCAGTGATATTGGCAACATGTGAGCAACAATTTATTTAAAAGATCAGAGAAAACAGACTGGAAGTATCAATAGCAGCCTTAGATGATCAATATAATCACAACAGGTTTTGCCCACTGGATGATTCATAGATCAGGACCATACCAGGTATTGGAGCAATTTGCTGGAGCAAGGATTGTGCCGTTTCCGTAGTCTGGGCACTTGACAGGCTTCTTAAAGTGCATGACGCCATTCAACATCATTTCATCCACGGTATCTTTTGAGCAAGCAAGCCAGGCATAGCGGACATTTGCATTACCACGCTTACATTTAGTATGCTCTGCCTGCTTTTTGAAAAGATTATAGCGAAATTCTCTATGATTATCCAGTGCTGGTGTTCTGTAGATCCCAACGATGTCCTTGGAACCAAGAATAGTGCCCAGACCCTGCAGCAACAATTTCTGAACAGCAGAAATAGCTAGTTGAACACGTGATTGTTCACCCAGCTTATCTTGTGGTAGAGATCTGCAGGCAATAGGCAACAAAGCGTGTGGCTCGTTCTCTCCAATGGTTTCTCTGACACCACCAGTTTTGTTTCCTGCGACACTCCTCTCAGCCCTGGCTCTCTTAGGGCTGGAAACATCATCAGTACTAGATTCAAAGTTTGAGCTTTCTGCAGAACTTTCCGATGCTCCAAAGAGGTCATTCATTTCTTGTTTCCCATTGGGCTCAACAATTATGTACACATTATTTCCGTTGCCCAATTCCTTTCTCCTATATAGTATCTGATCTTCAACAAAAAATTCAGGGAAGTACTGCTTCCCATTCTCATCAATCCAAGCTATTGGCCTCTGAAGACCTGTCTTTGAGTCTATGAATGTCATGTGCACAAAATCCAGCAAAAATAGCTCGTTCTGGTGTTCACCTTCTGTGATTGTCTTCTTAGTCCTGAAATCACTGTGGGCAAGCTTGACAATTTGCTCTGGAAAGTCTTTCCATTCACCACCTTGACGGAGCAGAATTCGCTTAGGTAATGCACTAGTCATGAAATTCTGATAACTCTGTATAATCTGCATGTTGAAATGGCACTTGATCTTTGCCTTGTGACCTTCACCAACATAAAACCTAACAACAGAGTTATCAGCGGGATTCTTATGCAATGTAGAGGTGTTGCAGGCATCAGCGCAATCTGCAGCTGGGTCGTCCCGCTTTCTCTTGAGGCTACTTATGTTTCCTCCACCTTTACCCAATACCTTTTCGTTCATCGCAGCCATGGTTGCTAGCTGAAATGAACCAGAGACTAATTCTTTCTAACAAACTAAACTCCAACAAGCCTACTATTTACACTAAGCTAATAGGCAAGCTTCTGAGTATACTCAAGTTCATTATCGACAAGGCAAAAACCAAAATGAGTCGGGTCAGAAAGAGGCAGAAGCGAAATGATCCTGAAAATGAAAATTTGCCATATATTAGAAAACACTGCAAAAACACAGTATTTCAAAACATCAATACAACAGACTGCATGCCAAAGTCGCTCAAAACAATAGCCACTGTTCCTAGCAGAAACATAGTTTGTGTTACTTTAGGTAGTAGGAATAGATTATTGGAAAAAAATACAAGACAAACACCAACAAGAAATTTCCTTCAGTATAATTGTGTGATGACAAACTAGCATGTGGGGCTGTTCATTCTCAGTTTTGAATGAACCTTTGAAATCGTGCTTAGCAATTTTCCCAGCAAGCTTGCTGGCCGCTAAGTTGGCTGATTTCTGGTTTTAAACGGGTTGACTTAACCCGGGAATTAACAGGCCTAAGTACCATGCAAAAACAGTCCTTACGGAAAAGAAGAGGGAAAGATTGTACTCTGCTAGAATTCAATCAGATATATTATATATAAATTGTTGCGTATGTTGAAATATTTTCATTATCATTATGAAGTGAAATTTATGGATTGATGTGACCAAAGGGTGAGGGCTATCATCGATAATAAACGAAGGTAAAAGAAAAAGGTACGTTGGTTGTGGAAATTACCAAAGTTATATGCAGCATGACACGAAATTCATCGGAACTCCATAGAATTATTTAGTTAACTTTAACATCGACAAGCATAGACAGGGGCAACCTTGACTAAAATAGTGATTTAAGAGGAGTCTAACGCGAAATTGACCAGAAATCATATGACAAGTAGAAAAAATTGAAGTTAGCAGATCAATCGTACAAGTATCCAAGTTGGGGAATCTTAAATCTACTTAAATCGGCTGGCACAAAATAAAATAAATTGGGAAGGAAGACGAGAAAAAAAATTGCTACAAGAGAAAATCATTCAGGTAGATCGAATATAACACGCTAAAACAATAAACCAAAAAAAAGCAGATCCAGACGAAGGGAGGATTAGGGTGGCGAATCGATCGATAGATAATAATTACCTAGGGTTAGCAGCAGCAGCGTTAGTAGGTACAAGGGTGGTGGACGAAATTGATTGCTTCATCTCCCCTCGATCTGTAATCCCAAATCCCCAAACCTGCAACTCCCTACGGACCCACTTTATCCTCGGCAGGCGGTGCCCGCCGGCGGCGGTTCCTTCACCGGCAAGTCGTCGAGGATGGTGAGAGCAAAAAACCAAACTCAAATCACGGCGGCGGCGGAGGCGGAGACGGAGGCGGCGGCGAAGGAAGCGAGCGGGAGGGAGGGAGGAAGGGAGAGAGGCGTGCGGCGGTGGAATTATTGGGCCGCGAGGTCCACGCCTCTGTCGTGTCCCCTCCTCCTACTCCGCCTACCGCCTCACACCCTACACGCCCTCACCGACATGTGGGGCCCACCCTCACGCGGGACCGCGCTGGCGGTGAGCGTTGGCGCGAACGCTTCCTTGGATGCCAAGTTGCCTCTTTCTTGCCCCGTAAGCAAAAATGGAGACGCCGTGAGGGAGGCCGACATCCATCCACCATCCGACGGTTCACATCTGTAGTCAACGGTCTCTGCTCCAATGCCAGCCGTCCATCTAGTAAGTACAGTATTCTGCTAGTCCAGGCTTCTTTTTTTTCGTTTCTTTTGCGTGCATCAGTGGGTTACCGATGACGTGGCCACGGAGTAACTTCGTTTGAAGCCGCTTTCTTGTACTCCCTTTATGTTTAAACAGTTTTATACTTATATATTTTTTGCACCTGACCTGATCGAGTGTCAATAACACATGTTTCCACTTTTTTTACTGATAGATTCAATACGTATCGGCTTTCAAAGTCTAGAAGAGCACTTTGTAACTGATTTTCCTCTTCCTAAACTCCGCGGCTAAGGGGAAAAAATCAACAAGCTGGCTGGCTGCTTTATTTTTATTAGATTCTAGAAGTGTCACCGATTTTTTTCGAAAAGAAAAGAGTTATCTCATGAGTATAGTTTCTACATAATGACTTTGTGAACAGGACCTTTCAAATCATTATGATTAACTATATATACTAGTGATATCCGTGCTAACACTATGGTGGTATTATTCTATTGGTCAATAATCAAATCTGAAATAATCAAAATCTGAAATACTCTTGCGTGCTTACTCGTAATTCAGATGAGATAGCAGCGGATTGATTAAGAAGAAAGGCATGAATCTCATTCTCCTATATGGCAAAAGGAACACCTGGGAATTTACGGTTTTATATATATTGCACCACAACATGAGCTAACGTAATTACGTTAACACAAATAACCAAGTTTAGTGACAGATCAGCTAAAAATGCTCAGTGTTGCATAGATATATAAAGATAGCCTGAGAGATACAAATATTTTTTTTTGTCATAAGGGCACAGGTCTACCATCATAGGCAATAGTGTATAGAGATAATCATCTAATAAATAATTCATGGGCATAAATAAAAAAATACAAAATCATAAATCAAGCCTGCTCTCCAGGGGCAAATAATCATAAATCGGCAAGCTCTTGCTAGTTGTCACTACAGACTTGCTAAGGCTTCACTGCTTCGTGCCATCTTCCCCATTTTTCTCCTACTGCAAATCTGCCATTGATTCGCAAAAGAAAGAAAACTGAAAAAAAAAAGAAAAACAAGAAGGTATCAAAGTTAGTAAATAATGGTGTCCATAAAAAAATTAGGAAGTGCATTTCATACCAACCAAGGAAATAGTTCCCCTATAATAATGACTCAACTCATATATTCTATTTATATACAAACCAAAAGAAGAATTTAAAGCAGAAGTATATATACAACTCATATACTCTTTTACATTTGTACATCTCTTCTACGACAGGACCTGATAGGTTAAGGAAAAAAATGCAACATGCATACCTTAATTTTGTAGAGAACATAAAGCAGAAGTCTGCAGCAAGAGGTTTATTTCTCACCGCTTCTAAATGTTTAGTTGCCAACTTAAATAAATTTACCATAGGCAGGCTACCTAATGAGGATGCAGCTTCCCTGTTCCTATTTCCTGTTTCCATCCCTGTTCCCTGCCAGATGTCAATCGCTTATTGGTTTCGTATTTTCTAGTAGGCCTCCACACCCTTGCACCTCCGTCTCACGCATGGCATTACGTCTCTGTTTCCTTTTCTCGTGTGAGCAACACTGGAAACTAAAAGAAAATTCCAAGTTCTTCGATGCTTCCCCCATCCCATCAGCTATGGTCTTGAACTAAGCTCTATGGCGGCGGTGGCGGTGGCGGATTCGGTCCCTCTGTTGCTGAGCACAAGCGACACGAGCTTATTGGCAACCTCGCCGTCGAGCTCAAGCACCAGCCCCTTGCTTCCGAACCATCAGCCATGGTACCGAGGTCAGCTAGCTTCATGGGGACGGCGGTAGCGACTGATTTGGTCCCTTGCAGCCGAGCACAAGCAACCCACGAGCAGATCGGCGACCTGAGCTTGATCTTGGAACTAGCAGGTATTCGTCTCTGATCCTGATCTTCTTTTGTGGCTTTGCTTTAAATATGTTCTTATGGTACAGTATCATAATGATATTTTGTAGCTTAAGAACATTGCAAAAATATTATGTAGCCTGAAGAAGTGAAGATAGTATTTGCAATCTCAGATCCCTAGACTGTATAGTTTAGTAACTTGCAAGTGAAATTGTTTCTGTACTAAATATATTAAATAGATCAATTCAACATATAGTGATAATCAGTGTCATATTGCTGAATCGGCCTCCCTTGATGCAACCCTTGACTTTGTGGGGTCATTAACATAGGAGTATGAAATGAAGTATGTGTCGATGCATCCAGAGCAACGCTATACTCTGATATGTGTAAAAAAGTGTGGTTATTTGGAACCTCTAGGTGATCCTAACACAGGAAAAAGTAATGGAAAAATATCAGCGATAATCATCAACGCAAGCAGTTTCTTTTAAAAAAACGATTATGTGATGAGTATACCATTACTGTAGTATGTGGTTGTGGTTGTGCTTGCATCTCTACAAGTTGAGGATGCAGTGATTGGGCTGGGACATCATTGCTCTTATTTCTTTTCCTCCGTGATGAAGCTTTGTCTAAGCCGCCAATAGGTCTTGCTGATCCACGAATTTCCTTTTTCTTAAGCTTAATGCCTAATGGTTTACTGGGCTTCTGATTTTGTTTCGCAACTACAAAGATGAATTACGACATGCATATTTCAAAAAAAAAACTGTGATCCGATCATAAGACTAATAATTACTTATAGAACTGTTAGACGAACCTTGTGGAGATGACGAGCTCTCTAGATTTGGATTGCGTTTGATTTTCAAGCATTTCTCTATGTCTTTTGCCAATTTTTCAACACAATTAGTAGATATGGAATATGTTTCTTCAGACTCTGTAACTCCGGAAGCAATTCTAGCAAACATCCTGCACAATGAGAAGTACCGATTTGATAACTTTATTCTAGGATCATCGTGCATGTTACCACTGCCACTTATATGTAGTACTTTTGCATCAATTGTCCATCTTTTTAGTATATACATCTGAGGAACCGATTTCATGTTATTGATGTCAAGTACTTTTAGGGCATGCGAGCACATGATGCCAGCAAATTCAAACTTATTGCAGCTGCATTTGACACTAGATTCCAATGGTGAGAATTTAACAACATGTTCATGATGCTTACCATGAGACTTTATTTTATACACCTTTTGTGCATCAACATCACCACAGTAGAATATATCACAATGTAAAGTCTGCATTATTTCTTCCTCAAATATCTTATATACTGCTAGAGTATAAACTTCTACTACATCCCGTAATATTCTCAACTCTGCTTTTGGCCTTGGTGTACTTTGTGTTGCTCTAAAATCACACTTTACCTCTTCATATCTTTTATCTCCCAACAACCTGTCGAAGTGCTCAAAAAAAGTAAGCATGTTATATTTGACACTAATATAACCCTTTAATTCATTGTTAAAGCTTTCATTTCTTTGGGTGGTACTCATATCACCAGAGAATGTGTTTCGGCCATATACTTGTGCCCATTGATGTTGTTTGTCAAAAATCCGTTGCAACCATTTATTCTGTTGTAGCTCATATTTGTCAAGCAATTGATGCCATGCTTTTATAAATTCTTCCTCCTCCTCTTGATCATATATGCAATCCTGAAAGTCACTGTTAAATTTCTTATAATCCTTAACACACCTAGCAAGGTGCTTGCATGCATTTTGATTCATATGCCATACACATATCTCATGATGTGTTTCTTTTAAGAACTATTTTGATTGCTTTAGCCATGGCTGCGTCTTCATCTGTCCAAATTGTTTTCGGTTTCTTTCCTGACATAACATTTAGAAAAGTATTAAATAACCAAACAAAACTATCAGCCGTCTCATCATTTAAAAGTGCAGCACCAAAAATAGTAATCTTCTCATGATTATCCACTCTTACAAGCAAACCAAAAGGGCGTCCATCATCCAGTTTTCTGTATGTTGTGTCAAAGCAAACAACATCCCCAAAGTCTTCATAATCAGCAATCATTTTAGAGTCAGCCCAAAAAATGTTTGTTATTAAATCATCCTCATCAACCTGAATAGAATAGAAAAACTTGACATCTTCCGATGATTTCTTCTCCATATATTCTAAGACTCCTCAAGTGTCACCTTGTTTCGTCTGCAGCGACCTTTTTGAGTATAACTTATTCTTCATGTCAACACGAGTGAAGCCAAGATTCTCAAATCCACAAGATTGTTTTGCCAACAAGTCAATAGCCGCTTTAGTTGAAATGCCTACAGATTTTGCAACTTCAACACTTGCAACCTGAGCTTTATTTACCTTCCGTTGTGATCTTAACTGGTGAACTTGACTTTTAGTGGCAAGAATATGGCTATGTTCAGGCACAAAGTGGTAGACCTGATAGAATCTATCTATAAGACTTATCTTCATACATGCTTGACACTTACACCGAGTTTCTGGTATGTTAAAACTATTACCATAGCCTAAAGCTTCCGCTCTTTTATCAACGCCACTAGTTCCTGTTATGCGATGAACTTATTTAAAATCTAATATACTAATAAAACATTAATGTCCTAGTAAAATGACATGAAGAAAATACCTTCACGAGAACAACACAATGTCCTGTTCTTTATAATTTTTTAATTCCCATATAATGATAGTTGCTTCTTCTAATGCTGAAGCTAGGGCTGTCAACGAGCCGAGCTCGAGCGAGCTCGCCTGCCTAGGCTCGAGCTCGATACAAGCTCGAGCCAAGCCTATAAAATGTTCGAGCTTTCAAACAGGCTCGGTTCGAGCTCGATTAAGCTCGAGCTCGACTACCAAGTTTGATTTTTAAGTAGAGCAATGTATATTTCAAAAATAATCTTTAAAAAATAATTAATTTCTAGTTTATTATATTAATAGAAGAGGAAAAAGAATAAAATAAATATATGATACCAATACAAGGCATACAAATAACATATTTGATCTCCTAATTTTATTAAATAACAACAAAAATCATATATTACTAGGCTCGTTGGAAGCTCGAGCTCGGCTCGATAAAGCTCGCGAGCTTTGGGAGAGGCTCGGGCTCGGCTTGTTTGGAGCTCGAGCCGAGCTCGAATCGAGCCTAGGTCGAGTCGAGCCCGAGCAGCTCACGAGCCTCGAGCTTTTTTGACAGCCCTAGCTGAAACCTATCTCACAAGCATATGCATTGTAAAAGTCATAAGTTTCTTGTTCAGAGTTAAATTTCATTCCGACCTTTGGCGTCATTTTTTCCAAAGCTTTTCTGGTCTGAGAATCTTCATTTGCTCCCAGATCCTGATTTTATTTGTTATAGTATGACGGAGGGTAAACTCCTCAGCGGGGAACTGTGAGGGCCCCCCTTTGTGAGTTCGGCCCAGGGCACGAGGAATGCATTTCAGCACTCACTCCGGTGCGCTGGCGGTGTAAAGAGCGTTTCGCGTGAGAGAGGACGGTGGCGCAAGGGATTATACAGGTTCGGGCCGCCGGCAAGGCGTAATACCCTACTCCTGTGAGTGATGGACTATGTGTGTTCTTGTTTAGGGATCGAACCCCTTTCCTCTAGGCCTAAGCCTCCTTTTATACTCCCAAGGGGACACCACATGGGCCAAACATGCTACTTTTTAGAGAAAAAGGAGAAAACAATTTTTTACAAAGCAAGATACATGCTGCTGCTTGGGACAGAAGTCCACTGCCCCGTAATGGCGATGTGACCCTTGTCAGGCCGTCCATCATCCGCATATGACACCGTGCGTCATTCTTCACTAAACAACCGAAGACTTGCGTGCTCCTCCCGTACGTAGCGACGTGCGCCAGGCGATTAGACCTGGCTTACCAACTTCGGCTGGATGAGTGAGCCAGATCGGCTCACATGATTTTGATGTGACCCAACAGGGCGTGCAGCATATCTAACGGTGTGCCGGATGGCACGCCCGGCACTGCGCCGCATCCCATCAGTCATTTGCACCGGTCACAGACCGGTCAGCCGACCGTGACCGGTGTCAGGCGCGTGCATGCGTGTCTACTCGCATTTAATGCGGCACGCACGCGTGCAGGCGTGCTCTGCTTGCGCCGCCATTAATGGGGGTGAGCGCTCACCTACTTCGACACACGTGGCAGCGGCCCGAGAGGGTCGGGGAGCCCGACCCCTGTTATGATGGCGAGCGGCACGAGTTGGAAAGGAGGGAGGGCGTCCGCCACGTCACCCTCAGGCCCGAACCCCCCTCGGGGGATGGCCACGTGGGCGTAAGGGGGCCGCCTCAAGCCCTAAGTCAACATACCCCTGGGCTCGTCATACCGACATAGTATTTCACATCAAATTGGTTTATGAGAAAATTCAACTCAGATTCAACTAATTTAACAAAATGTTGAGGAGAACATATTGATCTTACCATTTCTATTTGCTTCATTCCTAGGCCAGCGGATGAATCATCAAGTTCAACAAGATTTGTGAATGATGTCGTTGCAGCAGATGTATCGTCCAAGAACATGGGACTTGCTCCTGCATCATGCAGTTGTGATGCCTCCGATGGAGGAATCATGCTGTTGTTTGGCATAGCACCAAGATTTGGCTTCGATGCCGGTGCTTGATATGAGATTAATTTATCAGGATGCTAATGCGTCCTGAGTTGTTTGGATGCTGGAGGATTTAACAGGAGAACTGAGACAAATGGCGCCATAATTTTTTTCCCCGCCATCAATTCTATCTATTTGGTGCCTAAAATCTGTTATAAAGTCAATGACGTTGTTTTCTACTATTAAACGGAGACGTAACGTCGTGCGTGAGAGGGAGGTGCAAGGGTGTGGAGGCCCACTACAAATTAGGAAACCAATAAGCAATTGACATCTGGCAGGGAATAGGGATGGAAACAGGAAATAGGAATAGGGAAGCCGCATCCACCTAATGATGCTATTATTTATGGGCATTGCGGGTTTCAAATTTTCCACGTGGCCGCAACATGCTAGCCAGGGGTTAATCCATAACAAAAATAACGTCCAGTGTCCCTTGCGAATATCTGTCACACTAAAATTGTAATACTCTTAATGTCAAGCAATGATATCCAATAGTAGTTTTCAAAGTTATAATGCTCAACAAAACAAATATGCAAAGTTTTTCGCTTGCAATAATTGTTTCAGAAATAATGAGTATGTAGGATAGTTAAAGGCAATGAGGCTAATGGCTGGTCATTTTTATCTAGGACCCAGAAATAAGGTTTCTTATTAATTAGAGTTAGGTGTATACACAAAGCATATTATGCATGCTTAAAAGGTTGAACAGTAGTTGCATACACAAAGCATATTCTCCATGCTTAAATGGTTGAACGAATATTGATCCATGCAGAAGACATATGCCATTTGCAGGAGTCAATCATTATCTAATGAAATTTACCTCAACCAAACATAAATGATAGAATAATCCGAAAAAGTCGTCATTATGTATGGTTGTTGCGGTCTCCTATTCGCTTTGCTTCAATAGTCTTATATTTTTCCCCTACATATTAAATCATTTGAAAACAAAAGTTAAATTGATTATTATGATTGCATAGCACCTCAAAGTCCAAAAACGTAAAGGTCACAACCATGTTAATACAATAAGATTTCTCCAATATCCAGTATAATAGATTGCGGCCAAAGAAAACAAAATACGGATACAATAATTTATATGTTAATTTCTTCTTAACTGTTAGATTCCACTGCAAAATTGTTGTTTTTGTGATTTATAATTCAGAAACTGAAAACATCCAAATTTAGCTAGACAAAGTTCAGAGCCTTATAATCATTTCCTGTTCATTAAAACCATGGACAACCAGCAATTAAGAAAACAACATGCCTCGAGCACAATGACAATGGTTTTAACAAGCCTCAATATCACAGGCAAATAGTAAGACCAAACAACAACATTTTAGACTGTTCCACTTGTGTGGTAATTAGATCCTCGACATTTAGATTTTAGTGCTAAATTTCATTTAATGAATAGAAAACAAGAAGGGAAGGAAGAAAGAGGAAAAATAATTTGTTGTTGCTACGCTATTAATCAGTTAACCAGTCCATTGATCATTTTAACCTTGAATTTCCTAGAGGTGGAGATTACAATAACACGGGATCTTTCCTAGGGCTAGAGATTACAATAATATGATCGAGTAAGCATTCCATCAAGCACCTTCCATGCAACACACACTTGTGCTAACAAAAGAACACCAGAAGGCAGAAGCACCATAAGATGGAAGCACCTGTCGTTGAGCATCTCCGAGGAAGGCAGGAAGCGAGCGGGTCATTCAATAGTCCACGGCCACGACGGCTGTGTTGCCGGAACCACCTAACGGAGCAAAATAAAACAATGTTGAGGGGACTCACAGTGTTGCTCATCGGTCCTCAGCGATGACCTCCACCCCGCGCTCGACGACCTCGACCGAGGAAGTACCGGAGCAAACGGATCCAATCACCCATCGTTGGCTCGGGTGGAGAGCGCGATAGGGCCTCTTTCGAAGAAGGATCGCTGCCACGGGGATCGCCTCATCAATTAGATGATTGTTTTCTCGCCACCACCAGGATCGCGCGCGGTAGTGAAGTTCACGGGAGCGCAATGTCGAAGATCAGCGGCGACACGTGAGAGGGGGAGAGGAGGGATTAGGGCTGGGGAGGTGCGAGTCATGGTGGGGAGGGGGGTTCGTATGCAGGGAGGGAGGTAGGGTCAATATGGAGCGTTAGATCTCAGTGAGATAATCTAAACCGTTGACTGAGGAATGAAAGAATGAGTGATGAGTGAAATTATTTGTTGAACTATAGGGTAGAATAGGGTAGATGGTGAGCTTAAATCCTTGATAACGTATGACTTGCGGCATTGTGCTTCATTTGTAATTATAAAGTCAGTTCTAATTTGGAATACATGATTTTAGTCATTTGATTCAATATCTTGCACAGGAACTAGCTACAAATTAGTGTGAATGGCTTCTAACCTAAGAATCACCATGACTAGTCTTTTGCTCCATGTATTGCCTTCGTTATGATTTTCATGGGAACCTCGAGCTTGCCATCGACCCTGGAAAACATGTCTTTTTAATTTACCGTTTACCGACTTCGCATAGTTCCTACTATCCGTTTTATATTGACTTTTTTTATAAGTTAAATTTTTATAACTTTAACCAAGTAGAGAAATATAGCAACTTTTGTTACACTAAATTAGTTTAGTTAAACCGAACATTGAATATATTTTGGTAAAATGTTTGTTTAGTATTAAAAATGTTGTTATGTTTCTTGCAAACTTAGTTGAACTTAAAAAAAATTTAACTAGGAAAAAAATAAAAACGTCTTATAATATAAAGCGAGGGAGCAACTTACACTATATTTATGTATATGTGCTTTTATCAAAATTTAACAAATATTTATTTAGTACGCTTGTTAATTAGTTGGATCTAGATAAGAGGGAACTTCTTGGGTCTGGTGGTTGGTAGCACAGGTAGTATGCAAGCCTACCTAGGTTTTAATTCTCCCTTCTACAAAAATGTTTGGGGAAATATCATTTTTTTTATCTAAATAGCTTGACACATGATTTTACTACTTGATTTTTTTAACGTGCATAATATATGCACATCATGTTATTAAGCAAAGGAATAAAAGAACAAAGGTGCATAATTAGAACCCCTCCCTAATACCAACATGTCTTACAACGATAGTAGAAAAAAAAGACTACCACAAACAAACACTCTACGACACAAAGGGGCATAGAGACAGCATCTCTTAGAACTTTGATGCTCCACCCAAGCACCAGAGTGCATCTTCATTAATCACTGTTTGAGTAACAATCGTTACACTAGGAGTTGCAACATTAAAAAAACACAATCAATTATATCTTTCCAAATATCACAAGCGACCAAGATAATGAGAGAACTAAAATATTCCTCACGGTTGCTTCCTTTAACCATAAAAACATGTTGTATTTTTTATGATGTACGCATTTCAATTAACATATATATATATATATATATATATATATATATATATATATATATATATATATAAACTTAAACATTCTACATTTATCGAGAGTGATTTATTAGGAGAATCAAAACAAATGGAGTAGAGAAGTGGAGACACCTAGGATAAAAACGGAGCGGACATTTTTTGGCTGCTTCGGTGAAAAAAAAGGACACGAATAATGTTTGAAGCAAATAATTCTCAA
The DNA here is from genome assembly GCA_000573905.2 of Oryza punctata. NCBI lineage: Eukaryota > Viridiplantae > Streptophyta > Magnoliopsida > Poales > Poaceae > Oryza > Oryza punctata. The sequence continues at coordinate 27,683,547 of CM002497.2, forward strand.
ATAGTCTCGATATGGATATAAATATATTTTTCTTGAATACAAATACAAAGATGGTATTGAAGTTTCTGATAGATACGGATATCAGGTGAACAATACTATTTGAATATATGCTGAAGGCATAAAAATATACCCCATTTCATTCTAGCTCTAATCCTTTAACCTACCTGTTTAGATTTTAGTAGCAGTACATCTCACAACACTAGTCCACACTATTTATATTATTTAAACTTTTAAATATTTTTGTGAACTAGAAAAAATACCCATGCATTGTAATGGGTAAAAATATTTTTCAATGATACAATAAGTATTAGGAGCTAAGCAATATATTGAAACATTATAATCGTTATACATAAGTAGAGGAGCCGTAGACCCAGTTACATAATCGTCGTGACTGCCTCGTCTCGCTGCCAATTGAGACCCATGCACTTCAGATAGATCGGTTAGCAAGTTACTTGTGCGTTTAGTTAGTTAAGCTTTAGGCCTCGGCCCATTACCAGGTTTAGCCTGCAACAAGCCAAGTTCAACCGCAGATACTTCCATCTTTTGGCATGATGCATTTAACAGGCTGGTACTTGTCCTTGAACATCTCATCGATCATCTCACAGCTAGGTTATCTCAACTATCCCTCTCTAAATTCGAATTTTTCAAATGGATGTGATAATTCTGTTTCAAATAACAACTACAGGTGGTAACTGGTAATACATGTTAAACTTGCCCCAAAAAAAGCATTGGCTGCTTCGAAATAAACAGTATAATTTAGCTCACATTGTACACATCTATTTGCCGCTTCCGTGCTACACATGCATCTATTTGGTTCCCCAAGCAATCCCTAATCAACACACCAATCACATCACGAGCTTAAGGTGGTTCCTCGTTTTGACTGGGTGATTAACTAAACCAGGCAATCAAAAGAAGAAAAAGTGGCAAAGTTCATAGCAATTTTAGTAATTTTACTAAACGACAGTGCCATCGCAAAAGTATCCATGCAAATTGATCGATCAGTTCCTCCACGGTTGGTGCCCCGGTAATTATCGCTCGTCGGTGATTTGCTGCCGTCGTAGCCTTGCTCACCTTGATTTAGATTGCAAAATTATTGCATCAGTGTAGGGATTTACAAAGATTGATTTACAGTGCCTAGGACTCTACGGACGCAGACGCATCGTGGCCTGCGGCCGGACGACAGCCATGCACATTGAGCCGATCGTGCACAATTCGAATGACGTATAAATACGCGTATGAAAGAATCATTTTTAATTTTTATAATAGATAAAGGTAAAGATAAATATTATACTATATGTTATAATATAATTTATATATGTATTTATACCAACAATCTTGTACATGTTTAGTGTATGATCAAACTTTCCATACAAATTGAGCTAATTATGTATTAGAAGTTTAGGTGGTTCCGTGTGCTGAAATATATTTGTTTCTGTATTTGTATTCTGGATTTGTTTTCCGTTCCGTTTTTTTAGCAAAGGACAAAATAGGCAAGGACAGAAGGGAAGAGAAAATAGAAAATGGAGAGTGGGTTTGGCACAAATCCCGAAGCGCTCCGGCCACCACTCCCAAGTCCCAACCCAGTCCCCACTCCCCCCACTAGGGGTAACCACCCTTTCGGATTAGGTTTCTAGAAGCTTCTTCTATGCAGGCGCCGCCGCTCGCCTCCTCGCCGTCGCCGGCGTGGACCGCCATCCTGCCCGCGCCGGCCAGGCTCTGCTGCTCCCGCCGCGGCGCCCTCCGCCTTGAAGCCAAGGCCGCTTGGAGGCCGCCGGCCCGAGGCCCGCGGGTGCCGGCCAAGGGCGCCGTCCTCGCCTCCGAGGTGGTGGGTCCCTCCCCCCTCCTCGACGCGCGCAACGAGCAAGGTTTTCTCTATCCTCTCCATTTCCCAATCTCACAATTGTTAGTATGGGGGTTGCATTGGAATCCTCGATTTACAACATGGTTGGTTGTTGAATTGCTCGATTATTATTAGGGATATCCTTACTAGTTGCTGTGTCCACTCCAGGATATATTGGACCTAGAAAATCACTCTACCTCTAGATGCTCTAGACGAGATGAAAGTGAAACCACGAGGTGCTCACTTCTCGATTCCTTTCATGTGCAGAGCTCATTTTGCATATCAGAAAGGAAGTGGAGAAAGGGAAGTTGCCTGCAGATGTCGCTGCCAATCTTGAAGAGCTATACTACAACTACAAGGATGCGGTAACCTTCTTTTCTATCTGCTGCAATTGGATCATCGGCTCATATGGCACGGGAATACTCTGCCTTATCAGGTTATGCAGAGCAGGGATCCAAATGCACACGAGATCGTGCTTTCAAACATGGTGGCCCTGTTCGATTGTGTTCTGCTCGATGTAGAGGTTCTACCTCCTCTCATTATCTTCTTGATTTCCTCTTGACATTTTCTTTTATGCCCCTTTATATACCAAGCTGCCTCCTCCTTTTTGCAGAATCCGTTTACCTTTCCACCTTATCACAAAGCTGTCAGGGAACCATTCGACTATTACATGTTTGGTCAGAACTACATTAGGCCCCTTGTAGACTATAGGTAATGCAAATATCTTCTGACAACATCTACGATGGTTTGGCTGAAATAGTTCCATATGAATCTTGCTGCACTTCCTATTGATATCACTCATTTGAACTAGAATGGACATCATGTTGCATTTTACCTATTGTCTCTTACTATCGAGGGCCCTTTCAATCTTCCCCTTTTTTTGCCCATTCTTGGTATGTAGTATTTTTCCACAGTTTGTAGCACAAATGCTTACTGATGATGACCTCTGAAGAAAAGTTTGCACATTTCACACAGATGGCAGATATTTCCGTCATGTCATTGACCATATTGTTTTGATGGGTGCAATAGGGATATAGATGCGCTGTATAGATGAAGGCAATATTCTTTAATCAAAGCATAATATATTACCTGCTTTCCCAGTCCTTGAAGACATTGTTGTTCCCATCCTCTCCATAAGTAGCTAGTCATTTTTAACTAATGGTTTAGTCATAGATATACCTTCAACAAGAAAAGTGATATCTACTAACACATTTTGGTTTAGCTTATTACCGTGACATGCCCACAAACTTGCAACATTCACATGTGTTCTAATTTATCTGTATAGCTTATAGGTATATCTTCCTTATCATGCTAAATTTTTATTTCACATGCCCAGAAATTCATATGTTGGTAATATATCCATTTTCCAAGACATGGAACAGAAGCTCCAACAGGTTAGTTCATCTAAACTCCATTGTACTATCTATTTTCTGTATTTATTTCTGATCAAACATCTTCTTTGATAATCAATCCTCTTCAACATCTTGGTGAGTGCAAGCTGCCATGGTCAAGTAAACGGAACAAACCAATAACCCATGAATCACATATCTAGGGGTAAAAGAACTAGGATAGATAGCACCTCCAAAGACCACTCTGGAATTGATCCTTCATTTTTTAGAAGAACAGGAGAGGTAATCCTCCCGGCATCATTGATAGTAATATCATAATACAGACTAACAGAGGTTCCCCTCCTTCCTTGGGTTTGATATATAAGCATCAACAGCAAGAGACGGCCATAAGAAAGCTTCCACTAGATATGATCTACCTCACATCAATGTTTGATTTTTTGGTTTCATAGTTATATCGAGATGTCTGATAGAAGAGAATGATGAGAACAAACATCATGTGCCAATTCTTATGCTTTAGTGATAAAAGTGTTTCCAGTGTATGTCAGCACATGACGTCCCTCACACCAGATGATTCTTGTGTAAGTTGCTTCTGACCTTCTGTCATTGCTGGAAGCACCCGACGCTAGGTACTTAGGTATTTGTAGTAATTATCCTAACATACTTGTCATGGCCGGGCTGCTTCCCGGCAAGATTGCATCTCTACTGGTGTCAGCTTGTGCCATGGTATGTGTCCTGTATTGGCTGGCATGGGAGGACGCGGTGCTGCCGCTGGGGCAGCTGTGGTTGCCGGTGCAGCCAGGCGCGCCCCAGGGGCGCGCGGCTGCGACTTGGGTGGCTCGACATGGGCTGGCTCCTTCGTCTGCGCCCGCAGCTCGTATGCCTGTGCCAGATTCACGACCGTGTCGAACGATGCTGGTGCCGCCAACTTGACGTCAATCCGGAGTTTGCCCTGCAGCCCTGTGGTAAAAAGTTCAATCTTCTGTACCTCGGTGAGTGGGCCAGCACGGCTGAGGAGGGCTCAGAAGCGCTCTTGATAGTCCGCCACCGAGCCGGTGCAGCGGAGCTTGGCGAGGCTGCCCAAGCTTGTTGTGGTGCAGTGGCCGCCCGAAGCATAGCTCAACCATCTCCATGAAGCGTCTCCAAGCGGCGTGCCGTTGTCCCGTTCAACCTGCGTGTACCACTCTTGTGCCGCCCTGGTGAGGTGGAACGCTGCAGTCCACACCATCTCGTCCTCCAATGTGCGCTGGCTGCGAAAAAATTGCTCGCAGCGGCTTATCCACGTGGTGGAGTCTTCCTTGCCGTCGAACATGGGAAAATCCCACTTGTGGCGGAATGCGGCCATCGTGTGCGGGTTCGTGTTGAGAGCCCCTGGGCCACCACGAGAGCAGCCCTGGCGCCTGGTTCTCCAGCTTGTTGATGTCTGCTTCATGCAATCGCTGCTGTTGGTCGATGGTGTTCATCCTGCTCTCGATCACATCTAGCTTCTCCAAGCGCTTCATGATGGCTTCTAGCTTCTGATCGGTGGTCATACCGTCCTAGTTTGATGTTGACATGATCACAGGCACAGGACGGAGCTTTGATACCAAGTTGTCACGGCCGGGTAACGACCGAAGGTTATATGGGTGGAAGGATGGAGGCTGCGGCCTCCGCTGTCGTGGTTGGCAAGGCACAGTGGTAGATTGGTATAGAAGAAAGAAAGAACGTGCAATAGAGAAGAGGGCACATAGGAGGAAGAGAATAGGAGAACAGCAGATATAGGAGATTGGAAATTGATTAACTTCTTTTGATTAACTTCTTGCTAGTCTGATGAAACACGATTACATAGTTTAAATAGTAATGGACTCCCTAACAACTTAATTCAATCCTAACAACCCATGAGCTTATCTCCTAAAATGACAACAACTGCAAATAAACCAAAAACGATTGCTACTCTGTTTCCGTCACACGCGCTTCTGCCTTCTTACGACGCCGATTGTACTGAATTCCTCACCTGACAATACTTCTGTCATGCTTTAGCGCTGTCGAATAATTCTTTTAATTGTTTACTAAAGATTCTTATGCATTTTCTGAACTTGTTTATGTTATTGTAGGGCCATAATGTTGTTCTGATGTCTAACCATCAGACAGAAGCAGATCCAGCAATCATTGCTTTGCTGCTTGAAAGAAGCAACCCGTGGATCAGCGAAAACATAGTACGACAGTAATTTGGACATACTTGGATAATTTACATGTGAATCATCATACGCTAGTGACTAATCACATTATCACTAATATGCCATCTTTTGTAGGTTTATGTTGCTGGTGATAGGGTTGTTACAGATCCTCTCTGCAAGCCATTTAGTATGGGAAGGTTTTTTAATCCACCCCAGAAGCTCAGATGGCTGATTTGTCTTTTCTGTTTCTAGTGTTTTTATTGCCTGGAAATATTAATTTCATAAAGGAATTTTCTCCCTGCAGAAACCTCATTTGTGTGTACTCAAAAAAGCATATGAATGATTTTCCTGAGCTAGTTGATATGAAGAGGAGGGCAAATACTCGTAGTCTGAAGGAAATGGCTTTACTTTTACGGTATTCTTCCCTTATAATAACATGTTAGTTTTCATCCTTTTACCTATAAATATTAGGCCTTTTTGACTTGACTGTTTAACCATGTATAATAGAACATATATAGTTAGTACTTGGTAGTAGAAAATATCATACACATGCTAGTTTTATAATGTGTCAAATTCAGCACCTAGTTGCAGTGCAGTCAAGATTATTCAAGGAATTATTCTGTATTCACCATTAATCCGTCATAGATCTTAATTTGTTTCCTCTTAACGCAAACGCATGCACTTCACCTCCTTGTTACATTGGGTTGCTCATGTTTTATCTTTTATGACATGTAGTGGCGGTTCACAGATAATTTGGATAGCACCAAGTGGTGGTAGAGATCGTCCGGATCCTTTGACAGGAGAATGGCACCCGGTATGTTATCTGGCTTGGTCTTGTTGTTCCATATGATTTGGTTAGCTTATCATGTTTACCAAATCTAAATTCCATTTTGTTTCCAAATGTATAATTCCAACTTACCACTTGTCTTTATCTTGTCTGCTACTTACAAAAACAAGGACAGGCACCATTTGATGCATCTGCAGTGGACAACATGAGGAGGCTTCTGGAGCATTCTGGTGTTCCTGGGCACATATATCCACTCTCACTGCTCTGCTATGAGGTTATGCCTCCACCACAAAAGGTATATTCAGTTGCAACCTCTTACTACTTTAGACATATTTATCAGAGTACTTGTTTGAACTTTTATATTTGAATAGGTTGAGAAAGAGATTGGTGAGCAAAGGGTTATATCCTTCCATGGTGTAGGCTTGTCGGTAACTGAAGAGATAAAGTACAGCAACATTTCAGTTTGTACCCAAAATGTCGACGAGGTTTGTTCTGAATGTTGGTTGTAGATTACCATGTTTAATATCTGGATAGTGTTATGCTCTGGCTTCTAATTGTTTTGTTAAGGAACACTGTAACAGACATTTCTACTGATTTTACTTATTTTGTGTACTTCCCTTTTGTGGGGGTAAAGGATTTGTGGGGGTGGGTGCTTCTACTCAGTCTTCAGGTAGAACAATAACCATTAGATTAGCTTCCAGGACTCTGGTTGGCTTCTTACTGATTATTGATATGATGAACCCTTGCCCAAATTTCTTTTTTTTTCTCTATATGCTGGGAAATGGCTGAATATTTATAGTGTTAGGTAGCTGAAATTAGTGGATATGTCAAAATCATGCATCAAGTGTTGGCCCCATCATTTGACATATTTTTCAGGGTGAATAGACACATTTGTGCATATATCTTCCTTCTTCAGAACGTGAAACTAAGCTACATAAATTTGCTTTTGTACAGGGTGCAAAATAAGCTGTAATTGCATCATTGTGCAACTCAGTTTATATTCCACTTTTGCATATGATATTCACCCATGCTATAGATCTCGCTTGAGATTGGTAGTTGGATTTGAAAATTCTCATTGCTGTTACTCTTGTAGGCCCCTTGTCTCCAGGGTTTAGGCTAAGAACCTTTCTTATTATGTAAACAGTTTAAAGAACTTTGAACTTTCAGACTTGCTCACTGATAGTGTTTATTTTACTTATTGATATTGCCTCATCTGTTTAGAGCCTTCCTTTTATTTTATTTGTTAAGTTGAATGTCTTCGGTTCTTCTTGTTTTTACAGTGCAGAGAGAAATTCTCGGAGTCATTGTACAACTCAGTCGTTGATCAGTATAATGTGCTCAAATCTGCTATCTTTAGAGGTCAAGGAGCAGCTTCATCGGACAGTGCCATCTCACTCTCACAACCGTGGCGATGAAGCTCCGCTTTCTCAGTTTTGTTCTGTACTGACCTGAGCTTCTTTCCCTTCTATTTTTTCTTTGTCGCACTGATGCATGGTGGCACCTACTATGTTCCGTTTACATGGGTTTTGAGTACATTAAAGCCTTAACTCTTCTACTTCCTTACTGTGTTTTGATTTCATGGAGCCAGGTTCTAGTTGATCAGCATACACAACAGACATCATAATTTCTATAGAAGCTTGCTATATACTCCCTCCATCCAAAAGTCTTAAGGCCTATTTCATTTTTTGGTTTTTCCAAAAGTCCAAGACCTATTTGTAATCTCTGTGTGAAATTAAATTGTTGACCAGAACCTAAGAAGCCATCTTAGTACTTGGTTGCATGCATGTGTATAGTTTATTGGTTTTGTTACATGGTGGATGCAGGGGGGACACAACAACGTTCATGGGTATTCAGCTGAATACCCATTTTCTCAAAACTTAGCTACACCACGTAGCACAATAGTACTGATTCTCAGTTGGTTAGCCCATGAAACATGTAGCCGACAGGTCATGAGTTCGATTCCCTTGATCTCTTGGGTTTTGTGCTGTTTATCCTTTGCTATTTTTTTCCCTTTTCTCTCATATTTTATCTTTTTCCTTTCCCAACCTGATTATATTTTTTTTGAAAATATGTCTATATGCTTGAATTCACGATAAACCAGCAAGATATGTAATTTCATACTGTAATTTTTTTTTAACATTTTTCACCTTTTCTTATTAAAAACCTAGCAATTTTTCATTGATAACAAAAGGGATTTCTCTTTTAAATTTCACGGTTTAAATTTTGAATACCCATCTTGAAAATCCTGCATCCGCCACTGGGTGGATAAGTTAATTACTCCTTAGTCTTGGTGACAAAAGAAATAGGTCTTAGACTTTTGGATGGAGTGAGTACAACTTATATTTAAAAATAAAATCAGCTGAACATAGATATAGCTGGTACCATGCTAGAGCATACCTTGCATCATTGTGTGTGGTTGTGTCACACAATGCACAATACGCTTTACCAAGTGGACTTAAAAATCTTTGCACATGGTGATTCCTTGTTTCTGTACGATACATCTGGTTTTGTAATTTATCAATTATAATTATGAAGCAAAGCATTATGGCCGCAAGAAATTACCTTTTTTTAATGTTTTTCCCCCTCATTTACTGCCTCCTGTGATGTACTGTTCCAAAGATGATTTGTTCAACAACAGGAACTATCTGATGAATGACATAACAAATGTGCTGCTCCTTTTATTTTTCAGGTCTGGATTTCTCAATGAAGTTACCTTCATTTCTTTTTGACACAGCAGATGAACTGCTGCCGACATTGCAATTTTTCCTGGCAGAACCTTTTAAACTTCGGTATCATAACCCATACTAATCATGGAGGGGAGGCTGTCACAGTCCTGCAAATCTTGTGAGTTCTTGAAGGCCCTGGTCAGGTGGTTCTTCATGGTATCATTTGGTACACACTTGAGTCATATGTAGCAATAACTGATAAAATCCCTGTGATTGTTGACAGGTCTAGTATGATGATTTTACCCAGCTGAATCCCAGCCACACATGATGCGTTCGTTCATAATTTGCATACAAATATTATTGCATCATATGAGTATTCTTTGGGCCAGAACTGCACAGCAACGCGGCCTGGGCACTCAATTTGGCATGTTGTCTATGGGGCGCATGCTTGTCAACACAAGAAGCCCAACATGTGGGATTTTGTTTGTTGCGGTTAAAATTTTTCCTGTTTTCCTTTTGTTCCATGTATATATATTTGATTTTGATCTCCAGGTTTGGAGATACAATGGTCAAAGTGTTATGATAGTCTCTTAGTTTGTTGCCTCGAAGTTATATTCGGGTGCAACATGTCTGACTGATATTCTGTTGATGTTACTCGTTTCTGAACTTTCTGACGCCAATGTGGTGCTCGGATGTTGATAAGATAGGGTGCTGTCTTTAAGTTATCCATTTATATTGTTTCTGGGGATAAATTACTAGTCCGGTGATCTAAAACTACGGAGTACTATTTTGAAGTTGGTTGTTAACACTGTTGGCACCTTAATGATGATGAATATTATGATAAAAATGGCTGTGTAGAACAGTGAAAATGTTGATAGCGAGGGTGACAGGAGAAATAACAAAAAGAGTAATAAATGGGAAGCTGGGTGCTGAAAAATAGATTTAGCAAAAGAAAGCGTGTGAAGTTGTGAATCCAGGCCAAAGGCCATGGCTGTCAAACAAGTCGAGCTGTTGGCTTTGAACCCGTCAGCCCCTGCTACCGCAAGCTCTGAATTCAAAGAGTTTTTGAGCTGAACTCCGAGATCTGAAAAATGGGATTTTCTAAGGCTAAGGGTGGTGTTATATATAGGAGTATATAATAACCATGTAATCAATGGTTACGATGATGATGTATCCAAGGAAAAACTCTTTTGGTGTCTTTGATGTAATTGGATTAAAAGAAGGCAAAAATCTGTTGGGTTTTAAGAAAGGAAAACCTTAATAAGAAGATGTGGCATTGCCCTCCGTATGATTACTATTGGATTTTTAATAACTTGGACAATTAGAGAACGAGAGGGTTTCCGTAAATCCAAATTCGATAATACTCCTACTAGTAGGGGTATACGTGTCAAAGAAAAAGATGTGAGGAAAGGGAAATATACTCGTGTCGAGTCGTCCTCCTCCCTTCCTCTTTGGCGTTGGCGTTGCGCGACACACCAAACCGAAGGGAAAGTGGAGCCGCCGGAGAAGAAGCCAGGAACCGCGGCCGCCGTCAGGTAATTAGGTTAGTAGTCGCGCTCTTTCTCTGCCGATCATCTCATCTCCTCCTACGAGATGGAGATGGAGACTGTTGCCCCCGGGTTCGAATGTTCGATCCAGGTTACTTACTGCTTGCTGCTGCGCAAGCCCTATAACCCTATGCGTTGCCATCCCCCCCAAAATTCCACTAATCCTTTTCTTTGTTTAACCATCTCTACAACTACTATACTTGGTCACTTAGTTCATGTCTTGTCTTGACGAGTAATTTCTTTGCACCAGTATGTACTGTATTCTCTCAAAGAAAATTGCTCCACTGCCCCCATCTTGTATCGACCACACACTACACTCTCTCTAGTTGTATCTCTGCTATTACAGAAATATCATGTCTAGTATTTGAAGGCTCATCTATGAATACTTTTTCTTTGTGGGTTAATAGATCGGAATTCATTCTTCACTTTGTTCATCTACTTGCCTGTTTGGATTTCCTTAAGACACCAAACAGATTTTTGTCTCTTGTGTTGGCTAACTCTAGTAGCATACGAAACGATATTTTCTTCTTAATTACTTCATCCTAATGCGGCCTCTCTATGCTGCTGCAGATAAAGCCCTCCCCTCCATTGACATCAACATGGGTGACAATCTGATGGATAAAGTCAATGCCTTGGGCGAGCGGCTCAAGATAAGTGGGGCAGAAGTTAGCCGGAAGATGTCAGCTGGTGTGAGTAACATGAGTTTCAAGATGAAAGAATTCTTCCAAGGCCAGAACATGGCGGACAAGATAGTCGATGAGGCCACGCTGGAGACCATGGATGCTCCTGATTGGGCCACCAATCTTGACATATGTGATATGGTTAACACTGGAAATGTCAACAGTATTGAGCTGATCCGTGCCATCAAGAGACGCATCATGTTGAAGAATCCACGAGTGCAATATCTTGCTCTTCTCCTCCTTGAGACCGTTGTGAAAAACTGCGACAAGGCTTTCTCTGAGATTGCTGCTGAGCGGGTCCTTGATGAGATGGTAAAACTCATCGATGATCCACAGACTGTAGTCAACAACAGAAACAAGGCACTTATGCTTATTGAAGCATGGGGAGAGTCAGGAGATGAGCTCCGCTACCTTCCGGTGTATGAAGAGACTTACAAGGTACATAACAAGTAATGATTTCTGCTTACATCAGTTTACTGCACTTTAGCCTGAAACAATAATGCTTATCCACGATCTACCAAGAACAAATAAAAACTATGTTTCTCCTTATGCATTTGGTGGATTATTCATATAAACTTGCTGCTTTTATATCTTTGATAAAGAAATCTGATGTATATCGATCGGACTTCATTCATTGACTACATAGTTGTGTCTGAAAGGCTGAAGTAATCATTACATCTGGACGCTATTACTGTGGGTTTCACTTAGCCGAGCTTATGCAGTTTACATTCAATATTCTTTGCAGAGCTTAAGATCAAGGGGAATTCGCTTTCCTGGGCGTGATGATGAGAGCCTGGCACCAATATTTACTCCTCCTCGTTCAGCACCTTCAGCTGAACCATATTCTGCTGCAGCACAGGAAGGGTATCAAGAAATTCCAGAAGAAAGTTCTGCTCCAGTTCACATTGTTCCCGCTGTCCAAGCCAATGAAGCTTTTGAGGTGGCACGTAATAGCGTTGAACTTCTTTCCACGGTGCTATCTTCTTCTCCACAAAAAGAGGCTCTTAAGGTGAGCCTATGTGCCCTCTCCTTTTTTCCCCATTAATGAATGGTTATCTTACTTTGGTAAATTAGCACAGGCCCTCATTAATCAATCACTTTGTGTTCCAGTTACCCTTTTCTTACATATATCTAGGTTTTGGTTCGGTAGCAATATCAGAAGTTAACTGACAGTTAGCAATACGCTCCCATTCAATAAAATAAAATTGCTAGTGTTCTGTTATCGTGTTAGTGTCCTAAACTTCTGGTTTCACCTCAAATGCATGCAGGATGACTTGACTACCACCCTGGTTCAGCAATGCCGACAGTGTCAGCGCACCATCCAGAGAATCATCGAGACGGCTGGTGACAACGAGGCTCAGCTCTTTGAGGCATTGAGCGTACATGATGAACTGGAGAAGGTTCTCTCCAAGTATGAAGAACTCAAGGAACCTGTTGTTGCAGAGCCTGAGGCAGAGCCAGCGATGATTCCAGTCACCGTGGAGCCAGAGAACTCCCCCCGCACTAAAGATGGCCCTGTAGGGAAGCGAGCAGGTTCTGGTGCTGATGAGTTGCTTCAGGATCTTGACGACATGATATTTGGCAAGAAGCGCGGCACCTCATCTCAGCAGGATAGGAAGGAACAAAAGGACGATTTCATCAGTTTCTGAGCACCAGATCCAGATACAGCAGGGCTGCAGGGAGACACTTGATATGGATTTGTGTGATATGCCCATCTTGCTTGAATGTATCCCAGGGCTTTTGTTTGGTTTAATGTCTTGGGCATGACTAGTTTCTTGCTGTACAGGATTAGATAGATGTAGCAGCCCCCCTTACTGTGTCATGTGACATCTTTGCAGTCAGATTTTGGCTCATGACTACTATCAGTGTCAGAGGTTTCATTATGCTTTTGGAAACACTTACTTGCTGTACGCTCGGTGAAGGGTTTGGATGCTGAGGCTTTTATATTGGCATAACTAGGTGCTGATTTTTGCGAATACATGTAAGATTAGTATCAGGAATAACTGAGTAATCTGGTTTATATATAAATATTTTTTTGTCAGGTTATATGACCTTTTGTCTGAACTGTTGTATCAGATATATATCCAGAATAAGGTAGGTCCTTTGTCTTTATAAAAAACCTGGATAATGAGCTAGCTGAAAGCAAGATTGATCGTGCACGCAAGTTAAGAGGGAAAATGCGGAGGTCAGTCTAGTAATGCTATGGCATGATGAGCACAATCAGTGAATCCATCAGCTTGTTAATATCCATCCATGGGTTGGATCTTGGATGGAGTTGACCTCTTGAAGGTCGTCTGAAGAAAGTCGAAAACCAATAACACCAGTACAGTAGTAATCAAGTTGACAGTGTCGAGCGGCTGGATTAACTGTTTGTTTTGGACTAACTAAACTTATTTATAGCAGCGAAGAAGGATAAGAAATTTATTTGGAAATGGTTTGAAAGAGTAGAGAGAGGGAGACACACGTCATGCCTGACCTCCAACTTTCAGAAAAAAGTCATCTCCCGTCGCTTGGAGTGACACTAGTTTATTGATTGATTGGTCAGTAGATAATTTGGCATCAAATGCTTGTTGTATGCGCATGTAATACAATGAGGAGGTAGGATTGCATTGCGTGGAATTATTTTGGTTTTTGACAGACAGACATTGCAGGACCGACCGGGAGGTAGTCGCGAGCACGACGATGTTGATTTGGATTCCTTGTGTTGTGTGTGGGTCTGACCAAGAAATCTGCATGGCTTAGTCTTTCAGTTCCAATCGACACGAGCGAGCGAGGAAGCAATATTAATCCCATCGTGCGCGCCACCAACTAAACTCAACCGATGATGGAACAACGATCGAGCAGGAGGGAGGCCATGAAGGGAGCACCAACACACGCCTGTTGCCTTTGGACCTTCAAATAACACTACGGCCTCTGATTTCTTTCAGCATCTCTTCTCTTCTCTTGCACTGCGGCTTCCTCTGAATTCTTTCTTTCTTGGACCTACCTGCTGTTTCTCTCTCTCAGACTACCCAAATTAAACTTCATTAGTTAGCTAACTCGTCCACCTGCAATGCATTGCCCCACCTGATGAGGACGAACAGGTATCGATCGATTCTTCTTCACCTGATTAGTTCTTGTTTTGGTTATTGGTTTGATACTGTATGTAATCCTCGATCGATTCTCACGGGGCTATTATAATGTTGCATGCAAAATAGGAATCAAGGTTGAGTTTTTAGCCATGTATCAATTCGGCCAGTAAATTACTGCAAGTTTTCAACCCGCCTGCATCTAATTTGTTTCCATTTCCATTGAAGAAGCACACTCACATTTCCTATTATTACGACTTATTTTGGATCGCCATTACTCGGGTCGGGTCAAAGCCACCCAAAATATTCTTGATGCCTGAATTGCTGATGCTTTTGATTCAATTCATTCCTATTTCCTAGCTAGCTAGGTAGTGAATTAAATTTAAAAATATACTGTTCATTCATTTTATTTTTAGAAATATTCGAGATTTAAAACTTTTTACAAAAATATACTGTCGATCTCGCACTATCATTACGCGAAAGTGAGGTGGCGTGACGTTGTGGCGCGGTATCGCGCGGGGGAAGCGCGGGACCGTGCGGTGCCGCGAAATGAAAGCGCGAGACCGCGCGGTCTCGCGAAAGGAAAGAGCGAGACTGTTCGGTCTCGCTAAATCAAACAGCGATACCGAATAAAAACTGGTGAATTAGTTAGTAATTACTGTGATTAGTGATTAATTAATTATTAAATTAATTCACTAAATATCATTAATTAAATAGTTAATTGCATCATTAGTCGCTAATCTAATTGATTTCGGAACGGTATCTCACTTTGAAAGTGAGAGACCGTGCGGTGTCTCACTTTGAAAGTGAGAGACCGGTACTATGTGCGTGATATCGCACTTTGAAAGTGAGAGACCGCTACTGTGTGCGTGGTATCGCGCCGTCGTCGCGCGAGACCGTGTGGTCTCGCGTTTTCATTGCACGATACCGTCCTCGACATCGTATATTTTTGTAAAAAAATTTACCTCGCGAATATTCTTGAAAAAAAGTTGAATGAACAGTATATTTTTAAATTTAATTCGCTAGGTAGCTGCATCAAGTTACCATACCAACACAAGAGAGAAACAAAGCAGAGCAGGGGAGCTAGGCGGTCGATCATGGCGTCAAAGGGCATCCTCAAGAACGGCGGCAAGCCGCCGACGGCGCCATCGTCGGCGGCGCCCACGGTGGTCTTCGGTCGCCGGACCGACTCGGGGCGATTCATCAGCTACTCCCGCGACGACCTTGACTCGGAGATCAGCAGCGTCGACTTCCAGGACTACCACGTCCACATCCCCATGACGCCGGACAACCAGCCCATGGACCCTGCCGCCGCCGACGAGCAGCAGTACGTCTCCAGCTCGCTCTTCACCGGCGGCTTCAACAGCGTCACCCGCGCGCACGTCATGGACAAGCAGCCGTCCTCAGGTGCCCGCAGGGCCGCCGTGTCCGCGTGCATGGTGCAGGGGTGCGGGTCCAAGATCATGCGCAACGGCCGCGGCGCCGACATCCTCCCCTGCGAGTGTGACTTCAAGATCTGCGTGGACTGCTTCACCGACGCCGTCAAGGCCGGCGGCGGCGTCTGCCCGGGGTGCAAGGAGCCGTACAAGCACGCCGAGTGGGAGGAGGTGGTGTCGGCGTCCAACCACGACGCGCTCAACCGGGCGCTCTCGCTGCCGCACGCGCACGGCCCCAAGATGGAGAGGCGGCTGTCGCTGGTGAAGCAGAACGGGGCGCCCGGCGAGTTCGACCACAACCGCTGGCTCTTCGAGACCAAGGGCACCTACGGCTACGGCAACGCCATCTGGCCCGAGGACGGCGCCGACAGCGACGGCGCGCCGGTGCCGGGCCTGGGCCACCCCAAGGAGCTGATGAGCAAGCCATGGCGGCCGCTCACCCGCAAGCTCCGGATCCAGGCGGCCGTGATCAGCCCGTACAGGCTGCTGGTCCTGATCCGGCTGGTGGCGCTGGCCTTGTTCCTTATGTGGCGCATCAAGCACCAGAACGAGGACGCCATGTGGCTGTGGGGGATGTCCATCGTGTGCGAGCTGTGGTTCGCCTTCTCCTGGGTGCTCGACCAGCTGCCCAAGCTGTGCCCGATCAACCGCGCGACCGACCTGAGAGTGCTCAAGGACAAGTTCGAGACGCCGACGGCAAGCAACCCCACGGGCAAGTCCGACCTCCCCGGGATCGACATCTTCGTGTCGACGGCCGACCCGGAGAAGGAGCCCGTGCTGGTGACGGCCAACACCATCCTGTCCATCCTGGCGGCGGACTACCCCGTGGAGAAGCTGGCGTGCTACGTGTCGGACGACGGCGGGGCGCTGCTGACGTTCGAGGCGATGGCGGAGGCGGCGAGCTTCGCCAACCTGTGGGTGCCATTCTGCCGGAAGCACGAGATCGAGCCGAGGAACCCTGACAGCTACTTCAACCTCAAGAGGGACCCGTTCAAGAACAAGGTGAAGGGCGACTTCGTCAAGGACAGGCGGCGGGTGAAGCGGGAGTACGACGAGTTCAAGGTCCGCGTCAATGGCCTCCCCGACGCCATCCGCCGCCGCTCCGACGCGTACCACGCCCGCGAGGAGATCCAGGCGATGAACCTGCAGCGGGAGAAGATGAAGGCCGGCGGCGACGAGCAGCAGCTGGAGCCGA
Organism: Oryza punctata; assembly: GCA_000573905.2. NCBI lineage: Eukaryota > Viridiplantae > Streptophyta > Magnoliopsida > Poales > Poaceae > Oryza > Oryza punctata. The sequence goes on from CM002497.2 coordinate 27,700,268, forward strand.
TAAACATCCCCAAGGCGACGTGGATGGCGGACGGCACGCACTGGCCGGGGACGTGGCTGCACCCGTCGCCGGAGCACGCCAGGGGTGACCACGCGGGGATCATACAGGTGATGCTCAAGCCTCCAGGCAGCAGCGTCGCCGTCGACACAGGCCGGCTGCCACTGGATTTCTCCGGCGTGGACACCCGGCTGCCGATGCTGGTGTACGTGTCGCGGGAGAAGCGGCCGGGTTACGACCACAACAAGAAGGCGGGCGCCATGAACGCGCTGGTGCGGGCGTCGGCGATCATGTCAAACGGGCCATTCATCCTCAACCTGGACTGCGACCACTACGTGTACAACTCCAAGGCGTTCCGGGAGGGGATGTGCTTCATGATGGACCGCGGCGGCGACCGCCTCTGCTACGTCCAGTTCCCGCAGCGCTTCGAGGGCATCGACCCCTCCGACCGCTACGCCAACCACAACACCGTCTTCTTCGACGTCAACATGCGCGCCCTCGACGGCCTCCAGGGGCCCGTCTACGTCGGCACAGGCTGCCTCTTCCGCCGCATCGCGCTCTACGGCTTCGACCCACCGAGGTCAAAGGAGCACAGCTCCTGCTGCCTGCCTGCGCGTCGCCGGCAAAGGCCCAGCAGATCCACCGATCAGTCGGAGGAGGAGGAGACCATGGCTCTCCGCATCGACATGGCGGACGGCGCGATGAACATGGCGAGCTTCCCCAAGAAGTTCGGCAACTCGAGCTTCCTGATCGACTCGATCCCGGTGGCGGAGTTCCAGGGGAGGCCGCTGGCGGACCACCCGTCGGTGAAGAACGGGAGGCCGCCGGGGGCGCTGACGATCCCGAGGGAGACGCTGGACGCGTCGATCGTGGCGGAGGCGATCAGCGTGGTGTCGTGCTGGTACGAGGAGAAGACGGAGTGGGGGACGAGGGTGGGCTGGATCTACGGCTCGGTCACCGAGGACGTGGTCACCGGCTACCGCATGCACAACCGCGGCTGGAAGTCCGTCTACTGCGTCACCCAGCGCGACGCCTTCCGCGGCACCGCCCCCATCAACCTCACCGACCGCCTCCACCAGGTGCTCCGATGGGCCACCGGCTCCGTCGAGATCTTCTTCTCACGCAACAACGCACTATTCGCATCCTCAAAGATGAAGCTTCTCCAGCGCATCGCTTACCTCAACGTTGGCATCTACCCCTTCACCTCCGTGTTCCTCATCGTCTACTGCTTCCTCCCGGCGCTGTCCCTCTTCTCGGGGCAGTTCATCGTGCAGACGCTCAACGTCACCTTCCTCACCTACCTGCTCATCATCACCATCACGCTCTGCCTCCTGGCCATGCTGGAGATCAAGTGGTCGGGCATCGCGCTGGAGGAGTGGTGGCGGAACGAGCAGTTCTGGCTCATCGGCGGGACCAGCGCCCACCTCGCCGCCGTGCTGCAGGGCCTTCTCAAGGTCGTCGCCGGCATCGAGATCTCCTTCACGCTCACCTCCAAGCAGCTGGGCGACGACGTCGACGACGAGTTCGCCGAGCTCTACGCGGTCAAGTGGACGTCGCTCATGATACCGCCGCTCACCATCATAATGATCAACCTCGTCGCCATCGCCGTCGGCTTCAGCCGCACCATCTACAGCACCATCCCGCAGTGGAGCAAGCTTCTCGGTGGCGTCTTCTTCAGCTTCTGGGTCCTCGCGCATCTCTACCCCTTTGCCAAGGGCCTCATGGGCAGGAGGGGAAGGACACCCACCATCGTCTACGTCTGGTCTGGCCTCGTCGCCATCACCATCTCCTTGCTCTGGATTGCAATCAAGCCTCCATCAGCACAAGCCAACTCACAGCTAGGAGGATCCTTCTCTTTCCCCTGATATATATATATTCTCATCCACAATGTCCCTGCTACCTAGCTTCATCGATCCAAGCTACTATTAGGATTCATTTATATGCTCATCGATCGATCCAGCTGCCGCAGCGTAGGGACACATGATCATATCACTCACAGTCTGCTCGGATCAATCTGCACTTCAGCCCAGTCCAGATCTACCTCTTCACAGAGAGTGGGATCACTATTTTTGCTTGTTTGTGATTCTTTTTCTAAAATTATTTAGAGCTCATTGTCATTTGAATGGCATTCCTAAAAAAAAAAAGGACACTTGAAGACATCAACACATGTGTAATACATTGTTACTAGAGAATCGGCAATATAATGTTACTAGAGAATCCAAGCTCGGAACTTGGAACCTGTTCCTATTAAGTTTGTAAAAAGAAACTACACGTTTGACACTATTTCTTCTCTTTTTTTAAAAAGGTTTGAGGAACAAAGTAAACTAAGACCATGGACAATGGAAGCTATAGCCCCATGAAAAAGGATATGCCAAGTGGGATGAAACTTGTGACATCCCTCACACAGTGCAAGCCACAGCTCCCTCTTATTTTTCCATTCAAATGACAATGAGCTCTAAATAATTTTAGAAAAAGAATCACAAACAAGCAAAAATAGTGATCCCACTCTCTGTGAAGAGGTAGATCTGGACTGGGCTGAAGTGCAGATTGATCCGAGCAGACTGTGAGTGATATGATCATGTGTCCCTACGCTGCGGCAGCTGGATCGATCGATGAGCATATAAATGAATCCTAATAGTAGCTTGGATCGATGAAGCTAGGTAGCAGGGACATTGTGGATGAGAATATATATATATCAGGGGAAAGAGAAGGATCCTCCTAGCTGTGAGTTGGCTTGTGCTGATGGAGGCTTGATTGCAATCCAGAGCAAGGAGATGGTGATGGCGACGAGGCCAGACCAGACGTAGACGATGGTGGGTGTCCTTCCCCTCCTGCCCATGAGGCCCTTGGCAAAGGGGTAGAGATGCGCGAGGACCCAGAAGCTGAAGAAGACGCCACCGAGAAGCTTGCTCCACTGCGGGATGGTGCTGTAGATGGTGCGGCTGAAGCCGACGGCGATGGCGACGAGGTTGATCATTATGATGGTGAGCGGCGGTATCATGAGCGACGTCCACTTGACCGCGTAGAGCTCGGCGAACTCGTCGTCGACGTCGTCGCCCAGCTGCTTGGAGGTGAGCGTGAAGGAGATCTCGATGCCGGCGACGACCTTGAGAAGGCCCTGCAGCACGGCGGCGAGGTGGGCGCTGGTCCCGCCGATGAGCCAGAACTGCTCGTTCCGCCACCACAGCATTACATTTTGCATTTAAATCCTCGGATTTTCTATTCATATATAAGTCAAATATTTGTTGTACGCCCCCCACCCAAAAAAAATCACAAACATATATAAAGGCCCACCCCATCCTCGTCTTCCTCCACCTCTCCCCTTCCCTTTCCGGTGGTGCCACCTCTCCTCTCTCTCTCTCTCTTCGGTGATAACGCCAAGATAGCAGATGGAGGTGAGGATCGACGTGGCAATGGCGGATCAAGGTAGCAGAGGTGTAGATTGACGTGACGATAGTGGATTGAGGCAACAGAGGTGCGGATCGACGCGACGGTGGCAGATCGAGGCGGCGACAGCGGATCAAGGCGGCGGTGCTCGAGGTGGCCGAGTAGCAAGCCCGACAGTGACCGTTGGTGGCAGATCGGGTCATCGATGGCTAGCGGAGCTTCCCACGTAGGCCCTTCTTCTCCCCCATCCACTCCCTCGCCATCTTCTTCCCCGGTGTGGGAGTTAGTTGGCCGCAACGGTGTAGGGTGAGGCCTCTCCCCAACATGGTTCCTCACCCTTTCCTTGCCACGGCTCTAACGAAACTATGCGAAATTCTGCTAGGGATCTCGTGGCTCTGTTGGGCTGCGTTTCCCTCCGAGCTGGTGCGAATAATCCCCTCGGGCAGGGTGAGACCATACTCCTGCATGGAGCATTGGTCATGGCCTAAGATAGCAATATGTCGCGTGCGGGTGGACCTAGGTCACAAGTGCGCACTACCACGTGTCACCTTTTGGGCCATCCCCGCGTAGGTAGATCTATTTAGTTTGCCCTGCGCTGCCACTCATCGCCTTTCGAGCGATCCTCAGGCATTCTCGGGTCGTCCCAAACAATGCCCCCCAAGCAGCCTCTCCTGTGGTCGGCCTCTAACGCTTAGTCCTAGGTAGTTGTTCTTTTGGATGGATTGGGAACATTAGGTAGTTGTTCTTTTGGACGGGTTGGGAACCTTAGGTAGTTGTTCTTTTGGACGGGTTGGGAGCGATAGATTAACGCGTGATTAATTAAGAATTAGCTTTAAAAACTTGAAAAATGGATTGATATGGTTTTTTAAAGCAACTTTTGTATAGAAAATATTCATCAAAAATGCACCGTTAGCAATTCAAAAAGCGTGCATGTGAAAACGAAGGAGTGTTCTTTTTCCCCTTTCCCAGCTTTTACTCCCTCACAGACGCTTTGCCAACGGCTAAACAATGTGTTTTTTGCAAAAAAAATTCTATCGGAAAGTTGCTTAAAAAATCATATTAATCCATTTTTCAAGCTTTTGTAGCTAATACTTAATCAATCATGCGCTAATCCGCTACTCTGTTTTGCGTGTCAGAGTGGAAGGGGTTCCCAAGCCGGGAAAGTATTTTCTACACTAGGTGCTATGGCACCTAGGTGTATGCACATGTTTAAACAACTGTAAAAAAAATTAAATTTGATAAAATAGAATATGATAATATATGACACTATACAAACATGCAAATCTGAATTCGATCTAGACATGAAGAAACAAAAATAACATTTTTTTACAAATTTTTTCTGCACGGTACAGGTACTATTCACTGTCTGATTTTATTATTTTTGTTTCTCTCGTTGTAGATCAAATATAGTTTTGTATGTTTGTCTATAAACTTATATCATCCTAACTGATGTTACTATTTTTTTCAAATGTTTCTATAACTATTTAAGTCGTATGCAAATGATGGGTGTCATGGCACCTAAGTGTAGAAAATCCATGCCCTTCCCAAACCCCCCTTGTCGAACTTAGCCAATCTTCCCAGCTAGTAGCTTCCTTGTGGGTTGAGAGGGATGGGATTATAGATGGCCATAAGGCCCAAGGCCCGACGGCCCGGCCCACAACATGACCATTTGGCCCAACCCAAGCACGACATGACACGATCGGTGTCAGGCCCGTACTGGCCCGACCCGACAGTTGGGTCGTGCCTTGGCACGGTGGGCCGTCCCGACAAGGCACAGTCCAATAGCAGGAAATAAAAATAGTTGAGGGAGTCAAATAGACTTAGTTCAACCATATAAGGTATGGGCCAAAGATATAAGGGATGCAAAATAGAATTTCCAGCCATATAAGGCACGATCCAAAGAGATTAGGGATGAAAATAAACTTATTCCATGAAAAAGCACAATTAGCTATCGTGTCTTCAGGCTAGGCCAGCACGACCCAAGTCTTACTGGGTCGTTGGTGCAGTCTATGGGTGGGCACGGCCCATCACGACGTGTAGATCGGATCGGGTCGACCCGACTGATCTCAACCCGGACCCGGTCATGCCTGGTCTTGCTGGGCCAGGCAGCCCATTTAGCCATCTATAGATGGGATGATGCCTCGTCTCACCGCCCGGATGTGACAATGCAAGTATCAGGGGACCTTCGTAACCATGAAGCTGACAACAGTGGACTTCATGCTATGCTTATTCCCCATGATTCATATCATGGTTAATACTAAATAGCATTATGTTTTGAGACCATAATAGGAATTAGCTATTATCAATTTGCACACGTGTAGACAGTAATGATCTTGCAATGGAACCATAATAGTTGACATTTATTTACTTTTTACTGAAACCAAACATGAGTATATGATGGCATGCTTAAAAGCATGGCACAGCACATCAACAGGAACATAAAGACATACAAAGTGAATTTGGTCTTCAAGAATGAATAATGAAGAAATTTCATTTGTATTTCATCTAAAGGCTCATCCTGCAATGCGTGCAAAGATCAATTTATGGAAGAAGTCGTTGATATTGCCTAATGTCCTGTGATTCAAATAAGTAAAGAACTCAACCAAGTGGCTTTGCTTTTTCTTTCGGAGAAAGTGATGACGGGAAGAGTTCTTCAGCAAGTATAAGCTCCATATTCTGTGGCCTGCCATAAAAAAGAGGTCAGAAATCATGAGTTGGATTGATGGCATAATCAATGTACAAAGTTAGTAAGAAGAAACCTTAAGATTCAATCCTTATCGAAACAAAGACCTATAAGTTTAGCAGGGAGTGTTAATGTTGCAGTTCCTTTTGAGCATTTCTTACAGTAATCTCAGTATAGGTCCAGCAATATAAGCATTACATCCTTTCTGACAGTTACAGATACATAAAACAAAAGTTTAAGTGAGGCACTGTGTAGAACCTGCAGTAGCAAGAAATAACAACAGTTTGTGGCTTCTCTGCTGCCTGCAATATCAGCTCAGAAGGAAATGATCTTAGATTTGATTTGGCCCTAAATTGCAGGATGCAAAACCAGCTTGCATTCTAACTGACATCAAAATCCAATAACCTCTCTTCAAGTGATGCTGCCAAATAAAACAAAACTTCAGCATGAAGATGCCAATATAGAACTCTGAACAAAAGAACAGATAAAAAGCAGCAGCCTTACTGAGAATATCTTTTGTTTCATTTCCTGATGTCACGGCCATGTAACAGGCTTTTGCTGCATCACGTGCAACAATTCTTACTCTGCAGATTTGTCAGACAATCTTTTCAAAAATTCCATTAAAACTAGTTGGCTTTCTTGACAAAAACAAAGATGAGATACAAGCCCCCAAATCAAGGGAACTGCCTCCAACTGGATATCTGGTCACTCTGAGCAGAGAGTACGTAATTACAGAACACCTGAGTGCAGCAACATTTTCCAATAGCAAGATCCTTCTTGGAAGATATGGACTGTTTGTTTCAGCAAGTTCTGCAAACGCATAAAGAGCCTAAACATCTCCTGAGAAAAAGGAGTTAAAAAGTGTTATGAGAGTGTGGTCCTTGTTCAAATTTTTCTGCATCTAAATATAATTGCTAAAGTTCAAACATTATTTCAGAAATCCTGTTCAAAAATGGTCATCAGGTATCAGTATGTCAGTAATGGAAACAGTTGAAGAAATCAGCAATACCCAATCATCCGTGTTGAAGGTGGATCAGGTTAGATACCTTAAATATTTCATCACTAAAAGGTGGATCAGGTGCAAGGACCTGCATAACTTCAATAAAAGCAAACTGGAACGAAAAGTTTGACATCCTTTTCTTATGGTTAAGTAGAGTGATCTTGACCAGAGATTTACTCAGAGGATGTAGAGCCTCCTCCGGAGAGGATTGGATCAACTCTGATAAAGCAATTTCAGCTTGCTGCAGACAATATCAGAAGCAGTTATAGAAGTACAGAAAAAATATGTTCAGAGAAAAAATAATGTAAAGAAACGGTCAACAACAAATTATAAAGTCAAGAACATCAATTCATATTACTTGAACCTATCACCGTTAAAGTGATGCCAGTTAAGTATCTGCATGTTCATCGCTAGCTCTATGGCTACTTCAAATTCGCAGGAAGATCAAGTTAAGCCACCTGACTCCTCTATGGTTCTACTATATGCCATTTAGAATATCCCTACAGCAAAACTAATTTCAACAATAAGGAAAACTCCTTACTAATCAATTTACCATAAGTATCATATATCCTCAGTTCTCCACTGAGTTGACACTAAATCCCTAAGTCAGATACTTACTCTGACAAGCTATATTCACTAAAACAGTTGGTATGGACAAATGAAAAACCATACAAGGCAAAATAACAAAAAAAATCCCATATGCTGTTTTTGGTTGTTTGAATATTAGAGACGTAAATGATTGATGTACATAAATAATTGATCCACGCTGGAATAGTTCGTTTACACTGAAATATATTTAAACAGAAATTTAAGGAAAAAAACTATGTAGCAAAACAGCAAAAACTGAAAATTATTATGTAGCATGATATCCCAAAGCAAAGGTGCTGTTGAATTAGCTTATGAACCCCATCCTTACAGGCACCATCTCCACACAAACTCTGCTCCAATCATTTGACAACCCCCTAATGTAGATAATTAATGGGTTTGTTAAATACAAATTCCATCTGAGTTTTTCTTATCAGTATATATACGAGGTTCAGTACTGAAGTTTGTATATTTTCCTTCTATGTTGGAGGTGATTTCCTGAATTATTTGAAAGGTTATTGAAATCATCTGTTTATTTTCTCAAACACAAATAAGATTGCTTTTTACTGAAAGAAAACCATTCAGCACAGAGAGCAGTATCAAGCCTTGGAGCTGACTGCTAGTGTTCATTCTTTTTGACATGTGGAAGAAAACTTTGATCTCCCGCCAAATGATAAAAAATGGTCAAGTTGCAAAACATAAACTCATAAAGATGTAGTTTACGGGCTGTTCAGGTCAAACCAGGGGCAGAGTCAAGCCTAGAGAAGATAGAGCTTGAGCCCTAAGCTTGCCTCCATAATAAATCTTAAATCACCATGTAAATTTTGGAGAAAAACAACAACCCATTAGTTCAGCCCTAGCTGAGCCTAAGGTTTTAGTAATTTCTGGCTCCGTCCCCAAGGTCATACTATGTGGCAGGACACAAAAAGTAGGCAAGTCTTTCTTTTTAATTTATTACTTGCAGAATTTTTCGCATTTGTGTGTCTCAGCACTGAGTGAGAATTGTTCAAAACATGTGCATGACCAATGTTCTACAGCAAAGATAAGATGAATGCAATAGGAGGGATCTTGTTTCTTTCTTGCAATCAAATCCTTCTTTTTAAATAAGAATGTACCAAGTGGTAATATCACAGGGAAAGAGAAAGTACATACCAACATAATGGCGAGGGGGCATTTAATTGAGCAGCCTTTCAGTGTCCATGATAGGTATTTGTTAGATAGGCAATGGATGGAGATAAATCATTGAAGATTTCACCAACCTTTAGTAGTGTGTATCTGTATTTAATTATGCATCACCAAACTGAAGATGTACAGAAGCAGCATGGCTGTTTAGTTGAGAAAATTGACTATGAAGCTGAGCATGCAAGCAGATCATTAGTTGAGTCGGATCGATCATTTTCAGCAATGTTAGCATCCTCCAGAACATACTCATGACCAATGGACTGAGAAATCAATGAGGAAGTTTTGGCGCTAAGTTCCATGCCTAGATTAACCATTTCCCTTACCAAAGCAGTGGCTGAACTAATATGCTGCAACTTGATTAAGAACACAACCAAAATATTGAATGAGATACTGTCCATCTCCACATCAGAACATTCCATTTCTCTTAAAAACCACTTGACTGCATGTGTATCCCTGGTTCTACAAAGTCCACGAAGCATTATGTTGTATGTGCAAGTGTTGGAAGCCATTCCTGAACGCTTCATTTTGTCAAACAACATGCAAGCCTCTTCAATCAAATGAGCTTGTAGAAGGCCATGTAGAACAACAGTGTAGCACACAGCATCGAGAGCACAATTTTGACGTGTGGCCTCATTTAAAATCATTAGCGCCATACGGTTGTGGCCCTTTTTAACAAGGCCATGGAGGATTGCAGCATGAACATAAGCATTTGAATCAGGATCACTTGAAACAATACTGTTGTAGACATTGATTGCATGGTCAATCCTTCCCAACTGGCATAAACTGTCCAAAAGACCAACATAACTGTAGCTGTCAGGCCTGATGTCGCACTTAATCATATTGATGAAGAACTGCACGGCTTGAGATGGAAAACCAGACTTGCACAGAGCATTCAGCACAGAATTGCAGGCCACGAGATCATAAGGGATATCACCTGAGTCCAGAAATAACCTAGGAAGAAGGCTTACATTCTGTGACAAGTGCAGCGCGCGGACTAAAGTAGATAAAGTGTATGCGTCTGGCTTCATCTGGCTCTCGTGAAGATTTAAGTAAACGCCTAGGGCGGCATCATATCTCTTTTCCTTGGTCATGCAGTCCATGAGAACATTATGGAGAACAAGGTCTGGGCTGCAATTGGTGGATGACATGGATGCGAAAATCTCACTGGCAATGTCATGCCTTCCAGCACGATAGAGAGCTCTGACGATCGGCGTGTAAGTGACAACTGTGGGAGAGGAACCAGAGGCCAGCATCTTTGCCAGCATCCTGATAGCCTCATCTAGTCTTCCCTCGCGGCACAAGCGAGCGATGAGACATGTCCACATGGCCGAAGTGAGCTCATATCCCGATACAAGTGTGAAGCCCAGCAGCTGCAGTAGCTGGGACATGGCACCAAGTTTACTGCAGCAGGCAAAAACCGCAGCGAGAGAGGCGGCGCTGGGGAGAAAACCCTGGTGCAGCATGGCTAAGAAGCAGGCCCGCACCCCTGGCCAGTTCGCGGACCTGCAAAGATGGGTGAGGAGAATGGCGTAGGTAAGGTAGTTGGGAGAGGGGTTGTCCCGTAGGAAGCAGAGTGCGGAGTGGTGCTGGCGCGTCCTGAGGAGGACGTCGAGGACGACGTTGCGAGCGAAGGCGTTGGGGTGGAAGCCCCAGAGGGGCATTTGGTCGAACAGCTGGAGCACGAGCGGGTAGATGCCCCCGCGCCAGTAGAGCCTAAGCAAGAGGAGGAAGGTGTGGGGGCGGATGGGGCAGCCGAGGGCGCGGAGCTCGTGGAGGATGGCGGGGGCGGTGCGGAGGCGGGACGCGAGGCGGGCGGCAGCGGGGAGGAGGCGGTCCAAGGAGGAGGGAGGGTGGAAGTAGGCGGGGCAGCGGGCGCACCAGAGGAAGAAGGTGATGGCCAGGGCGTCGGAGGGACATCGGGAGACGGTGGCGTCGACGAGCCTTGGAGAGAGGCGCGGCGGCGGCGGGTGGGGCCTGGCGGTGAAGAAGGCGGCGGCGGCGGCAGCGAGGCGTGGCGTGCGCGTGCGCGTGGCGTGGAGCATAGAAGCAGCAGGCAGCGAGAGGGAGATTAGAAGGGGATCGCATTGCAAAGCAAGAGTGTGGCGTGGTAGTGGCCGGTATTGGTGCAAACTGCTCGGCGGCGGCGGCGGCGCGGCGAAGGCTCGCTCAAACGCCGGCGTCGGACGACTAGCCTTAGCCACGGCTCGGCACAGCCCAGAAAAGCAGGAGAGAAAGACCACGCCACACGGCCCACTACTGAGACCGGTACTGTTTGTACAGCCCAGCCCAATTTAATACCTGCCGTACGCATAACGATGAGGAATGAACGCTCACGGTTAACCGTACGCAAACATCAGGATCACGCGAACATAAGGGCCAGTTCACCTTTTCTAAAATTGGAGTCAACTAAACGGTTTTATTGGAGTAAACTAAACGGCTTTAACTACACTAAAAAAAAAAGTAAAGCGGATTGAATTGCCCTCATAAAATAAACTACAGTGATAGAACAGGGTTTAACCTATTCCACAACTCTATTCAAACCCATCTCTTGAAGTTAAATTTAGAAGTTGAACCATTGCTAAATAACCCCTAAATCTTTTGACACAACGAAAATAAGTAAAATTTTCCTGCTTCCATCTCTATAACAAGGAGGGATATTATTTTTTTTCCTAAACGAACCAGCACAAGACAATATCAATTTCATTGTTTATATTGGAAAAGTATTTACAGGGAGTCTAAGAAAAAAAAAGGAGCTAGGCTAACATTTTCACGAATTTTTTCACTCCCGTCAACACCCAAGTTTTTCCTTTCTTCTTTATCTTAAGTGAAATCGTTGGGAGTTCTTTGTGGTGGAAGACTCATTGGTTCCTTACTTCCTTTCTTTTCAAATCTCCTAGGATGTTAGCAATATAAGAGATTATGTCCCTAGTTTTGGTACCCCTTTTCGTATGACCATTGCCTCATATTATTCAACTGTATTATTGCCTCCCATGACCCCGGTCTTAGTTGTTCGTATGTGGTCCAAGTGGTGAGCAATTGGGTTACAATCTAAATCTCAATGGGAAATATACTTAAATACTACAATGATACCTTACTAGTTCTTTCCTTAGAGTGTGCTAGGGTTGTCTGTACGTGGTGGTGTGTTTTTTCTCTTTTTTTCTGATTATTGTCTCCCAGGATAATAATTTTATTTTTTATGCTATATAAATATGAAATATCGTACTGTATTGTTTCCGAAAGAAAAAAAAAGAGGTTTCTTCTTTTTGTTCTTGGGTGGAAGAGGAGGAAGGACAGAAGCAGCACAAGACGAGAGAAAGATAGTCAGCATGGGCCAGGGCGGGTGGAAGTTTTACAGATGACAACACAACACGATACGCTAGCCCAACATATATGATGATGATAGCCCAACAACAGCAAGCTAGAATGTGGAGTCACTGATGGGATGTCCATATATATTCATGTCCGTCAAATGAATTTGAAATCATCGCTTAAGATTTCGACAATTTGGGTAGGGTGACAGCGAGATGGAGATCAAAGGGGGCAACAAGGTGTTCCGAAGGCTACTGTGTGCTGAAGAATACCAAGCGAAACCGCAAGGAGAAGGTGGTGGCAGGCGAAGGCGTCAACGTCAGCAAGCGCGCCAAGCCCGACAAGGAGAGGAGAAGAAAGAAGAGAAGGCATAAGCCCAAAAACGATGAGGTGAAGGAGGGTATTATGGTGGCGGACTACAGGTCAAAGGAGGAGGGCAGAAAGAGGAGGAGGAAGAGGAAGAGGAAGAAGGTGGTGATGTGGAGGTTGAGCTAGGAGTTGGTGGAGTACTTGCGGACCAAGGAGATGATGGGCTAGTTGGAGAGGGACACACCTCGCCTGCTCCTGATCCATCCCACCATCACCCAACACTTGTTCTACGACCACCAACTTAGACAAGAAATCACCGCTCGATTTAACGATAACAGATAATTTAACTCATACGTCCTCTACCAGTACCGCACCAAGGGTTACGGGGAGATCCAAGAGGAGCTCACTGACGACGAGATGTAGCTACAATCTCTCTCTCTCTCTGTTCTCGTTTGCTTGCATCACATCCTTCTTCCTATGCAGCCATGTTACAATTCAATTCAACAGGAAGGAATGTATATATTTTATTTCTTCCAAAATCGAATGTGTTCGTTGTGTAGTAGAATTTGAACATCAAACGGGTATACTTCTGTGTTTTGATTTGCTAACAATAATAAGCCCCACTACGGTCCTCTTTACTAGTACTCGTAATAAAAAATAATATAAACTGTTAATCTCATTTAATTGAAGGGTTCAGATCCATCTATAATATCATCCTAGTTAGCGGTAATAAAAACATGGAGAAACAATTAAAAAAATAGGTGCATATGGTTATAATCATCATTTAGCCATGACTAAATATTTTTTCTTCTTTTCTGGCTTTTTTCGATGGAATATGAACGATACCAGTGCAATGGATGATCCCATATCGATCTAGCCGAGAAAACCATCCCTAATCGTTGTATTAGTAAATTACTGATTTAGCCTTAATAACGAATGGTTCTGATCATTTCTACTGGTAATATAATGCTATCTGCAGAGAGCACCGGAACATCGCTCAACAATAATATCTCATGTGAAAACTGGCTTCTCTAGAAAGTGAGATCCGATTTCCATCCGTAGTAGAAAGGGCCGGAGACAGAGTTTCATTACATACATGGATGCAAAGAAAGAAGTAATATAAACACCCACAAGTGAAACCTGCCCACTTCAAAATTAAACAACCTATTACTGTAGCAGAGCCTAACAAAACACAAATATTGCACTGATTGAAGCTTCTTGTTCTATCGATTACTGGGATGGATTATATTAGTTCAATGCGGTCCTCGATATAACAACTTGGTTAAATTTTTTTAAAGATAACTAATTTCTTCTCCATGATGCTCTTTCAAGACGATTGTTTCAAATGGACGGACTATGAAAACAAAAGGAGAATAGAATTGTTTCTGTTGTAAATGTGTAATTGGAAAGAGGTCATCTAACCCGTAGAAACAAAGTAAGAGGTCAGATCGGTCCAAATTCATCGGGTGGAGTTGGGCCAACTCCCGGGGATCTGCACCCAACACGTAGACATGCAGCTTTCCTGTGATGATCTCTGCGAGTGCGAGGAAATCCAGCAACCATATTTGAGAAAGCCACAGGGTTTGAATTGACCTCTCCTGATGAAATTGTTCTTCATCAAGATGTTATTCCGAAGCATAAGCCACAGGAAGATGTTAATTTTCAAAGGAAATTTGAGTGAGAGGGGATTTGCATGCTTTTGGAGATGCAAGGCTTTCAAGTTAAAAGACCCCAAATCAAATCAGTGTTGAGCGCACAATCCCTTCCCTTTCCTCTTTGAGCTTATTCCACAATTAATCACCACTTTTTTGAGGATCCCAAATCACGCGAACACCTAGAAGGAGCAGCAAATCAGGGCTTCTGCAGCAGCGCGGTGAGGTAGACGTCGTCATGCTTGGGTCCGGGTGCCGCCGCGGGTGTAGTCTTGTCGGCGACGGCCCACTTGAGGGTCTTGTAGCCGAGGCGGCGCAGCATGGGTTGGTAAACGGCGGCGAGGTCGGGGCGGCGGCACCAGAAGTGGTCGATCCAGAGCAGGCCGCGGGGGCGCAGCACCCTGTCGGCGTCGTACCAGAGGAACTCCAGCGCCGCCTCCGGGATCCACCGGTTCACGGCGTGCCCCGCCCGCACCAGGTCCATGGTCCCGTCCCCCACCGGGAAGCGCTGCTGCAGCGGCGCGTGCACCGGCACCACCCCGCGCGCCGCCGCCGCCTCCGAGTAGGGCGCCCCGAGGTCCATGGTGGTGGTGAGCACCGTGGCGTTGGCCGCCCGCTTCAGCCGCGCCGCCAGCGTCCCCGTCCCGCCGCCCACGTCCAGCCCCAGCCGGATGGGCCCCGCGCGGCTGAGGGACGCCAGCCGCAGCAGCTGCGGCACCGTGAGGTCCAGGGGGCCCTCCGCCCGCAGGAAGCGCGCGGCCTCCGTGCGCGCGAGGTCGAAGCCGAGCGAGGGCGGGAGGCAGGAGAAGGAGGTGCATTTGGCCCCCGGAGGCCAGCGGACTGCGGAGTCCGGGAGCGGGGAGAAGGGATCGGTGGGCAGGTTGTTGTTGCGAGTCGTGGTCGGGGAGAAGCACCTGCGCCTGGGGAGCGGGTGGCAGCCGCGGAGGAGGAGGGGCTCGGCGAGGGAGAGGGCGTCGTCGGGGCAGGGGGAGAAGGGGGTGTAGGACATGAAGCGGTGGAGGAGGTCCGGGTGGGCGGAGCAGGCGGAGGCGAGGGGCGCCAGGCGGGAGTAGAGGAGGAGCTCGGGGGGCGGCGGCGGCGGCGGCGGCGTGGAGGAGCGGAGGTGGTTCAGGTGGGAGACGGTGGCGCGGATGGCGGTGAGCTGGCGGAGGAGCTGCTCGTCCTGGCGCTGGTGCGGCGGCAGCGTGAGGAGCGGCGGGGCGGTGGATGCGCGGGTGGAGAGGTGGTAGAGGGACAGCAGGTTGGTGGCCACCATGGAGAGTAGGAAGGCGATGTTGAGGCTGCTGGAGCTGGAGCCCACCGCCGTCGCCCTCCTCATCGCCGTCGCCCGATCGAGATGTGAATCCGCCATGCCCATTCCCGTTTCTCGGATGTCCCTATGTTTTGAGTGACTTGTCGGTGAGGAGCCATACAGTGTCTCTGCTCTGCTGATAATAAAATATGTCAATCACTTTGACTTGTCTTCACTCTTGTCTGCTTAATTTGATTTTAGTGATGCTGCACACACAGACTGCACAATCAGCTGCTCCATTCCACCAGTCCTCACTTAGAAAATAAATTATATATACAAATAATCATACATTATTCCATACCTAACTAACTAATTATATGTTTGGATGTTATATACCTAGAATCAAAATCTAACCAAAACAAATTCAAATTCAGTTCAAACTTATTTTGAACCAGTTAGTAAAGTAGTTAATGTTAATACCTAAACATTCAAAAAAAATTCATACTCATTTGAATTGAGTATATACTCAATTTGAAACATGGAGCCCGAGTGTTGACGATGAAATTTGGTAAATCATGCATCGAATTTGGAGTTAAAACCGAAGCGGATTTGGAAGGAAATCGGTAACAGAAACAGAGTATAAATCGGCTTCGGAACTGCATCGGCTACGGTGTGCATCGGCTGATATCGAATCGGAAAAGGAAGCCGATGTAGCCGATTCCGACAAGGGGATGTTGGCACCATTGTCGGGTTCGTTTAAAGTGCTTCATGAGGATTGCCACGTGTGGATTGAGTCCGAAAAAGGCAATTGTATTAATTAATTAGGAATAGTTTGTTAGTTTCCTTTTATCTTTAGGAAAGTGTGTTTAGTGTCCGATAAGGACTTTGTGTGTTTCCTTTTATCTTTAGAAAAGTTTGAGTCGTGTCCGATATGGACTAGTATCTACCCATGGGTATAAATATGTACACCCGGGGTCTATGTAAAATATCTCTGGATCAATACAACTTCGGCGCATCGCCACCTTTTACCTTTTTATTTTCGACGAGTTCCTGTTTCAAGTTGGGCTGCATCGACTTCGATCTCCGACGAGGGGTAAGGCTTGTTATGGCGGCTTGCGTTATCGGGATTAGTGCTTCCATCGCTTCGACACTCTAATCTTGTTCATGTAAGTCGTCGAGTTATCATATACATTATATAATCTAGATTGACAATGTTTTCTACTTGCATCGGCCGACCTTCATCTAGGGTTTCGTCGATATCGGCTAGATTACTTTGTTGGCTTAGATTATATAATGTATCCATCACCCTGAAAATCAGTCAAAGGCTTGATTGTCTAGATATTGTGTTTCTTTTCATACTTAGTGCTGCATCAGTTAAGTTTGATCTACTAAGTCGTGCTTAGAACCATAATCTCTAGCCTGCTTCTTGATTACCAATAAGGGTTTCATCGGGGTTTCAGCCGATGAGTTATATGGACGTTGTATCGGCTTATAAGGATTACATATAATTTGGATTTAGCCGATCGCAACAAAGGATTCACTGTTTATCTAATCATTTGGATTTATTGACATTGGACCTCCAGCCGATGAATGCTTCAACCTTCGGATCAATGCTTATTCAATCTATTATTACTAGCCGATTGGTTTCTACTGGATTATATTATTGTTTCATTACATTATCATCAGCCGATCATCTTTATATCATTATTTACTCAAGTATCAAGATCTATACTGGATATCGGCTGGTATCAGCATCGGCTGGAATCACTCCATCGGCTTGTCAGCCGATCGGATGTTTTATCTGCTATTCATATATCTTGTCAGTTGCAGGATCAAACTGACTGACACGCCCGCATCTTATCATTATTCTGGACCTGCACTGGAGCTAAGCAGATCTCCTAAGCCGTCGTGTTTTTACATCAACACCGAGCACCATGGAGCACCAAACAAATTTATTTATATATATATATACACATATATACACATATACACATACATACACATATACACATACATATATATATATACACACACACATATATATACACACACACATATATATATATATATATATATATATATATATAGTTTCTCTTACCATATATACTAGCCACGTAGTCAAGGTTTGCACTTTTTTTGATCTTTTCCAAGAACTATTGTATATGGTTTATTAGTTTACCTTTGCTTTTAGCAAGATTTTGATATAAGTTAATTTATTTAGAAAGTATCGATTATCCTAACCATATATTTACAAGAGGAATCACTAAGAAGCCTCCTCTTTCTTCTCTTTGTTCCATTTCTTTGTATCATATATTTAGGAGTAGATATCAGAAACCTTCGGAAATTTTTACATGTTTAGTCCATTTGTGGTATTTTTTTTACACATGCACTCTTTCGATCCAATGAACATGATTTATCCGAACTCTTTTCCGATGGCTAATATATTTTTATGATGTGGCACATCCTTATGTAAGAAATGTTGCTGCTTTTACTATATACGATGTATCTATATCTATATTATTTACTCGGTCCTACAGTCATTAATCATTTCAATCTATATTGGGTCTGTTTTTACATGAATAGTGACATAAAAGAGAGAATTATCGCTTCAACACCCAATACAATCATAGCGAAGATCAAGGAGGAGGCTAGAGCCTGGTGCCTAGCAGGGACCAAACGGCTTAGAAACCTAATAATATCGTGAGAGTAGACCTTTTCATGTATATTGATAGCTTGTAAATAAACCTTTCCCTCCTTCTTTATTAATGAAAAGAGGCAGTCCTCTTATTCGAAAAAAAAAAATAAAAGAGAGAATTATATCAAAATCTTATTTACTAGTAGTAACAATTTGTGTTGTGTTTATCAGGCGGAGGCAGAGGCAGCACCAGCTATGAAGACTAAGCTCTGTCTGATCGTCGGAACATAGCAAATTAGCGAGGCGACGACCCCCGTTAGCCCGTAGGCGATGGCGCAGAAGGGCAACGCTTCAGGCTCCTTGGCTGACACCGCTGCCGTTCCCAGTCCATGGGCACTGCATGTATGGATTGGATTATCATCTTTATCAATTACTATTATGCAATCAAACAATAAACATCCATCATCATACAAAGCAAACATACGCTTACCAATTTCTTTTACGGTATCGTCTTACTATTGGGTCGTACTAGCCACCTAATGATTTAAATCCACTCCATACTAGTAAAATCCATACTTATAGCATGAGCAGTATATACTTAGAAAAAAAAAAAGACATGGCATCTAATGAGAATGGTTATGGTTTAGTATCTTCTATCACTAGTACGGTATACCAGCTGAAAGCAACTATACTTCAGCGATTTTTTTTACTGTACCCTCCGGTAAATATGGATCATCATTCGTTGCATCCAACGGATCATATCCACCACTATTACACTGAGTATTATGGATAGTATTATTTCCCAAGGGTAGATTTGGAAAATTTTGCATGATAAAGAAGTAAATTCGCATGTCTTACCGGCTAAGTTTTTTTTTTCTAATCTACTCTACATTTTACGTCATCTCTTGGTTTTCTCAGACTTCAGGTGGGTCTGCCCTAGTGATGTGCGTGAAAGATCTATGTTTATGCGGGTTTTTTTTGGTTATTTCTGTTGATTTTTGTTGCTCCTAATCCGGAGAGAAGGATGGTTCGCCGATATCTAATTGCAAGAATGAAAATATGGATGGAATGCATTACTGCTCTTTTCTTTCTGTTGAGTTATGATCCAAATTTATTTACATATATATAAAAGGTTAACTTCGGACGGAACAAAGCGGATGCCCGTCACTGGAGGCTTGGGGCGGAACGAAGCGGAGGCTGAAGTGGCCCATTGTGGTGGACTCCTGTTCCCGGGGACGCCTTGGGGTACGGGGGTGAAGCCCCCGCGGTATGGATCGTTACCCTTTAGGGTTTCGCCTTTATACATATTTCTTGTAAACCGTCGTTCGACGTTTTGTATAGTGAAGTTTTGCTAGCTGACGCCCGTTGTTTTTTCTCTCCTACCTTAGGAAGGTTTTCCACGTTAAATCTCGTGCCTTCTGTGATTGATCTATTATTATTCATCGTTTATTTGCCTATCGTTTTCTAACACTTTCTTCAAATTAGTATATGCATACACGTATGCTGTCTAAATTGATGGATGATTCCTAAAAGAAATTGATCGACAAGACGCCGGTGAGGAGGTTAAGAGCGCATCTAAGTTATATGAACCGACGATGAAGCGGCCGGCGGCGCGGTGGCCTTGCCATGATCCGTCGATTAGGAGAATTGCAGCTCCAAGATTATGAGCAATACCCTTATATGGTTGAAATTAGAGTTGAAAGTCAAAAATACCCTAAAAAACATTTTTAAAAGCCTTAAAATACCCAAACAAATGACGGGTCAGATTTAGTTTCTACTACACTACCTGGAAGCTGTCCCTATTCCTCTTGCGATGGGGTCTTTGAGGCCAAGCTTGTCCATCACTGCTTGCGCAAAATTTGCGCCGATCAGCCCCGTCAGGACCACCACCGCTGCGGTTACTGAAGTATTTACACCTGCCCACCCAACACACAATTTTTTGGTTATCCATCCATATGCATTTGAATATTTATCGTTGGATACCATTCACATTTTAACTTTGATAATCTGTCCTTTTTTTTTCTTAAAGAATACACACATATGTGTACATACTTAAACACAAATTTGAATATAGTTATGAATACAAATTTGATAATTTGCTCTGACATAAATACAACTATATAATTTCCATTAATCATAGATAAATCGTTTAAAAGTTAATAATAGTTAAAGTTGAAATACTGATGGTTTTATAGTGAGAAAGTAAGCGAGGACGGAGGAGTACAGAGGGACGAACCTTCAAAGAAAGAAACTATGCTCAAAGCTAATGCCACCGTTATACACCTCGGCAATATTGATATGGTCAATATTGGCTCTAGCTCTACCACTCTTCCTAGGATGGCAGTTGAGTATAACGAGAATGTTGATGCCACAGCGATTGATGTGAAAATTTCCGCTGCATGCCTCTTCACAAGCTGAAGAAATATTATATTATCCACCACAAAGACATTACTCCTTGGTTGCATGGTTAGCTCGCAACAAATTGAACATAGCTTTGAACATGATCATGCATGTCACACCATCATGTTACTAGTAATTATTACTCTCGACTACTTTCAAATTTATACTCAGAAATTGATTTTTCTTTTACGGAGGGAGTAGCCGAGAGAAGCAGCACTAGATACCTACCTTTCTCTGCTTGAACATTGAAAATGCAAACGATATGATGACAGACCCAAGAAATCCCATGAGGATGTCACCAGCTCCAGGATTAGATGGAGCCTTTGTGAGGTAATCACCTGGATAATCATACATATAGGATAAAACTGATCAGACTTTGCAATTAATGCAATTTGATTATGGGAGTATCAGGGTTGGGGGTTTAGCCTAGAACCTAGCACCGCATCCACCCCAGACCGGGAGAGATACCCATATGCTACAGCCGCCAAATCTGCAGAAAGTACACAGCAGATGATTGGGTGTAGCACTTTCTTGACACCAGATGGTAACCTGTGAGAATTGAACGTTAGAGAAATGGAGTAAAGTAGGTTGCACGCTAAACTTTAAATCTTAAAAAAAAAAATCAAATTTTGGAGTTGATGTTGAGGTTTTCTCAAGTAGTACTTTGTTTTATTTTTCAATATTGCAGGCTTTTAAATCGTTAAGAAGATAGATGTAAAAGTTTGTTTTATTGTGGCTTGTTTTGTTAATTGTTAAAGGTAATTTAAGTATGACTTAAATTTTCAGATGAGATTAAGGGACAAACGTTATTAAGTTTAAAGTCAACAGCATGACATATTTAGAAATAAAGAGAGAGTACATATATTACCGGGAACCAAGCATGTATCCCAAAACAGTGGAAGCTAGCAAGAAAGGAAGGCATGTTGTTGCGGTGGTACCAAGCGCAGTGGGGGAAACATATGCAACAGCAAAGGATGCAAGAAAGAGAGCAGCCCAGGCCCAGAATTCAAGTGGCGCGAAAGGAGACGGTTTGTTCATGGGCTCAGCTGGTATAAGCTGTGTCTTGACTATCCTTCTCACAGTGAGCGCCGTGTAACCAGCCACCACGAGTGAAGCAAACCAGCCACCAACTAAAAAAAGGAAAAAGGATCATGAGCAAGGTGAATGGTGAATGAGAGAGTCGAAGAAGAGAGTTGATCAGCATGCATGAAGCTAGCTGTTACACTTACATGTGATGAAGAAGATCTTGAGGGCAGAAGACGGCGAGACGTCCTTGACGGCAAGCGGCAGGACGACGAGGGATGGGACGAAGAAGAGGGGCAGCCACCTGTGGATGAAAAGAGTCGCGGGGTGGAAGAAAGCCATGAATCCGTTGGCGAGCGAAGGCGCCAAGGAGTGGAGGAGGAGGAGGAGGGCGAAGACGCAGAACATGGCGAAGAGCGCGCTGGGGAACTTGATGGAGGCGGCGGCGAAGGCCTGATCTAGCAACTTGTCGGTGGCGACCATAATCCCCAGCGACACCACCAGCTGCGCGATATTCCCGACAACCTACGCCGGCCCATCCATCATCAGATATATATATATATAGTAACAAATTAAGTGAGTTAATTAAAGAAATTGCTCACGCTGCGCAGCCCACAATGGGCGGCGTCTTCTCCGGCTCCGACGGCGATGAGGTGGTGGGTTAGATCGTCGACAGCCATGGAGCCAGGAACAATGACTGGAGGAAAGGCCAGGCGATGAGGAGGGTGCGGTCGGCAGCGACGGGTGCAAGGGGAAGGAAATCATCACTCAATAATAATGCACGGGGACGGGGGCGGCCTCTTCCTGCCAGGCCCAACTGCCATCACTGTACCCTCTCCCTATCACACACTAGTCTCTCGCTTTCTGGATCCCTTGCCACTGGATGACCTCAACTTGGGAGGACAGATACAACACACGAGCAACGAATAATACAGTAATAATTAATTACTAGTATATATATTACTCTGCTTGTCCTTTCAGCATCAACATCTCTCGACGTTACAGATAAAACCCAAGGGAAGAGCAACAACAGTACCACTCAACTTCATCTGTCCAACACCTAGTACAAGATACAGACAAACTCCAAAGTCTCAGGATTATGCCCAAAAACACCAAACGCCTCTGCTATAGACATTTGTATACAAGGAACCACTCCCCCCCCCCCCCCCCCCCCCCCCCCCCAAAAAAAAAAAAAAAAAACAAAGCTCCTCTCCCTTGTAATTAAACTGCAACAAACAACTCGGTACAAGCATCACATTCCATGACACAAGCACACACTCACACTAAACCGCCAACGCTAACAAGGAGGCATCTTCACTACATTTCGCGTCCGTGGCGACCCCAGTGCAGGGCAGGGTAGCTTTTACTCCCAACTCAACTTAATCTCTCTTCTACAACTTACGCTGCCACCGGTTGCTGCATTAGACCCCCAATTATCCCTCTGCTTGTCTGTCTCCTCAATTTCTCCTGGATACGCCCCTTGATGGCAGTTTCCTGATCAGACCAACGAGGAATCAGTATTGGGTACCACGTCCAAAACTATTTACTATGTTTTACCCTCATTGTGGCGGTCGACAACTTGTTGTTCGGCAACCTTGTCTGAAGTTTCATGTAGAAACTTACCATGTTGTGGCAGTGCTCCTCAAACTTCTCCAAGAAACCAGCAACCCAGCGATCCGCATTGGCCAACCATTCTTCATGGTTTATTCCAGCTGTCTTCGCCACCGTTTGCAACTGCACCAAATAATTTACACACCGGGTCAGGATACCTGTAAAGTTGTAAATACAAGGGCAACTCCTGTCCTTCCATGTGACAGAGCAGAAATATCTTAGAGCCCACATGGTTTACCTTTTCTTGATGCGCCTTTACAGTCTCTCGCAGTTTATTTATCTTCATGTTGACCTGGAGTTGCTTTTCCTGGTAGAATGACAGTAAAGAAGCCATAACAAGCATATGTCATTACTTGCAAAAGCAGCAAAACCATGCAAATAACAAAATGCGTCTGAATTTGTCTGCAAGAAGATGAAGGTAAACCAACTCAAAGATGAGGCTAACCTTAACATAGCTTACACCTAGATCTTTCCTTGTGTATCCACGCGCTAAATTCCTCATGACATACTGATTGTAATCCTTCAGTATCCTCATTATGAGGTCTGATGTGGATACACCGTCTGTCCGTTTCGTTTCCTTGAATTTGCCAATCTTTTTAACCTAAGCACATGATGAAGACAGCCATCAGTAAGGAGCAATGCAAGAGAAAGACCTGTAGTTACTAGTAGCAGATATAGCCACTCTGACTTACAAATTCATAGACATCATTTGCAGCTCCACTAGTATCGGCATAACTGTGGTGGAAAAAGAACTATGGTCAGTTAAGCTGAAAGAGAACATTGTTGAAGGGATAAAAAAGGTGAATTTGATAATAGTTGGTATGCTGCTGAAACTTACGGCAGTGCATCATGAGCAACATAGTCAATGTGATGTTTGTCAATGAACTCTTGTGTGAGGACCCATGGAGCATCAGGAATGACCTCATCAACCCATCTAAGGAGGCAGACAAATAATGAAGCTATCAGCACAATACAAGAGGCAGGAAAAAAAATGACTGATTTAAAAACACTTCCTGGATCAGCTACAAAGGCATGGAGCTATGAAAGTAGCTGAGAGGAGCAAGGTGAGAACTAATTAAGGAACCTAAATTTACAGGACTAAATTAGAAATTGAGAAAATTGCAATATTGGGACTGCAAACATTGGGGCTTCGCTGTTTTGACACTCCGAGTGAATGACAAATGGGCCCATCTATGTCTATCTATGTCTATGAAATGTGGGTCCAGTGTCATTATAGCAAAGGTCAATGTTTGCAGTGTCATTATTGCAAATCTCCCACTAGAAATTATGAGGACCCTTGAAATAAATAGGATGGTTATTGCTCCAGAAATGTAGTTTGCAAAGAGCACTCAAGCCTTGAGCAATATATGGTACAGGTAGCGAGACAGGGGATTGCTATCTATATAGTATTAGAGGAGCTTGGTATTATGAGGCATAATATTGTCGCTAGGAAAGGGAAATAGAAACGTTGGTGGCGTCCTTGTGTCCCTGTTAATACAAATTGTGTTCTCTACCTGATGATTTAAGGAATTTAGTCCAATCCAATACAAATGCAGTTTTGGCATATATATATAGTTGATGGAGGGTAAGAAGAGTATGCATGCAGTCAAAACGATTGGTAGGAAGCGGTGAATGAGCATGTAATGACATTATAATGGTAGAATCCAGATAAGTATGTGGTAAGGTGAAGAAGGAAGGAAGGATACAGACTTGCAGTGGCGAAGGGACTCGTATCGCTCTTCCTGGGTCATGACGGTCTTGCCCTTGTAGCGGTTGGTGAGCTCGTCATTGCAGCAGCCAACCAGCAGGTACGTGTTGGGGAACCTGAGATGAGCACGACATAGAGTCAGTCGTCTAGCGAGAATAGTGAACAGATCGATCTCTCGATCTCTAACATAGGGGAGGCCCAGATCCAAGAGAAATTGAGCGAATTTAGGGATCGATCGGATCCGTATTGGTGAGATGGCGATGCAGCAGCAGGTAAGGGAAGAGAAAAACTTACAGCAACTTGGCCTGCTCGAGGGCGCGGGCATGGCCAAAGTGGAAGAGATCGAAGATGCCGTCGGCGTAGACGCGGACAGGGCGGTCGGTGTGCTCCGGCGGCGGCGGCTGGTGGGTTTGTGATGTGGGCTTGGAGGGAGCACTCCGCTTCCTGGAATGCGAAACGCGCGCCATCGATCCTCGTCGCTTCTGCCTCAACCTCAACCGGAGAAGAGGAGGAAGAAGAAGAAACTTTGCAGATCGTGTTCGTGTCGACAAGGGAAGGGCCTCTCAAGTCTCAATAAAAAGGGAAAGACTCCGACTCCGACTCCGACTCCGACTCCGACTCCGGGTGGGTCACGGAAGCGATTTTTTTTAAGAAGCAATATATTATTTTAATTAAAAAATGTAGAAATAAAAGCTGATCGACTCACATCACTACGGTTGTTCGATAGGATTGTCAATCTATTTAAAAAGTTAAAAGTACATGGTAGGGTGACCTATCGTTCCATAGATCCTACATACTACAGTATAGTGATTTTTGTCTTTTATTTTTTATTTTTCTATCCCCTATTGAAACCTTATTGAGTTACGGTTATTTGATAGGTACCCTTATTCAACTTTAGTGTTGGACAAAATACTATACTTACAATTTTAGTCCCTTAACCCCTATTTTTGCAATTCTCTAAAAAAAAATTCCACGGAAGCCGTGCTGACGTGCGTAGTAGATTAATTTCTACACTACGCACTTGTAGTATTATTAGTAATTTACACATCATCAAATACTCCTAATAACATATATATGCATATCGACTGACAACTCCACCACCCCTCGTGTTCTACTCGAATCGAATCACTACTTCAAACACGCCTTCGTCTCCTTTATTTATTTTATTACTATATAATTAAAAACACACACAATATGACTTATATATGTGATACGATACGATGCGAGTGTATCATCTCCATTTATACGCGCGAGGGCGAGGTTGAATGAGCAGATATAGTTTTTAAGAAACAAAGCTAATCCATCATAATAATATGCAGCGGAGGACACGCACCCACAGCCTCGCCACGACGCCACCGCCCGATGCGACTAGAAACGAAAACCAACCTTCTATTCCAGTTCCACTCTTCTTTCTTTTGCCTTGTGTTTACCGAAAACAAGATACTAGGATAGGATGCGTGGCCTTGGTTGGTTAGTTAGCTGGAGTTTGTTGAGCAGATAAATAGACACACACGGATCGACATCCAACCATCCATCAGAAAACTAAATACCAGATGATCGATATCAAGGCCCAAGTATTACATATATATGTTGGCAACCACTATAACTGTAGTATTATCATTGACTGACACCTTCAATCCCACATCAGTATTCCAAGAGCATATTCCTGCCCGGGAGCGACTATAACAATACATACATAAAAATTGACCACTTCTGGTCAGGATCTACAGGAAAATTGACAGGCATGCTGCTGGACAAGCCAGTCTGTACTGACCTCGTTTGTTTTTCTAAAAAAAAGTAAATCTTTGGAACGAACGGGAGGAGGCCTGGCCTAACTTGACGGCCAAAATGAACAAAACAAATCCGTTTGCTTGCTTTCTTTGATTGAATGAGTAAATGTTGCTTCTTTTCTGGTCATAGCCTGGATCTGCCACTGGAAGCATCAACAAGAGAGTCCTTGAGAAGCCTCCTCAGAACTTTGCCAGCAGCTGACTTAGGTATCGCCTCCACGAATATTACCTTCCTCACTCTCTTATACGACGCCACCTGCACCCACCATAACATTATACAACATCACACTACTTGGTAAGCACTCTACTAGACAGCATCAGCTCAAGGATTATTACTTCAAGAAAAAAGAAACATATTGTTAATTTGGATGTGCAGGGTCAAAGAACAACCGGCTTCTGGATGGACAATGTCTTCTATGGCTGCGGCCAGACCAACTGACAGACAGGCTCATATCCGTTACACATTCCCATCGATACACACGGGGGCTCAACTGACAACAACCACATCTCTGTTTTCAAAACAGGTGGGCTGGATGCAGAGGAGCACACTGACCAACACGACTTGAGACTAACTAATATCTGCCATATTTATTTCCACAGGTGGGCTGAAAGCTTGTAGTGATCCATTTTCACTGGGATTTGATCCTCTAGCTAACAAGAATGCACTCTGTGCACTTGCTGTTATTATTATCTTATAATGTTTACAAGCAAGAAAATATGGTGAGTGTTGTGTTGTGTAGGACCTTCTTGTTCTTACCTGCTTGCCCACATACTCCATGACATGCGTACAAGAAAGAGTGCTTCCAGATTTTCTCACCACAAAAGCTACAGGTATCTCTCCAGCTTCTTCATCTTCATCACTAAAGTAATGAGAGAATCAAAGAAACACGTTGAAGGACATGATAACAGATAAAACAGCTATAATATCACGCTGTTTAGAAACAAAAATCTTACGATGTCACAGCAACATCAACAATTTCAGGGTGCCTGATCAGAACTGCTTCCAAGTCAGCTGGAGCTATCTGAAGGTAAGGAAAATACAACAACAATTTGTCACAACCAAAGGCTTGCATGATACGTGGAATTCCTTGAAACACAAACAAGAGCAACAATATTGGATTCGAATGCCTGCTGCAGGAGGCCATACCTGAAATCCTTTGTATTTGATTGTATCTTTCAAGCGGCCCACTATGAACAAGTACCCATCTGAATCAAAGTAAGCAATATCACCAGTCCGCAACCAGCCATCCTTTATAGTGAAAGCATCATCATCATCATTCAAGTAACCTGTGAAGAAGCAAAATTCTGACACCCCAAATACAAATGAACAGAAAGAGCTAACGAGTACAGCGTACCATGATTCAAAGTTCAAATCTACAGTGGAACGTGATGTTACAGACTAAAGTATAAAAGCTAAACTAAATCCCCCA
Source organism: Oryza punctata (assembly GCA_000573905.2). NCBI lineage: Eukaryota > Viridiplantae > Streptophyta > Magnoliopsida > Poales > Poaceae > Oryza > Oryza punctata. Next base: position 27,728,221 of record CM002497.2, read on the forward strand.
TTCCCCATAGATCTCAGGAACCTTGCCCAACCGATCTCAGGAACAATACTTAGTGAAGGCAGCTAAACTCCTCGACAGAAGCATGCATTGGGAGTCTTTTTTTCTTTTTTGGGCTAAGCGTGGCAAGTTACTGTTTAGCACTGTAACGATGAGTGTTGAGCAGAGCAAGTATACAAGGTTAAAAAAAAAAAGGACCACCAACGTCTTTATCTGAAAAAAGAACCATGTTATCTTCAGTCAACAAGAATAACCACATTATCTAAAGGAGCTAAACAAGATGGCAGACAGTACAGAAGAGGCTAGAGACAGTAGAAAAGCGTAGATTCCCAGCAACCAGATCATAGCATATGTGAATAGTTAGCTTGTTAATTAACTTTTGAAATAATTATCAAATCTTTTGTATCAGACTGCAAAAATGTAGATTTTTGAATGCAGTAAAAAAAAATTGGCGCGGTACCTTTCATTATAGCCGGGCCATGGAGCCATAACTCCCCAGAAGAGCCTGGAGGTAGACAAGAACCACTTTCCAGATGAACAATTTTAGCATGCATGTTGGGGGCTAACAGACCTACTGAGGCATACTTGTTGTGGTTGCAAGTATTGAAGCCGCGAGTTCCTACGGCGGTAGATTCAGTCATGCCATACCCCTGTGCAAACATTTGTTTGTTGCATGAAGATATATTGGAGATTTCAGAGCCCATTCCACATATAGGAGTGTTCCCTAACAGCTGACTAAAATGAGAATGCAATGCATAGTAGTATACATGCAGTAGATGAAGAGACAAAATATTTAGCAGCCAGCCCATTTTTAATTGATACGCTAACCTTAATTAATCAAAATGAAAATAGCAGTACAGCTAGGGAAAATAAAATAGCATGCAAATATGCAATGCATAGAGAAATAGAGATAACCTGAATGAAATCAACGTGGGGGAAGGCGTGGAGGAAGTCGTGAATGAGGTTGGAGTTGAGCGGAGCAGCGCCGCTGGAGACCTGCAGCAACGATTCCAAGGGCGCCTTGGCCCTGAGCAGCGCCGACATGATGGGCGGCACGAGGGGCAGGTGCGTGACCTTGTACCTGCGGATGGCCCTGACGGCGTCGCCGACGTGGAACCTCCTCATGACCACCACCGTGCAGCCGAGCGAGAGGAGTCCCACGGCGAAGAGGGAGAGGCCGTAGACGTGGAACATGGGCAACGCCGCCAGGTAGACATTGTCACAAGCAGGCCGCGTGTACTGCGACGCCTCGAACCGCACGAACAGCTCCACCATTGCGATGAGGTTGCGGTGCGTCAGCACCACGCCCTTGCTCCGCCCGCTCGTCCCCGACGAGTAGAGGACTGCGGCAGCGTCGTCCTGCCCCACATCCACCTCCGGCGTTTCGGCGCCGGCGGGGTCGGGGTCGAGCAGCGCGTGGTAGAACAAGTCGAACTGATCATCGGCCTCAAGTTGCTGGAAGGTGTCGGGCACGAGGACGAGCGGGGCGGCGAGAGGCGGAAGCTTAGCGGCGTTGTGAGTGGAGGCGAGCACGAGGGAGGGGGCGGTGTCCCGCAGGCGCGCGGCGATCTCGGCGGGGGCGCTGGAGGGGTTCATTGTGGTGGCGACGGCGCCGGTGGCGAGGACGGCGAGGAAGGCGATGGGGAAGGTGACGGAGTTGGGGAGGAGGAGCAGGACGAGGGATCCCTTGGCGATGTGGAGGCGGTGGCGGAGGGCGGCGGCGAGGGAGGAGACGAGGCGGCGGAGGTCGGCGCAGGAGAGGGTGGCGGCGGTGGCGGCATCGACGAGGAGGGAGTGGTGGTGGAGGTGGAGGGGGAGACGGGCGAAGAGGTGGGGGACGAGGGAGAGGGAGGGGTCGGAGGGGAGGGGCAGGGGAGGGTGGAGGCTGCTGTAGAGGCCGCCGGCGCCGGAGTAGAAGCTGGGATGGCCGACGGTGGCGCCGCCGTCGGGCTGCATTGCGGTTGCGGTGTTTGCTTGAGATGGGAATCAAACGTCAAGGAATCCAGAAAGAGGAAGATATATAGGAAGAAAAATCGAAGGGAGGAGAGGAGACAGAGGAGGAGGTTCACGCAAAAAAGAAGACGAGCGTGAGGCTCTGTGCGCTTTTGAAATGGGACACCATCATCTTCTCTCCTCGTACGGACTAATATTTGCATCTGGCCAAATACGCCAATTGACAGCCCATTCTAGCCCAATACTCCAGAAAGAAGGAATAACTCTACTTGCCATCCATCATCTTTACATCGAGTTTAATCGATATCTCTAACCGCCATACCAGATATCTTAAAACTAACAACTCACTAATATTGCAAGTTGATCCGGTCCACTCGTACTGATTAGACGTTTACGTGGTAAAAAAAAAAGTGGAGACCTCCGCAGCGTGGGAGGATGCTGGATCTCGAGGCCACGATGTTCTGACTAGCTCGCTGACCCCGCCTGACTTCCTCATCTCGGACGACCTCCAATCAGTCAATGCTTCTCCGCCGGTGCCCTTGACTACTCCGCCTCTTCGGCCACCATGATCTAGAGGACGCCACTCAGGAGGCGTTGCTTGGTGTCCGTCGTGGGTGTCGTGAGGATGACATGCGGTTGAGGAGTTCGAGGCCAAGGTGACTGCCACCTTGACCTACAACTCTGGCTTTCTCTTCCATCAGTTCCAGCCCGCTTCAAATCACTTGGCAAGCAGACCACCAGAGCCACCCACAAACAGGCTCATCAACACTCTCATCGCTAGTGAGCTCCTAGGGAAGAGAAGGGAGAGGTGGAGAAATTGGGAAGAGAGGGGACAAGTGGGGAGAGGTTGAAGTCCAATTACATGTGGATCTTACATGTTTTTTTTGATTTTTTTTTAACTAGGATGTCACAATAGTCAAAACAACCATCCATACAACCATGGGATTTGATTTGAACGATTTTGCCAATATGGGGTAAGGGGTTTGAGATTTCTGATATTGAGTTTTAGGGATGAATTAAACTTGACAAGAAAAATGAGGGATGACAAGTGGACTTATTCCTAAAATGAAATAAAGAAAATTTACGTGAAAAGGTCCAATTTGAAATATAGATCGAATGTGATTCATATCCCTCAAGCATAGAATCATGTATAATAACTCCAATTATTAAAACTGATGCAGAGTAACTCCCAAATAGGATTGTTGGTGGTATTCTGACATGGAGAGTCATTAAAGAAACTAAAAATTATATAAAAGAGCCCACATGTCATCGTCCCCACATTCTCTCTCTCCTCCACTCTCTCCCCCAGTTATCTCGGTGGCATCAACAAGGAAACATCATTATACCTGTTTTACGGGTTGAGGGCCTACCTAAATTGTAGGGAGTCAAATTGGAAATTTTCCGATATACACACTCAATCAACTCATATATTCGCATTTACATCAGATCATCAAATAATTATCAGCAGTCAGTCGGTCGTTAATTAGAGGAACAAAAAGATCACCCCCAATTGACAAAAACAAACTAGCAATTCAGAAGTTAAGAGACTATCTGGGCGGATTATCAAGGGTCGACGCCGTAATGGTAGACAAAGTGCGGCGGCGACGGTGAGTCAGCTGTGTTGGAGGGGCCCATGTGATAGTGGCTCATATGCTCATGCTGATGGTAATGGTGGTGTGTCGTGGTGGTGGTCTGCTCATGCTGATGATGGTAGTAGTGTGTTGTAGCCTGGCTGCTCTTGCTCTCCTCCTCCTCCTGCCGATGATGATGTTGCTGCGTCTTGTCGATTCGCACCTCGACTTTCTCCTCCCGTTGCTCCTGCTCCTGCTGCTCAAACATGTGGAAAATGGGGTGCAGGTAAGCGTTCTCCAGGTACGATTTGAGGTTCAGGTTTGGCTCCGACGCGCGCTCCAGATTGTCCTTCTCCATCGCTTCCTGCCAACACCGCATATATTAATAGAGGTTATTCCCCTAGTTAATTAGATGTCATTGTTGCATCTACTTGAACGTACGAATTCTGCTTGATCTCACAAACAGATTAATGCATGAGATGCAGGTTCAATCACCTCTAGAGGGTACTTGCGGAAAGCAGGCTCGAAGCGGCTCTTACAGTACTTGTGGAACCATATAGTGAGCAGTGGCAGGAAGATGAGCAGCGGGGTGGAGTAGGCAGCCTTCATGGTGCTCATCAGCCCAAAGAGAGTTACGTGCGAGATCAGCAAGCTCGCTATTATGCGAGAGTGCACCTGAGGCCAAAACGCAGCAGCACTCTCGTATTCTTGGTTGTACACGTTGATGATCTGAAAAAAAACATGCCAAAGCATTTTTAGCGGCTACCTGAATAGCCAAACCAAAACAACCCATCACCTTCAAAGCAAAAGCCAAAGCCAAAGCAGCATGCATGACCGATCCACAGACTCACCTGGTGTCTGTACACGAGGAAAGCAAAGGCAAAGAAGATGACGATGAAAGGGAGGAGAATTGGGGTGACCACAGCATACACAAGCCCAAGAAGAAAATACAGCTGCAGTGATGGAAGGTTCTCTGCAAGTCCAATGCTGCCCGGATCCATTGCCCTCTCCCTGTCCCGTTCCGTCTTCACAATAAACATGTTCTTCAGGTGGTATATCACCAGTGGCTTCACTCGAAGAATCTCGTTCGCGATGCCAGCCCACCCGTCAACCATTATGTATGTCATAAAAAATGTAGCTTTCATTGGTATAGCTACTCCAATGGTCCTTGGTATTCTGCACAATTTGAAAGGAAGGATCATATTTACTTGTATATGGCATGATCGCATTAGTTAGTTCAGGACAAGGAAATAGTAGCACATGTGACAAAAGAGAGGTTATTCCAAGAAATTTACTGTGAAGGTGGTTGATGGAAAAATGCATTCAGCTGTTCAAAAGCTGTGCCAGCGATTATGCTTCCAAGAAATACATTCACCAGCATGAAGTAGTAATATTTTGAAGCAGCTCTCCTTTCCAGAGATGATAAAGACACATAACCTTCAACCTTTGACATGATCATCAAAACCGTAGGGAGGATATAGAGAAAAATCTTCAAAGCCAAACCCGGAAGGAAACCCTGCAGGAAGGATTTTACCACATTTCTGCAAGTTATACAGTAAGCCATATGATGAGTGAATAGCAAAAGGGGGCCAATTTACAGAACCTCAACAGATATAATGGGAGCTAACTTACACTTCTATTACAGGCCTTAGGAAAGGTGCAACTTTTTCAATACCCTCAAGATTGGCAAGTGATTGCACAAAAGCTATAGGTATCATGTAGAAGAATACTAGTGCAAAAACTGCAACAGATATCAGGAACTTGCGGATACTGAGAGAGAAAAATGGAATGGCAAGATTCTGCCAATATACATCCCGCGGTTCAGGAGCCCAATCAGTTAGCCATTGGGTAGGATTCTTTGACTGTTGTGTCTGTGCACATACAGCAGCTCCCCATCTCGAGTCAAATGTCACAAAAGCAACTGGCATAACAGCTTTTGGGTCATTGAGAACTCTTTGACGCTCAGATGCAAGCTAAAAAGATCACAATAACAAACAGCCTGTGTTAAAACTGAACAGGAGCATCACTCCTTCATACAAATATACATGCAACAGCCTGCAAAGTTATGCTGAGTGCCTGTGAATGGTAAGAACACGACACCGTGGGTTCTAGCTCTACCTTCTTATCAAGTTCGCTGATTCTAGCGCGGTAATAGTCAATTTGATCCACTTCTCTACCGCAGAAACCAAGGCACCCTGTCTGCAGCATAAAAAATATTCACAGGCTTGAAGCATTTCTTGGGGGGAACATAAATTCAAAAAGACTTGTCCAAGAACTTGGTATAGATGTAAACGAAATACCCTTCCAATTGGTCTTTTTCCAGGATGCCTTTCAAACTTCAGCTGGTAGTAATCCAACCAGTTTTGAAGCCTCTCTTTTTTCTTCACGAGTTTAGCATACCTGTTTGCGTTATAAACAGCCTGAACATCCAGATTGAGGTTAGTTTTGCGATCAGTATATTCATCAATAACCATGGTTTGTAAATTTTTTTTAGAACTTTCACCGGGGGGAGAGCTTCCCCACCTGAATTTCATTAGCAAAGGTTTGTTACAGGGTGATTAGATTACATTACCATGGTTTGTAAATTGATACAGGTCAGAAATAAAGTAGAGCTTTAAACATCATTCCGGTTTAAATCCATGATGAGACATAAGCAATGGTGAGGATTAGGTACCTGTTGACCAAGATAGTGGTCTGGATGATTCCTACGGAAGAATTCATCCACTGTTTCAGATGTTGAATGGCTCGAAACATGAGGTATGTTTCTAACAATCACCTGCCATGCCAAAACATATTAAGTGATATAGTATGACTATGGATCTCAATATTAAATGGTATCGCAGTGAGCTATATCACAATAAAAGGAGGATGCCCCAGTCAGCAAGACAACACTAGAGACATTAAATCCAAGTATTTGTTCAACTGCTCTTCTCCTATTCCTTTACCAAAAAATTTAGTGGAGCTTGGTCGTGATACATGAATTGTAGTAGAACTAAATATAGCATTGCCTAATTATTTGCACTTACAGTGAACTGATCAGCACAACGCTTCTGAGAAGCCAGGAAGTGCAATCTCATAAATGCCACATTGCTATACTCTTTGTATAGCATAAAGCAGGTCCAAAAAGTGAACACATATGCCATTAATAGATGGATAAAGAACCTGAAGTGAAATGCAGAGGAAATGATCAGACAATTTCAAGCAATGCTACAAATGAAAGCATAAAGCCAGAGCAATGTAGAGTTCAAGTACAGCAGTCATGAACAAATTAACACTGCTAAGAGTTCATGATTAAAGACACTTGTGGACAAACCTGTTGGATCCAGGGTTAACATTTGATATGGAAAGCTTATCAATATCACTAAAGACAACTTCTTTTCGTAAATTAAGTAACGTGCCACCAGAGACATTAACTGGAATAAGAACAAGCAAGGCGACAGTCATGATGGGCAAAAATATCTTGAGGCTGCCAAAGAAACAAAAAACAAAAGGGTTAGTGTGCAAAATATATAAACTGGTTAAATAAAATTCGAGTATTTCTCTTATGACACAAACTCAATTTATTTGCTCACGGGAAAGTGGGGAAGGAAAAAAAAGGTCCAAGTCGCTGCCTGAGGAACTATGGCTGAAAAATCCTCAAACTTCAAGCACAAGTTAGTTAGTTAGTTATTTTCCCCCACGTGATGGTGGAGCTATACTTTGTTCTGTACTATCGGCCTGTTTGGCACAGGTCCAGCTCCAGGTCCATCTCTCCTGGAGCGGGAGCTCAGCCAAACAGTTTCAACTCTACTAAAAATGGGAGTGGAGCTGAGTGGAACTCTCTCACAAATTAAACTAGAGTTGTGGAGCTAGGTTTAGGTAACTCCACAACTCCACTCCAAACTCAACTCATAGAGTTAAATTTAGGAGTTGGAGCTCTACCAAACGGACCCTATATATAAGAGCATGGCAAGAGAATATGACTAGTTCATCCTGTACTATAGGTAAAACTTTTTGAGTAAATTCCCATGCAATGTTCCAAAGTGGCACGGAAAGCATCTCCAGTTGTAAAAGAGCAGTCCCCACCACTCCACGGATTGAAGAATCCGTTGGAGACACACAAAAGTTGGACGCCAATTTGCCAAAGGTAGTGGGCGAGCACGACTCAAGAACATGAGCAGCACGCCCACCATTAGAAATATATACTCATTTTTTTATTTAGAACTGCATTATGAATTCATAGGAGTAGCTAGGCCCCAAACAAAATATACTCCATAAAGCTATGGCTCTTCCTCCATGAAACAAGGGCAGGAATTGCGGTGCACATCAAGTTAAGATTATCCTATCCGCCGACACCGTTTTCAACGCAGGAGTATTAACTAACTAATCGCGTGATCCATCACGGCCACAACGTCGTCGTCACCAAACACACACAAGTAGTAGTAATATTAATTCTGGGCAAGCACCACTCCTCCTCAATTTGTGAGGTCTAATTAATCAATCAATTGTGGATGGAATCGGAAACGACCGAAAGTATTCAGGAAAGAGCTCCTTGATTAGCGGCAGAGAAAAGGACTAGCAAAGCAAGTTTTTTTTTTAAAAAAAAAAAACCCCCCAACAAAAAAAAAAAGGAAAGAAACAAGCAAGAGCAGTAATTCCTATGGCATATGCAGCTGGAAACAAGGAAAAGGAGACAGGCAAGCATGCAAGAGCACATACACTAGACACAATAAAATCAACAAGTAGCACTAGGAAGGGATATTGCAATTGAGACGCAAATTAATCATATATATATATATATATATATATAATGTGCAGTGCAGGGAAAGAAAATGCAACTGGAGTGGATGAGGCAAGGTGGTGCACAAATGAACAGAAGAGTAGACGGAAGAAAAAAAAGGAAAAGAACCCGAGCGTGTAGATTCGGAGGTAGACGGCGGAGTCGAGGCCGGCGTGGTGGATGAGGTCGGGCTGGGACATGCGGAGGGCGCCGGGGACCCAGGCGAGGAAGCGGAAGTAGGAGCAGAGGTCAAGGTTGACGAAGCCGCGAACGGCGGAGCCATGGCGTCGCTGGCCGGAGAGGTAGAGCTTGGGGAAGTAGACGCGGTCGTTGATGGGCTGGAGGCGGAGGGCGGCGAAGATGAGGAGGAAGACGAAGGCGCCCAAGATGTTGATGAAGGCGGAGACACCCAGGTCCTCCACCGTCGCCATGGCCTTCCGACCTCTGGAACCGATCCAGAGGAGTATTGCTGGCTGCACAAGTCCAGACGTGCAGTGCAGGCCAGCTACATCCTACTGGGTGGAGGTTGCCTCTTTTTTTTTTTTTGGCGCTTGGAGTTTTGTGACCCGTGTGTTTTGGCTCTCTCTCCTACTATACTGATCATTGAGATTTGATGTACTAAGTTGTAGCGCTCTACTCACTATTTTGTTGTTAGCGAGGACGACGATGAAACAAGTGCATAATAGAATCTAATTGCATAAGGAAGAAAAGGAATTGATGATCTGGCCAATTAAGATAGGAATGAAACGCAACTGCACTGCATAATATCACATACTCCTCGAATTCGAGATTGTTTTATTTTAAAACAGAGAGACAAGTAAGTATTATTCACATGCACGATCCATCCATTTCAGACAGCGCATTCATCATCGATCCCGTTAGTTTACTATAGTTTAGTTAGTCAAACAAGCAAGCAACGGACACAAAAAGGCCGTTGGCACATCACATGTACTCTTTGGACTTGGGGTGAACGGACTAGCCATACATACATGTGCAACAACTCTACGCAACACACACATGCTATGTCTTCTGATCATTCTTTCATCTCATATGTTACTTTGTCCAGATTTATTATTCTAGATAATATACCATTCTCTTTAAGGTTGGATTTTCTTTTGAACAAAGGAAGTACTATCCAACAAGCAGAATTCACATGTACAGACCTAGGATTCCCAACACGTACACCATTCCTTTCGTTTCCCTTCACATTTTTATTTATTACCCTCTATTAAAAAATAAAACATAAGCTGAGCTCTAGGTTAGCACTATACTAGTATCTTTTACACCTACTTCCTCCGTCCTATAACAATTACATTTCTACCATTTAAATTCTATCATAAAAAGATTGTATTTCTAGTAGAGTGTAGAATCCAACAAAATAATTAGATGAAGATATACTGCCTCCTAGCCTCCCATCTTTTCATCCATATCTCCAAACTTTACGTTTAATCAAGTTTACATACGTGCAGTGCGATCATTAAATAAAGTTATTGCGATCATTAAATAAGGTTATTGTGGTTTTTGCGCCGCTAATCTTTCTCTAATCTTTTAGAAATGTAATTATTCTGGGATGGAGATAATATTTATATTTTTTTAAGATCATGCTAAATTTTCAGAAAGTGCCAATAACATGGCATAAGCCATAAGCTATCTGCTCCTGCTGTACAACATTAATCACACAGATATCGTTCTCAAGTAAAAAAAAAAAATATATGATGTGCTCATGTAGTATGAACAACAGCCCAGTATGGACATATATATATGTTTGAACTATACTCTTTCTCCAACCAAGACAAGGACCGAACGCAACATTACTCACTCTCAATGCACCTTACTGTGTAACCTTACCAGTTAACCACACCACAAAGATAGTCAGTCAGTCAGTCCAACAGCTTGCAGCATCTCTGAATAAGCAGTTCTCCTACTACGTGCCAGCAGCACGGATAGTTCACTTCAGTTCTCATTTGGAGTACTACACGACATCGCAGCCGCAGGGCATCTGGATCTACAGGCTGGCTTCAATTTCTTCCAAGGTGAGCCCTTTCGTCTCGGGCACGATGAAGAATATGAAAACAAGAGACGCCACTGCAATCACCCCAAACCCAGAGAAGAGGATCCCAGTTCCAATCAAATCCTACACCACAGTCACACATATAAGAGCAGTCAGTAAACTCATACATAGCCTCTTCTTGGCTGGCATGTCATGTACACTCCATTGCACAAGCCAACATGAGACATACCTCCAATGGGGAGAAAGCAAAAGTGACTAGTGCATTGGAGGCAAAATTCACAAGAACAGCAATACTCAACCCACGCCCTCGCAGCCTTAACGGGAAAACTTCAGAAATCATAAGCCAACCAATTGGACCGAATGACAGCTGCAGGATAACTTATCATTAGACAGATCGCCAAATATATATACACGGGCAGAATATCAACTGAAACTTTGCTGCATAAAATTTCTACTTTTTTTCATTCACGCCAAATAAGGGTAAGCTGGTTGTGAGTACCTGATAGCAGCCAACATAGAGTAGAAGTGCTATTACAGCCATATAAGGAGCATCCTTCAATAAGGTGTAGTACGAAGATAACAAAAACAAGGAAACAGCCTGTACATTAAACCAATCAACAGACAAGTTGAGTGAGGCAGCAACATCTCCTTGAAGATTATTGTATTCTTTCACTCAAAAAATCATCACTGCACTATGCAGAATAGCAGAATACGAACAAACCATCATCAGAAAATTAAAATTCGATGCTACTTTTTTCCACAGAAACATACAACTGAACATGAAAATATACAGTTAAGTATTTTTTTCAGAAAATAAGGAGATACAGTTCTATTGAGATATCAGTGCGTATCACATTGAACAGAGAAAACAAGCATGTGAATGATTGCATTGATCTTTATTGAAGAAGCTCATGACAACTATTGAGATATCAGAGTGCATATGTTGAGGCTAGACTTACAATCCCACTAACACCTCCAATCAGTAATGGTCTTCTCCCAAGTCTGTCAACCACAAGAACTGCCACACCAGTCATAATCAACTACAAAAAAACACAACATCAGTAATAACTCAGGCTAGTTGAAATGATGCAGACAGTACTTATTTGTTGCAACTTGTCTTCCCAAAATTAGTCACAGGAGTTATTTGTTGTAGATGTTCATGTTTCTTTATTTCTTGCACCAAAGCCAACCGTATCTGCAATAATGTTGATTTGTTGCACTGAAATTGATGCAGCCTTGGTAGCTCATGGTTATTTCCACTACTAGGACATGTAGCTCGCTAGCTCACTGTTTTGTTAAATTGGTATTTGTGGCAATTTGTTGTGTGAGACTTCATAGTTTTTGCAATTAGTAATTGCTCATTGTTGCATCAAGAGCCCTTGCATGTTGCATGGTGGTGCTAGTATTTTTTTGTGACAAAGGATGATGTTCTTTCTCTGCCTTACATGGTGATGATATTCTCTTTTTTTGCGGGGATGGTAATGATATTCTAGTGGAGACTCAAAACACTTGAAACAAACAAGCTTCACTTTTGTGGATGCACAAATTAATTTTAAACGAAGAGGAGAGGAGATGGAGCACATAAAAAGGAAAAGGGGATCCTCCCAAGATGGTCATGTCATCAGGTATTTGGTGCTGCAGTCTCGATGCCTGAGTGCTAGCTGTGTCCTTTTTTTTTGTTAGTGTTGTCGTATTGAATAATATCAAGACAAACAGTGGTACAGGTTATTGCTCTTATGGATATATTGGCTTGTACTATTGTAGTGATGTGTTGTTAGTTCATGTTCATTCGTAGGGGCATGGCAGGTGATCTGTTGCGGGGCGCGAGAGGAAATAATGTACATTCTTACACTCTTTCTTAATATACCCTGGCCGGCAAGTTTGCCGGCCCAGCAAAAAAAATAGGGGCATGGCAATTATGGAACAGCTTAAAGTTCGAAAATATCAGCGCGTATTATATGTGAACTAATCTTATGAAGTACTAAATACCTTCAGTAAGCCAAGAAGAACTGATACACGAGTAGCATCAGATGCACCAGAGAATCCAGCACTCTGCATGAAAAAATGACAACTATGAAAAATACAGGAACTAAAGCGACGAAAGCATGGTGTCTTGACCATACAAGAATAACGTTATTTTTTATATTCTTGACCAATACTGGGAAACATCCTATAACATGTAGGGGCTTCCATTTTTCGAGAGCCAACCACAGCACCACAAAAGCACATAGCTGAAATGATTAATTCATACAGAAAAGCATCAGTACCTGAAGGATTGTCGCAGCATAATATAGCACACTTGGTTGACCAGTAACCTGACAGATTCATACAGCAAGTGCATAAGAAACACACCGTCAGTTTCATCTTTACATCATGGAACGTACAAGTACGGCTATATGATGACTTAAGAGACCACCTGCTGAAAGAACACCAAGCCACATCCGATTATCATTGCTTTGAGGCATTTTCCCTGAAAGATCTCAGTGAAGCCTGCTTGCCTCTCTTGATCAACGTATGACAGTTCATCCAGAATCAAATCAACTTGTTCCGAAACCAAATCAGGAGAAGCTTGACCCCTCAATCGACATAAGCAGCGGGAAGCATTTTCTTTTGACTCCATAAGATTCCCCTTCCCTTGTATGGCACATAACAGAAGCCACCTGGGTGAAGCAGGTAACCAGCACATCCCAATTCCCATGATGAAACATAATGGTGTACTGGTGGCATACATGTAGCGCCAACCAGAAACCACTTCGACAAAGAGACTGCCTGCAATGTAGCCAAGCTGCAAAATAGAAACATAAGTAAATGGTCTGAGAGAAAGGAAGAGAGGGGAAAAAGGGCAGGTCGTGTAATGTGAACTTACAAGCATCCCAAGAACAATAAAGAACTCCTTGAGAGAAATGAGCATGCCTCTTATGTGACTTGGAGCAGTCTCTGCAATATACATTGGAGCAGCATGCATAGCCTGACGAAAGCAAGAGTTAGGGTGATCATCATAAACACCGCGTGGTGTTTGTATGTGTTTTGCAGTGTCAAGACTTGATAATTGTGGTTGACGAAAGCAAGAGTTAATGTGTTTTGACAGTCAAGTATGGCATGAATAAGATAATTGTGGTTGATTACCAATCCAATTCCTATGCCATAGAAAAAACGGCCAACCACCATGATAGGGAAGTTAAGTGCTGCTGCTGTGAGAAGAGCTCCAATCAAATATGAGACAGAAGAAAGAATAAGCTCTCTGCGCCGTCCTGTGGTAAGAGATAAGCATAAGCAAAAACAGAAGACGAGGGCAATGTCAAAAGAAATGAGAGGAGGTGGGTAGGAGTATGAGACCTAGAAAATCGGCAATGTTGAATGCCAAGATGGAACCGATGAGAGCACCATAGAGTGAGCCACTGACCTGCATAAGCATAACGAGAATTGGGAAGAAGAAGAAGAAATTGTGGTAAATACTACTCCAGTGTAAAAGGAAAAAAGAAAGAAATGGAGGAGAGGGTAAGGGCATTACGACAAGGCCAGTTTGCAGCGATGACAAGTTGTACCATGTGGTGCCACTGAGGGTGGATGACTGCAAAGCAAAGTGGGGAGGTTTCATGATGATTTAATTTGGTAGTACTAATATATACTCTAAAAATCGATGATGAATAGTGGAGTGTAGTAATAGAGAGTTACGTACCTTGAGAGATATGGTAGCACCAGATGTTGCTCCGATGTCGTAGCCATAGAGAAGGCCGCCCAAAGCTGGAAACAGGAAGCTGCAGGGCAGAAGAAGGTGCCTTATTATTACCGTCACCGACGAAGGAAGAAGAGGAGGAGGAGGAGGAAGAAGGAACCGACGGGAGGATTGCGGCGGAGAGGCGGTAGGACTCGTGTGGCGCGAGCAGCAAGGGCGCCCTGCTCTCGCTGTCGCCGTGCTGAAGCTGGATCCCCTCTGCCCTCTGAAATCAATCAATCATTGCAAGCAAAAAAAGCAATCAATCAGCCGAGCCGATGGAGTAGTTGGAATTGGTCCAAGCAAGATCGACTGGTACCTTGTTGTTGGTGGTGGTGGAGTTGGAGAGAGGATCGTCCGCCATTGCCTTTTTCCTTGGAAATGGAAGTTATTCTACTTGGAGGAGGAAGAGGAAGTAGTTGAGAATTGCCCCCTTCTTCCCGGCCTCGTAGCTTCCTTGTATAACCAACCAACCAACCACAAAGCTAAACTAACGACTCATTTGGATGGATGGACTACTCCTATTAACGCCACATGGTCAATCAAACCAGCAGCCGTCTTAGCAGTCTTACTTGTTCTTTGTTTCCTTTGTGCAACTTTGACAGACATGCCCAGCAGCAGTCTTTCTTTTCCTTTCCCTTACTTTTTTTTTGGGTGAGCCTTAGAGGTATGAGTCGTGGCAGCCGCTTCCGCCCCAATTTCATTCCACCGAGACGAAGCCAACCACGTAGCCAGTAGCTCCAGCAGCTATCAATCAGCCCAGTCAAGGCCGGACGATACCGACGTTCTATCACAAATCCAGACACTGACAATATTTCATCTCAGCATTCACGCATCTTTAGAAAACCAGCATTCAACCTTCGTCCATTCAAACGGGGACGACGCTCGCTCCATCAAAAATAAACAAACATATGGGAATTAAAACTCCATCATGTTCTTCCATTCTCTGGTACAGAATCCTCAATACAACATTATTCAGATTCAGCCCACCGAGCCGGCTGACTGCTGTTTTAGACACCAAATCAAATGACACAGGACCTGCGCCTTAATTAGGGGGCCTCTTCTTTCTTTGGTTCCCACGGCTGGTACCTCGTCCAGTCCCTTTGTCCTGGGTTTAGAGCATGCCCCTTGGAGTGGTAGATCAGTTCCTCACCCTCGCCGGAGAAGTTCTCCTTGTGATCCACGATGTATGCTTTAGCATTCTGCTCCAGTAGCTGCCACAACATACCCAGTATATCAGAATCACCTTTCCACATCCAACCACAACACCCACCCACATTCCCAGCAACTATTACCAGTCGCAGAGCCAGGAATTTTGGGAAGCGCGGGCGGTGCTCAAGCCTAATGAAAACCAGTACAATCAAACATGTCTATAAGCCAAATGTCTATCCAAGTCAAACTATTTTGTTACAAATTTATGATCCAATGAGTATACAAATTTCAGCAGATTTTTTTTCTTTTTTTTATATATAAAAAAGGATGCGGCAACAAGTAGAAAAGCCAAGTAAAAAAGTAAATGAAAATTTATACTACATTATAGCATCATAACAACTCTGCAAGATATACAAGACAAAAAATCCCTTGGTATGCCTTTCCTGGGCTGTGGGCTACATGCTGGTTGAGTAGACTGTGCGCCACATCAACATGATTAAGTGAAGGTAAGTAAAGTAGGCAAGCATGACCTTGTGCTACAGGCTGCTATCTTCATGCTGCGGGACACAGCCAAACAGGCCTGCAGTTTGCTACCTTGCACCTACAACTAATTAACTTGCCTAGGAATCTAGTCAAATCGGTGTTGTTTTATCACTAGGCTAAAATGAGCCAATGGCGTGAAGCCTGGGCAGCCCCCCGGCCTGCCCGGGAGGTGAAATCCGCCACTGACTATTACATAAGAAAACAATAGCCTAAAAGGTAATAACATTTCTAAGCATCAAACTGGACAGTACAAGTAACAAGCACCACCAGAGTTTTCATCATATAAAGACTACAGTAAATTCTAAAGGCTCCCTTGTTTGCTAACTTAACTAACTAATATGCATGTTTGCTGATTTAACCATGGGAAGCAATAGCCAAGATTGGCCCTTTTCAGCTAAGCTTTCCTTGACTTGTCTTGACATTCGGTTGTTTCACTCTTGATGCCAAGGTTTAGTGTTTACTTGTTTGGTTTTGAAGGCAATAATTTTTTTCCCCAAAATCCAAATTCCTAAGTCAGTGGCACACGATAAAGCATTACCATAACCTATAGTTATGTCGGAGGACCAAAGCTAGGAAACACAGCCAACACAAAGAAGAAAACTTGCCTCGTCTCCAGTGCTGTCCGTGATGTGGTGCAGCCATCCATGCCATTCAGGGGGCACTTGGGATGCATTGTAGCGCCCCTTCTCTGCATATTCTACCCATCTGTGCCTTCCTGCAGGGTTTAGCAGTATTTAGTTTTGTAGAAAGCACTTTTCTTTGGAGGAGATAGAAAGTTAGAAATATAAGAAACATTACATTACTACAAAGGCCAGTCAAGCCCAGGGCGATCACTTGCGAGCAAAGTTACAAATCTGAGAAGTGGAAGAAAAGAAAACAAAATGGCAAAAAAAAAAAAAAGCAAAACAGGATAGCATAGCATGTCTTGTTGTGCGAAGATAATTGATGCTACTCTAGTACATTCCATGATTGAAATGGATTAAAATTGCATAATAGAAGAAATGTAGCATGAGAGTAACCTCACTCACCATACTGAGTGTCATGTACTTTTTCATAATATTTGTTCCCGAACTTGTCTACTCCTACAAGTGTTGCGCCGATATTGTGGATTTTAGTTTGCCTGAAAAGAGAGGATAATAATTACTACATTAGAATGCGGCGGCCTGTGGTGAGGAGACAAACAAACACATCCACATATATATGTGTGTGTGCAAAAAAATAATAATAATAAAAACGAAGAGCTAGGAAGAAGGGGGAACTTACAAGAGGTTTCCATCCAGAAGGCATTTGCTGTAAATGATACAGAAAGCGATATTCAGTTTGATGGAGCAAGCAGATGGCATCGAGAAGTGGATAGTAATGTAGCAAAAACAAAAGAAAAGAAAATAGTTGGTAAACCGAGGCTGGGATAGCCTTGCCCAATCGGTTGGGTTGGGCGGCAGGAAGAGCAAGAACCCTAATCGAGGGGATTCGGTGTTGTACGGTACGATTCGATTCGAACCGAAGGGCAGAGGAAACTAGTATGGAATTAAAGAGGAGAAGAAGGTAGCGGACGGGAGGCATGGAGATCCGGATCGGCGCCCTGCGTTGCGTAGATGGAGGAGGAGGAGGAGAGGGATTGTAGCTTACAAGTAGCCCTCGTCGCGGGCATGGCGGAGGAAGTTGGAGAGGCCCTTCTCCCGGATGCCGTTCAACACGCCCCGCACCACCGCAGCCATGGCTCCTCCTCTTCCCTTCCCTTCTTGTTCCGATCTCCTCTTGCTTTCTCTTCCAGCGCCTCGGACTCGGAGGAGGAAGAAGAGGAGACACAACAACACATCGATGGCCCACCAGACTTCCATCTGTATGGGCCGAATTTGCTGGCCTCATCTCCCTCTCTCTTCATTGACCTGGCAGCCCATTTATGGGATGGGCGAGTTTTAGGAGTTGCCAAACTTTAATCCAAAATCACTAAATACTACTACTCTAGTCTTTTGGGGTGATACATTATTACAGCACTATTTGTGCTTATATCCATTTTCTTTGTATATGGGGATTAAGTACAGTACATGTATATATACAGCTAGCTAGGCACCCATGTTATGTACAGCTTGCTACAGATCCACCAATAATATGATACTGTACGATCGCCAGGCCATATCATATAGTAATATGCAGTGGAGAATCAAACAACTTTCTGTTCCTTCGATCCTTGATGCAAGTCTCCATACGACTACTAGTACTGTAGTGCACGAGTGATGATTGCTATTCAGATATGTAGCTAACTTGTATAGGATATATACTTGAATTGATCTGTTACGTACTAGCCTGCAGAGGAAATAAAATCACTCGATCAGTATCATCGATCAGTTCTCTGCGAGTGATGTTTTTAGTTACTCCTCCATTCCATGCATTAGATGCATTAGGTTGCACCAAACTGCTCTTCTGTTATAATTAATGTCTCATCTGTAATAACATATGTGCTGCAGTGAATTGAACGAATTAACTCCATTTGAATTTTCACTGGTATATATTAAGAAAAGCATCTCTCAAAAAAATGAAATAATGTGGACTATTATATTTTTCACCATGTAAAAGAAGAGAGTATTAGTATTGTAGTCTAATTATTAATCTCTGGGTATATATATATATATATATATATATATATATATATATATATATATATACACACGCGATCTGACCCAAATATATAGTAGGTGCACCGTCCATGCATGATCTACTGCGCACATATATATATACACACACATATACACACACATATATATATACATATATACATATACATATATATTAAATTTATTTGGTGTTCTATGGTGCCCGGGCTCAATGTTTCAAATTGAGTATATACCCAATTCAAATGAATATGAATTTTTTAAATGTTTAGGTATCAACATTAACTACTTTACTAACTAGTTTAAAACAAGTTTGAACTGAATTTAAACTTGTTTTGGTTAGATTTTGATCCTAGGTGTATAACATCAAAACATATAATTAGTTAGGTATGTAATAATATATAATCAAATAAAGTTAAATTTGAGTTGTTTTATTGTTAGGTATAGGTATGAATCAAATTATTATACTTAGGTATATACTCACAATTTGAAATTTTGAAAAATTTGAACGAACTTGTGCATTTCATGCCATGGTGCCCGGGTACTATGGTGCCCCATATGAGTGTCCCATATATATATATACATACATATATGTATACATATATATACATATACATATACATATATATATATATATATATATATATATATATATATATATATGTGTGTGTGTCTGTATGCTCTGAGTTTTAATTCATGGGGTTGCTAGCTGGTAGCTTAGTTTAAATGATCCTTGTCCACTCACTCATTCATTCTATCTTGTCTAATCCTTGGAAACGAGAATCCAACTCTCTCTAGCAGTGTAGCAGCTCCAAAATGATTTTATTTTATTTTTTTTGAAAACAAGCAAAAGTTTTGCCTAGTATGTACTCCAAAATGCATTTTGTTTGATTAATAAATTTTACAGCTATCTACACATGAATCAGGGTCAGGCGCGCATATATATATACACACACACATACATACATATTCAGTACTCATACTTAAGTCCAATTAAGTATTCTTTCCATCCTAAAATATAAGAGATTTTAAGTTCAATTAAGTATTCTTTCCATCCCAAAATATAAGAGATTTTAGATAGATATAACATATTTTCTAAAATCCCTTATATTTCGGGATGGATGGAGTATTAATATACAATTAGAGGATCTCGCCATAAGAATGATGATCATCAGATATATGATGAATTTCATGTAAAAAAACATGCCCTCCGTGGAATTAAAGGTACTACTATGGAGTATAGCTTTTTATCTGGAGTGCATGCATGGATGCCTCTTGCTGTTGATGAAAGCTGCCTAATCAGTAATCATGCATATGGAAAAGTACACAAGATAGATAGCACATCGATAGTAAGGATCGGATGAATTAATTGGGGGAGATATATATGAATGGATGGATGGATTGATATATATACCTGAGATCGCCATGGCCATGCTGCATCCATCAACAATTGTTGATCACTCTATTTATCTGTCTGTCTGTGACAGATATATCCATCAATCAGTCCCGTCCGCGCCCGCCGACCCACTCAAAGATCAATCTGGAGTACTATGCATGCATCAAAGTAAAATTAACAGGGCGGTAGTGAAAGGAAATGGAAATAGTATATACTATACATAAAGGCTAAAAGGAGAGATCGATGGAGATCGCTAGCTAGGAAGTAGTATAGCTGGAGGTGAAGTGACACTAGTACTCATCATCATCGATCGGTGGTTGTTGATGTATGACAAGACCAGCTACTACCTAGCTAGCTAGCTATCGCACTATCTAGCTTCGATCGATTGATCGATGTGGTGTGTTAGTTCCTTCGTCTTCTTCATTCCGTTGTGCGTGTATATATGCACTGGTGGAGGTGGTCATACATAGTATATGCATGCAGCAAGGGCATGGCCATACTCCTAGTTAAGTAGTCGTCGTCGTCGTCTTCTTCAATATCCTGATTAATCTCATCTGGATCTCTTGCTAGCGATATAGCGTCAATTCATCGATCATGTGTGACAGCTTGTTTTGGCAGTCGTCGGCCGACCAAGGGGACCTCTCGGATGTGGTGAGGGCCAGCCTTCAGCTGCAGACGGCGCCTCGCGATCAGGCTGCATCGCCGCCGTATGTGCACCTATTGGGAGGAGAAGACGAGCTTGCAGTAGTGAGCCAACACGCTGATGAGCAGCCGATCAGCATGGATGCTTGCGACCTTCTCCATGCGCTGTTGCCACCAGTGGTGCAGGTGCAGCAGCAGGGAGCGTCGGTCACCGGCGAGGAGCCAGTAGCAGAGTTATTTGCTGGTGCTCATCATCATCACCTGCATGTCGTTCCGCCCATCAAGCGAAGGCCGGTATTCCTTAATTTATACTCCTACCTTCGCAGGCACACGATCGATCGAACAGGAACAGCCATATAACACACGCACGCATATATATGCAGGAAGAGCCAGACGAAGAAGGTGGTGTGCATTCCGGCGCCGACGGCGGGGACGAGCGGCGGCGAGGTGGTGCCGTCGGACCTGTGGGCGTGGAGGAAGTACGGACAGAAGCCAATCAAGGGGTCGCCCTACCCTCGCGGGTACTACCGGTGCAGCAGCTCAAAGGGTTGCTCCGCCCGGAAGCAGGTGG
Source organism: Oryza punctata (assembly GCA_000573905.2). Lineage (NCBI taxonomy): Eukaryota > Viridiplantae > Streptophyta > Magnoliopsida > Poales > Poaceae > Oryza > Oryza punctata. Next base: position 27,749,143 of record CM002497.2, read on the forward strand.
AGCGCAGCCGCGCCGACCCCACCATGCTCGTCGTCACCTACACCTCCGACCACAACCACCCATGGCCCACCCACCGCAACGCCCTCGCCGGCTCCACCCGCCCCTCCTCCTCCTCCAACTCCAACATACCAGCTGGACTACTCCTCCAACTCCAACACAGCAGCCATCATCATCTAATTACTACCACGACGATCACTCACCTCAAGCAGGAGGACGACGACCATCATCAGCCTAGCTGGACATGATCATCTCCCCCTAGCTCCCTGCTGCAGCCGTCATTGACACCAAGCACCACCTCTTGTTTTATCAAGACTAGTATCCTCGCATTCACAGCTTCGGCTTCTTCGACTAGCCAGACGCCCACACAAGCTACACTTTGTTGTGTAAGCTAGCTAGCTAATTAACCATGCATCTATAGCCTAATGTAAGCTAGCTTACGTGCTTAGTTGTTACAGATCGAGCATGGCTAATACCTTTTTTATTACTCCTACTAGCTTGTTAGTTAGTAAAACGTTTCAACAGTACTGGCTACTAGTTCCCTCCCTCCAGTCACAAAAAGAACATCGTTTAGAATGCCTCGACATTAATTCTTTTGGAAGGGTTAGTAACCCCTCCCCTCCACACGTAAAACGGAACGATGAATTAACGCATGTTTAATTAAGTATTAGCTATAAAAGGTTTTAAAAATAGATTAATATGAATTTTTAAAGCAACTTTCCTATAGAAACTTTTTGCAAAACACGTACCGTTTATTAGTTTGAAAAACGTTCACGCGAAAAAAGAGATATGTGAGTTGGGAACTCATGGGAAAAAACACAACCTTCCTCACCCTCCTCCCTCCCTCCTGCTCCTCACTGTCTCGCCGGCCAAGGCGGGGTGGAGCCGCGTTGGAGGCGGACAGCGGCGACGGCGTTAGCCATGGCTGGCAGGGGAGCCATGATGGTGGGAATGGAGGTGAGCATATGGGAGGCATGGTGTGGTGCCAAAATGGAGGCCGGTCGACATAGTGGGCAGCGTGTGGTGGCGGTGGGAGTGTTCTAAGAGGCGAAAGGGTCGGCAGAGGCGGCGTACTAGCGATGTGCAAAGCGACGATGCTTGAGGCCTAGGTGGCAATGGTAGTGCTGGCAGTAGTGGCGGTTGGTCTGCTCGGTGGCATGCTAGGAGCGAAGCTGGCAGCGCCAAGGGTGGTACGACGACTCTTCGACAAGATTGGCTGTGCTGGCAGCTCGGCGAAGGTTGTGGTCTGCGACGACAATGGTGTTGTGGCGGCGACGCTCCAGCGATATAAGCTACGGCAGCTCAGCGGAAGTCATGGTTTGCGACGACAGTGTGGCAGCAACGTTTCGACGAGATAAGCTTCGGTGGCTTGTCGGAGGTGAGGTTCTGTGGTGACGATGGAGGGGCAACGTGATCTCTTTTGTGCGATGTCGCGATGACTTTTGGCGAGATAACTTGCGATAGCTCGACGGAGGTGGTACTCTATGACAACAACGACGTAGCAGCGATGGATGTGTTCACACTGAGAGGGCATTGATTGTCCGGCCAACATGAGGCTAGTGCTTGGTGATGTCAAGGTGGTTGGGCGGACTAGTTATGCCTCCATCCTTTGCTCATGGTAGAGCGGGGAGCTTTTACCGTTGCTGCAGTGTCAACGAGAGGATGTGGAGGTAGAAAGACGGACTAGCTCTACATCCCCTGATGTTTGAAGTGATGAGGAAAAAAATGAAGCTAGTCTTTTAGTCTTTTCTTTTCGTGTTCTTTTTATCTCGCTTATGAGATGTTGTGTAATTTTTGGTTGTGTATATTCATCTATGGATATAAAGATCGGATTTCTATCCTCTATCTAAAAGAGGCAATTGAGGGAAATAAGTTTCGATGCTATAGAACCAATTAATGATAATGAGCAAGATGCATGCCGAAATTAAAGGCCAGTTTGATATGTAATTTCACGTTGACGCTATTACCAGCTTGGTTGTTCTAGATCATCGATCAATATCTTTATTTAACATTCTACTGAATGGATAGTAATATGCACGGTGCTGGTAATAGAAAATAATCTGAACCGTTGAACTTATTTGATCGAAGGGTTCAGATTACTTTTTACTACCACTCTAATTAGCGACAGTAGAAATGTGGAGATATATTATTGTTCAAAAAAATAGGGGTATAATTGTTATTTAGCAGTAACTAAACTTTTTTCCTTCTTTTTTGATTTTTTATGGAATATGAACAATGCTAACATAATGGACAACCACATATCGATGTAGCCGGAAAAAAATATAAATGACAAAGTTATTCCTACTAGTAATACTACAAGTAGTACGTACTGGAACATTGCTCTTAGGGTACTACTAGCAAACAAGCTAAGCCGATTATTAACAACGAGGTGTGCCTGAATCTGGATCTACATATATCTCCATCACTTCGCACTGTCCCAATCTGCATTTCGTAATGAATGAGATGGCGATATTCAGTCCAAAGGACACTGTAAACCCCACATAAGAAGGGAAGAGAAAAAAATTGAAAAGAAGGAAAAGAGAGAAGGGCACAGGCTGAAAGGAAAACCTGAGGCCCGAAGGCTAAGATAAAAAGCTCAAACGACAAGAAGAATCTTGTTACCACAATGCTGCTAGGGTGCTAGCTGATGAGACTGGACAATGCAGGAAATATATAGTATCTTGTTGATTTTCTGGACCAATTCCATCTCAAACACTATCGCTGGAACTGATGATCAACAAGGGCTATGCTGATGATCAACAAGGCACATCGTGTCCGCTATGCTCTTATCTTTAGGTTTATGTGTGCATGATGTACTAATCAACATTAGTAACTGAATTCAGAAACTCAAAATCGCCTGGCGATGATCAACGGCATTCACCCTCGAGCAGAACGGCCGCAATCTGAGAAAACAATATGCCAATATGCCTCTGTGCCCAGAGTGTCGACATCTAAACTCTCAGAAATATTGGCATGTTAAAAGTAGGCCTGAAGCTTGGATGAAGAGCGTTCGGTAGAATCAATGCGCGTGCAAGACCAATTTCTTCACCGGCAGCAGTTATCCCACTATTATGCTGAATATTGTACATAGCACAAGACTGGTGGGCTTTATCAGCCAGATTGTGCAGAAAACAAAACCAGATGAGAATGCATCAAACAACAATAATTGGGAAAAAAAATAAATATATATTTCAAATCAGTGTGAGGAACGCAGTAGCTGGCACTAAGTACTCGTCAATCTGTTTCCCATGCCAAACCCCATCCTGTCTGTCCTGATTTCCTAGCTGCAGAAGTTGAGCTTCTTTATCACTTTTGCATAAGCTAAGTGCACTAATGCAGGCTTCCGAAGTCTTCTTTTCGCTTCCTTCGACTGCAGCGACATAAACAAAAGCATCACATACAAACTCGGTGTGCACTGGACAGCAGTACTAGCTAAATAACATAGTGGAAACAATTAGTGTAGAAATGTGTCAGCAGTTAAAGTGGCTATAAGTAACTTTGATCATATAAGAAAGACATGAACCTACATGGATGCATCAATGAACTTTGGAAAATGTTTAATGAGTTCTGCAATTGGCTATGTGGAAATGAGTTTGATTCGATTCTGCGTAGCGTATAGGAGGAGGAAGGGTAGCTCAAGTGGTGTTGTCAGATTTTGTTACAACTTTTTGGAGACCGAAGTTACGGGACATCTGAAAGGTTTACCGAATCGGTCCACTATATTCATCTCTCTCTCTCTTTTGGGCATGGAACCAATAGATTAGCCTTGGACTATGGTAAAAATAATCATATCGAGGAAGAGAAAATGGCAGGGCATCCGTGTTTCCATGATGAGACATATGCGGTTTTGCAAAGATAACAAAGAACAGAGAATTCACCATCCAACATATAACAGTAATAAATCAAAATTTCCATGGGTGCATTAGACAGCATATTAAGTGAAGTTTAGTACTGAACACTCATACAAGAAACAGGCGCATAAGGGCGTAAATAAATCCTCGTGGCAGGAAAGGCATGGGGGAGAAGAGAAGTTGGTTATTACGACTTTCTGGAGACTGAAGTTACGGGACATCTAAAAGGTTTACTGAATCAGTCCATATTCATGTCACTACCCTCTCTCTCTCTCTCTCTCTCTCTTGGGCACGGAACCAATAGATTGGCATTGGATCATGGTGAACTACATCATATTGAGGGAGAGAAAATGGCAGGGAATCTTTCCACGATGAGACATATGCGGTTTTGCAAAGATAACAAAGAGCAGGGAATTCACCATCCATCATATAAATATAAACATAATAAACTGAAATTGCATGATGGAATTATACAACATTATTAAATGGAAAGTTAGGTTTCACTAGGAAATCAGTAAAAATTGGATACGTACAAGCAATAGCGCATAAGGTGCATAAGGGTCCTAGGCCTAGCAGGAAAGGCATGGGGGGAGAAGATTGAAGATGGTGATGGTGTACCTTGAGGTGAGCATTGTGGCGCTTGCCGGCCCTCCACCTGCGGACCTGGCCGTCATTCATGACTCTGAATCGAAACTTCATGGACCTAGTAGTAGTAAAAAGTAGTAAGTGAGAGAAGTTGATAAGAGTGATTGAATGATGAAGAGAAGAGTGGAAGGAAGGGTGCGTACGAGGGGGGCTTGATCTTGTACTTCTTGACCTTGGAGGTGGTGGGCGTCCGTGGCGCGCGTGATCTGTCCTTGGCGGCGAAGTGGCGCACCTGCTGCGTCTGCGTCGGCGGGGCCAGGGAGGCGGGATGGAGGAAACGCAGAGGAGGAGTCAAGAGGTGGTGGCGGGAGGAGAAGGGCAATGGCCTGGGGATGAGGGGCGGCGGAAGAGGGCGGCGGGCAGGGGCGGAGACAGAGGAGGAGAGGAGGCGGCGGCCGAGGCCAGCGGCGGCGCACCACCGCCGCATCGTGTCGTGTCTGTTGTTAGGGTTTGTTCGAGGAAAGGAAAGAAGGAGGAGTCCAGGAGGGAGGAGAGAGATGAAGGCCCATATTGCATCCAGCCCAATTGACATCCACCCTTAACGTGGGCCCATTTCAGCCCATCAATCCGTGTCGCTTTCTCGCGCCGTGCGTGGGTCACCAATCCTTTTCCCTTGTTATAGTAGTGTGTGTATCTCTCTCTCTATATATGTATATATATAATAAATAAATAAATAAAAGAAGATAAAAATCCCCAGCACGAGGTCAAAACAGGTTGCAAGTAGGAGAGGGGTAGTCATCAATTATAATACTGCAGGCGATTAATTTGCTGAGTTGGTCCTTGGGAGCAGGGAGGTAATAAGGTGACAGAGACCGTGACGATGCAAGCCGACAACTACTCCTTGGCTCTTCTTCGCCTCCATTCCACCATTCCATAGTAGGAGATCCGAGATCGAGGAGGTGAGGAGAGCAAGAAGAAGAAGGGCATGGAGAGCGGAGATGCCCAACTGCCGCTGCTCCACCACCAGGTTCTCTTTCTACTACTAACATCCCCAATTCCAAATCCTTCCTAATTAAGCTTTCTTGCTTCCATATGACCTACTACTCCAGTATTACTAGTATATACTCAACTGTACAAAGGGAGGGGTCTCATTCCCCATTAGATTGGATTGGATTGAGCATTCTCAATTTCTCATCGATTGGTACTCACTGTCTGTCTTTTGTGTCTCTCTCTCTGCCTGCAGGTTTCCGCATCCAATCAGCGCCCCTTCAACTGGAAGGCTCCTGCTCTTATTTTGGGTAACCCCCCACCCCCTTCTTAATTGGAGTAATTTACTTTCCTCCTCGATGGATCTATCTACACATAATTAACCATATATCCCTATGGAAAAATGAATATAACGCCTTTGCGCACTTAGACAGAATACTTGTTTTGTGATTGCAGAACAAACTGCTAGTTTAATCTGTCAAATTCCCATTTCTCTTCTTTTATCTAGCCACGTACTAGTAGTTGTTGTATCCTAATACAAATATAAATATCTCGCTCATTCATTGTAGCCTTTGAATTCTTGGAGAGCATTGCCTATGCTGGCATCTCCCTCAACTTGGTCGTTTATCTTGGAACCGTCCTCCATGGAACTACGGCCTCAAATGCAGCCAATGTTGATACATGGAATGGGACCACTTTTCTTACACCGGTTCTTGGAGCCTTCTTGGCTGATACATACTGGGGAAAGTACAAGACCATTGCCATCTCTACAGTTTTCTATCTTATTGTAAGTGCGGAGTATTGTTTTGTGCATCGTTTGATAGTGGAGTAATTCCTCTCATTTGCATGTGTTATGCTCATGCTATTTAGTACTATCTGTCTGCTCAAATTATACTATACAGGGGTTGCTTGTAATTACTGCCTCTGCTGTCATCCCATCTCTACAACCTGCTCCATGCAATGGGAGCTCATGTCCTCCTGCAACAGGGTTTCAGTATTTTGTCTTCTTCACCGCGCTCTACCTTATTTCGGTTGGCACCGGGGGTGTCAAATCAGCGTTACTCCCCTTTGGAGCTGACCAGTACAACGATTCAAACCTCGAAGAGAGTAAAAAGAAACAATCTTTCTTTAGCTTGTTCTTCATTGCCATCAACCTTGGAGTGTTCATCTCGGGCACTGTCGTCGTCTGGATACAGCAAAATGTTGCTTGGTCTCTCGGATTCGGCATCTCCTCAATATGCCTTGTTGTTGCCGCAGTTGCCTTTTTGGCAGGAACACCAGTGTACAAGGTCCAGCTTCCCAGTGGAAGCCCACTCAAGAGTGTTATGATGGTTTTTGTTGCCTCTTTTAAGAAGAGAAAAGTGGAGGTTCCTGCCGATAGCGCGCTCTTGTATGAAGGGGATGATGCTGATTTAAGCAATGGACACACAGTCAAACTAGAACATACTGATGGTTTCAGGTACTTGTGTCACCTAAACTTAGTTCTTAAAAGCGGATATAGTCGCTGAATTTTGATCATCTTAATTAATATGTGTAAAAGGTTACATATAACTTCTAGTGTTTCATTTCAGGTGTTTAGATAAGGCTGCAGTGGTTAAGGATGATGAGGGATGTGGAGGGTGGCTGCAGTGTTCGGTAACGCAGGTGGAGGAGGTGAAGATTCTGCTGCGGATGGTGCCGATATGGGTGACGAGCGTGCTGTACGCGGCTTCCTTGGGGCAGACGGCCACCACCTTCGTGCAGCAGGGGAATGCCATGGACACCATGATCGGATCCTTCTCTGTCCCGGCGGCATCCCTCAACTCCGCCGAGGTCATCTTCATGATGCTCTGGGTCGTCTTCCAGGACACCGTCGTCGTCCCCATCGCCAGGCGCTACACCGGGAACCCCGCGGGGCTGACGCAGCTGCAGCGGATGGGCGTGGGCCGGTTGCTGGCGGTGCCGGCGCTGGCGGTGGCGGCCGTGCTGGAGACGTGGCGGCTGCGCAGCGTCAGGGACGGCGCCAACCTGAGCATCGCGTGGCAGCTCCCGCAGTTCCTCATCCTGGCCTGCTCCGACGTCTTCTGCGGCATCGCTCAGCTGGAGTTCTTCTACTCGGAGGCCCCCGCGTCGATGCGGAGCCTCTGCTCCGCCTTCTCCTTCCTCGCGCTCTCGCTCGGCTACTACGTCAACTCCCTCGTCGTCTCCATCGCCAAGGGGTGGCTCCCCGCCGACCTCAACCACGGCCATCTCGACTACTACTTCTGGCTCTGGACGGGGATCAGCGCCACCAACTTTGTGGTGTACGCCGCCTTTGCCAACAATTATACCGTCAAGAGACTTGCCGTCCCACACTCGCACTGAATTCTTCATTCATATATCCATCCACCCACAATGTACAACTACAACCTCCATACCAATCAACTATTCTTGTATTATTCCACTTGATTGATTGAGAACGTGTATAAACCAAATAAAGTGCTGAAAGCATGCATTTCGCTACAAGTTTTTTTTTTTTTTACCTTCTGCAGTTTCTTAACGAAAATCTTTGATGAAAAACAGTTTCAGCTAGAATTACATCCTACCGAGATCCATCAGCACACCAAAATTATGAAAACATGCATGTTCCCAACTTGTGAACATTGTATTACTACTTGCTAGTTGCTACTTCCTTCACCTAATCAGTTCAAAGGCTTCAAAACTGATGATAACCGCTCAAAAACCATGTTTATCGACTGTCTCCTGGCAAAAAAAAAAAGTGCGACATATAGAATTCAATGTAATTTTCTGTTGGATTCTGATTTGAAATGAGTAATTCAAAAATATCTCTATAAATCCTGTGATGGTCGTAATACTATCCGATGCAAAATTGGGTAAGAAAGGTTATGTGTTTAAGTGGCTTTTAGTGCCAGAAGAAACCGAATTTGCAGTTTGTGTGGAAGTCCTGTCCTTAGCTTATCAGTGGTTCCAACACCCAGTAATTTTAAAGACTGAATGTGCAGCATGCGTGAAAGGACTTTCTAGTATGGACCGGTCTTGTAATTTTGGCCACATAGTGATGTTAAATATCTGATGGGTTTATTAGGTGGAGTCTGTGTCGCCAAGGTAAAGAGAGAACAAAATAAGGTAGCACATGAACTAGCTCAACATGCTATACGCTGCCGTGGTAGTGCTGTTTGACTAGCCGGAGTCGGCTCCGGAGTCCGGACTGTATCAACATCTATTGCTTGAAGATTGTAATACTCCTTATGTTTAATCAATAAATCTCTATTACCCTCACAAAGAAAAGGACGGAAATTTAGCAGCCCAAAAGCATGGCGATTTTTTAAAAAAAAGAGGAATGGAATATGGGCCAAAAGCCCATTATCATTCCGCTGCCCAACCTACCCATTGGACATTGGAAAGGAAAATATCCTCTTCCCAATCCCACCTGCAAATCAAAGAATAAGTTCACTTCAGATTCCTCTTGACATAGAGTTTGAATCACGTCCTCGAACAACAGTACCAAATATAACGCGTTCAAATCTTAAAATCAATACAGGCAAGATCCCAAAGTAGATGGCAGTTTTAGCTGATGTGATACCTATGTGGTTGGTTTGACTTGGTTCTCATCCTTCATAGCGTTGATGTGGTACAATAAGCAAAATTAAAAAATTAAACAAAATGTTTGTCAGTAGATTTCACTTCCTCCACCTCATACTCTCTCCTCTCTATCTTCCCCGGCGGGCGGCACCTTCTTCCCCCTCTTCGTCCTGACATTCTCCTCTCTCTCCACGTGCTCCCTCACCGGCCGGCCACTGCTGCTGCTACTTTCTCACTGCTGAAGGCGGGAGGTGAGCTCAAAGACCACGGGCGTAAGTGAAGGAAAGTTGCTTGGTATTCCCCCCTCTCCCTTCCTAGCCACGGCCGGCAGCGGTGAACACGACGCCACTGTTGCCCGCGCCGTCGGTAGTTCATGCTCGTGCCCATTGGCGAGCAAGATCGAAAGGTGGGAACGGGCGAAGGAAGGATGGGGGAGTTGCGTGGCCATCCGTTGATGAAAAATATGCACCCGATCGATGGTGTCAAATTTGTGTTGATGAGAACTATGTCAACAAACATAATGGCCTAGGAGATCTGCTTAGCTCTAGTGCAGGTCCTAAAAGTTGGATTCGAATGTAGGCGTGCTAGTCAGTTTGATCCTGCAACTAACAAGATGGATAAATATAATGATGACCAAAAAGTCGATCGGCCAAGAAGTCAATACAATGATACCAGCCGATGTCGATAGGGTTTTGAATAATCGGCTATATGTCTAATGTAAATTCTGACACTTGGATAAATAATTCCAAACGGCTACTACATCCGAGCCACGTCGAAACCTCGATTTTCTGTGGAATTTGATCGGTTTTCATCGAAATTGAGAAACCTGATGATGCCCCCCGATGGCGCAAGAAGATGGTAAGGTTGAGTGGACACTCCCAAGTCCCGTGTGCTACCGCGGGCAATGAGAAAGGGTGGTTGTGCCCAAGCTCAACCGTTGCCGCTGTCGGTGGTGGCGGAACAACACGGGGATTTGGAGGCCCGTGGTAGTTATCTCATGACCCTGCACGCCTCCGCACGCCCAATCCCATGCGCCCTTTGTTGGATCTACGAGCATCGACATCATCGCTAGTGCAGTTTGAGCTCGCTCCACACGCTCGTTGTTCCTTGCCCCTGGCACCGTTGTGGTTGTCATCGAGAGCTTGCTCCGGCATGGTGCTCCCGTCAACGCGGACCGCCCTATCTCATGCCTGTCCCCCACTGATGGAGAGAGAAATAAGAGGATATGAGAGAGAGGGTAGAGGAAGAAGATGCCAATGACATATGAAATCTGCATATTTTATTTATTATTCTAACTGAAATACCACGCAGACGTTACGCGGGACGAAACCACCATCAAAATCGTCTAGGGACCTAAATTGATCTGGTTTTGATAATTGAGGGATCCTCCATATCTGGTTTCGTGATAAGGACATGGATTGAACTGTGACTATAGTTAGATTGAACTGTGGTAGAATCCAACTGCTGGTTGCTGCCATGTCCAGCTCCTCAAATCAGATTTGAGCCCGATGGATTTGGGTACTGCTCTGTTTTAAGTCATGGAGTAGTGATAAGATTTCTAGTTTATGAATACCACTAGATACTAGTATACGAGGATTCGACCAGCCGTTTCGTGGCTGCCATCCCCTTGCTGGATTCGCGCCATCGCCGTCCCTCCCTGTGCCGTACAGGATCTCACCGTTGCTGCAGGCTGCTGCGACGGCGCAAAGGGTAAAAGGCCAAAGAGGGGGCGGGCGGAGGGAGGTGAGAGCATATCTACAAGAATTCTAGGTAGAAACACCATTATTTTGGGTTCTCCGTTATGCCATTTTCACACTGTCCACACGGAAGCAAGCTCCACTCGGACATATGAACTTTTATAAATTTTAGAGATAGAAATTCAATTCCAACTAGTGCAAGTGACGTGCAATTTCTTTCAATCCATTCAATTCCAGCAGTCCAGTTGACTAAGAGATATTTTGGTAGGCAACTAACCAGGTGATTACAGTAGAGAGTACGTTTGCACTTCACGTGGCTCACATGGTCTCTCTCCTGAATGATTGAGGTTTCTAGTTCCAGAGAAGCCATTTAATTATAACTACCACTAGTAATTAAGCGGCCAATGCAAATTATTTTTGATGTATAGTACTATTCCAGTAGGAAGTCAGAATAGATCGTTGGAGAAAAAAAAAATCTTAACGACAAATTAAGTTGGGTGCTTTGCCTTGCCTGTGATTAGTTTTAGACGATCGATCGAGCCTAGCGAACAATGCTGCCCCCATTAATCTAATCAATGGATCGATCAATTAATTAATCTACTGACTGCGTGCAGTTGGGTCGTCGTCTGTGTGTGTGTATATATATCGCTAATCCCCTACTGCTATTGGCCTGATGCTTGGCGGCTGCTGGTCGAATCCAACGTGCCTGACTAACTATCCTCGTATACTAATACTAGTGGTATTCATAAACTAGAAGTCTTACCCCATGACTTAAAATAGAGCAATACACATGGTATTATTTGTTTTACAAGTAGGATTGTAGATAAATATAGTCAGCTATAGGCCAGCTTAATTTATCTGGGAGTTGGACGCGATTATTCAGTCTGAATGGGTTGTTCACATGTACTCCAAATTGGTTTTGTTTCAGGTGGTAGCAGCTGGTAGTAATTGAATTAAGCCGCATGCCAGTGCCATGGTGCCAAATTGGTTCGATCGACCATATCGAAATGCATTTTGGGTTGTTAGGTTGCTGGCTGCTACAATAGATAGCTAGCTAGCTTGAATTGAAGGGAAGCAATCTAGCTACGCAAAGGCAAATTAGCCAAGTTAGCTGCAGATGGATCGCTCAACCACCACCATGAATCGACCACTGTGTGGGTGTGGGTGTGGAGTTGCTTTGCTATGCTATCTTGTATCGTTGCACATGTATATGCATGTACCGGAGGTGATCTTTATCCAAAAATGTATCGGAGGTGGTGGTTGGCAAGATGAATATATAGATGGTTGTGGCTGCCTCTCTTCTTCACATATACGTATCTGTTGTGGCTAGCTGCTTCCCTAGTTATGAGTCAGGTACAGTGGATGAAAGCGGCCCAACGCGGCTCCTGGTCTAGCTGCAGACACAATCAGCGAAGGTGCAAGAGGTTGTGCACGCCAAGGCCCCTAAGCTCCAGCGGTCTCGTCACCATGATCCGTGTGATCTTGCAGTAGCCGTCGTCGTTGCCTCAACTTGCCGATCGCCTTGATCACCCAATCCGGTAACCCGATCAACCAGGATGACCGTCATCACCGATTTAACAAGGGCGAGGTGACCTGCTGATCCTTCCAAGAGGGAATGCGATTGAGGACCTTGTCTGTAAGCGGCTGCCAATAGACCTACATGGAACATCCCTTTATCACTAGCATGTGAGCTCTAATCAGTAACAAAGGCACGATGATTTATAAGGTAGATGATCTCAATCTGTAATTTGGATGGAGGCCGTGTGTGCGCGCTGTCCTGTGTGTGTTAGACTGTTAGCTAACCACTGCTCTACTAGTACGTACATTGCTACTAGTTGACATGCAACAAATATTTATTGTTATCGATCGCCAATTCGCCAGCTAGCATTTTTTTTCCCACTTAGTTGAGTTAGATATCGGCTTTCCATTCTCAATGAGGTTCAGGTCCTGCCAAATTAAGCCGATAGACAGTTTTCTCCAGCTAGCCAGCGGCTTAATTATGTTTCTATACCTTTATTGCTTTGACTTTGTCATCGCGCGCGCGCATATATACTAGTGGAGTCGAGTATATGATGATATCGAATCAAACTAATTAAACCGGGCAGTTGTTGTTGTTGTTGATGATGATATATATGTAGGAATACGATATATATGTATTGCTACGACCTCGTAGTAGGAGATGGATAGATCCGGCAGCGTGATGAAGCAGAGGAGGTTCAGCTGGAAGGCCCCGGCCATCATCCTGGGGTTCGAGCTGCTGGAGAGCATCGCCTTCTCCGGCGTGGCGCTGAACCTGGTGGTCTACCTGGCCGGCGTCCTTCACGGCACCCTCGCCTTCAACGCCGCCCATGTCGACACCTGGAATGGCACCACCTTCATCGTCCCCGTCGTCGGGGCTTTCCTCGCCGATTCCTACTGGGGCAAGTACAGGACCATCCTCGCCTCCCTCCTCTTCTACCTCGCAGTAAGTCTCTGATCTCGTCTTTCTTTCATAAGCATCTAATGGAGATGGATAACTTGATCGATCCATCCACACCCAGGGCCTTGTGCTCCTCACCGTCTCCGCCGCTGTCCCCTCACTGCGCCCGGCGCCGTGCACCGGTGTCCCGTGCTCACCGGCCACCGGGACCCAGTTCTCCGTTTTCTTCCTCGCGCTCTACCTCACCTCCATCGGAACAGGCGGCGTCAAGTCTGCCCTGCTCCCCTTCGGGGCAGAGCAGTACGAGCGCGACGGTGACCACGACACTGAGGGCGCCCCGGCCCCGGAGAAGAAGCAGTCCTTCTTCAGCTGGTTCTTCGGCGCCATCAACCTCGGCATCTTCGTCGCCGGGACGCTCGTGTCCTGGGTGGAGCAGAATGTGTCCTGGGCGCTCGGCTTCGGCATCGCCACGCTCTGCCTGCTCATCGCCTCGGCGGCCTTCCTGGCCGGCACGCCCTGCTACAGGGTGCGCCTCCCGGCGGGGGACAGCCCGATCAAGGGCATCCTCAGGGTGCTGGTGGCCGCCTTCAGGAACAGGAGCCGCCAGCTGCCTCCCGACGGCGATGGCCTGTATGAAGTCGACGACGACAAGAACAAGGACGGCGGTGATGAGAAGCTGGCGCACACCGAGGGGTTGCGTTGGCTGGACAAGGCCGCCGTGAGGGTGAGGGGCGGCGGCGGTGGGGCGTGGGAGGTGTGCACGGTGAGCGAGGTGGAGCGCGTGAAGGTCCTGGCGCGGATAGTGCCCATCTGGGTGACGTGCGTGCTGTACGCGGCGTCGCTGGGGCAGATGACCACCACCTTCATCCAGCAAGGGATGGCCATGGACACGAGGGTGTTCGGGGGAAGGTTCCGGGTGCCGGTGGCGTCGCTGGTGTCGGTGGAGGTGGTGTTCATGCTGCTGTGGGTGCTGCTCCACGACGTGGTGGTGATGCCGGTGGCGAGGAGGTGGCGGCCTGGTGGATTGACGCAGCTGCAGCGGATGGGCGTGGGGCGGGTGCTGGTGGTGGTGTCCATGGCGACGGCTGCTCTGGTGGAGAGGCGGAGGCTGCGAGGGGAGAAGCGGTCGATGAGCATCCTGTGGCAGGTGCCGCAGTTCGTGGTGCTGGCCGGCTCCGACGTGTTCAGCGGCATCGCGCAGCTGGAGTTCTTCTACGGCGAGGCGCCCGGGTCCATGCGCAGCATCTGCTCCGCCTTCTCCTTCCTCGCGCTCTCGCTCGGCTTCTACGTCAACTCCCTCGTCGTCACCATCGTCGCGGCGGTCACCAAGAGGAGCGACGGCTCCGGCGGATGGCTGGCACCGGATCTGGACGCAGGCCACCTCGACTACTACTTCTGGCTCTGGGCGGTCATCAGCGCCGCCAACCTCGCCCTCTACCTGCTGCTCGCCGGCCGCTACAACTCCAAGAAGCGCCTATCGTCTCCCACGACCACCTCCTCGCCAGCCAGCCCACATTCTTCTCATCCGTAGCCACTCCATTAGCTTATTAATTATGCTAATTAATCATATCCTCTTCTTCTTCTTCTTCGTTTGATCCATCATCATCATAGACATATCATTCCTACCATATATAGGATACGCACGCACGCACGCATATCTGATCTGATCTTTCTACAGATCACGCCGGCCAAATTACATTTCTGTAAGATCGACCGACTACATCTGATCTGAGCTAGATAGTCAGTAATCACTGTCACTGCAGCAATGCAAGCAGCATCTTGTACCTATCTTTCTTCTACCTATAGGCTATAGTTTGTTTCTGAATTCAACATATCCAGGGAATTGAACTGACCACAAACTTTTCTGCATACGAATTGGTACCTTTTTTAACTTTGGAATACGTTCACTCTAGGTCCCTTAATTTGTCGCGCAATCTGAAATTCATCCCTAAACCGAAATACCAGATACTATGTATCCCTCAACTCTCAAAACCACTTCAAATAAGGTCTCAAGGCGGTTTAGACGGTGGTTTTAGCTGATGTGGCACCTACGTAGATGGTTTGACTTGGTCATCGTTCTACGTAGCCGTTGAGGTGGCATTAGAATTGAGATTAAAAAATTAAAAAAATAAAATAAAATATATGGGCCCATAAGTCAGTCAAATAAAAACATAAAAATATAATGGGACCCACATGTCGGTGGGTCCCATTTCCTCTACCTCACCCCCTCTCTCCTCTCTATCTCCTCCTTCTCCCTGCGCTCCCAAGTTCCAAACGAGTTAGCAACGACGGCGGTTGGCATGGAAGGCAGCAGCGGTGGGAGGTGGCCGGCGAGGAGGGAACCGTGGCGTTCCCCAATGCAGCCTGCTGTTGCTGATGCGGCGTTCCTCCTCCCCCAATGCAGCCTACAACTGCTGCTGATGTGGCGGGTACTTGGGCGACACCGCCGATGAGCCATGTGCCCCCTGCGGGGTTGTCCAGTACAGATCCCAGCTCGGCGGGATGACGAACCCTGACTCCACCTGCCGGCTGGCCACTCCACCCCGCTCGTCTCCTACTTCGGCTGCCCGCTCCACCCTGCTCCGCCGAGCAGGTGAGAGAGAGAGGATAGAGAGAAAGGTGGCGCCCGACGGAGAGAAGGGTGTGCGGTGCGGCCTGCGGTCCTCCGCTCGAGCCCGAACGATGACAGCGGCCCCCGGAAAACTGGCCGATCGTCTCACCTGCATGAGCAGATTCTGTCGGCACATCCTAGCGGCGGTGTTGATTCGCTTCTCGCCAGTGAGCTCTCGGCTGGATGCGTCATACTGGTTGTCGTGGACGACGAGGGCACAAGGCTGATTGCGTCGCTGGTGAAATGGGGATTTGCGGTTGCGGACACAGAAGAGAGAGAAGATGAGGGAGTGAGAATGACATATGGGTCCCATGTAGGTTCCACCATTTTTTATTATTTTATGTACCTGACATTTGGGTCCCACGTTTTTTATTATTTTTTCCGGATCAGATTGGCACGTAAGCGCCACATCATTACCACATGAGACGAAGACTTAGTCAAATGAGTCATGTAGACGCCACGTCAGCCATAACGAGGGTCAATACTGCCAAGGGATCTCGTTTGCATTGGTTTTGTAAGTTGGGGGATGGGTTGTATCTGGTTTTTGGTTCAAGGATTTGGTGTCAGGTTAAGGGATCTCGAATGAACTTATTCCTTTAACTTTTGGGCAGAAACTACAATTTTACAGGGGAAAAATATAGTAGCCCATTAATAAGCGAAGGAGCCCAAGCCCAATAGATATACCGCCAGCCTAGCAGTCGCATGCGTTGTACCTCTTGCCGCCGACAAGCAAGTGACCTTCTCCAGGCAGCCATTGAGCCAGATCGGCTCGCCAGCGACGAGCCGATGACCTCCTCCGTTCCAGAACTCCATGACGCACGACACCACCAACTCAACCATCCCTTAAGAGCATCTCCAACAGTCTCTTCAAGTGACTCTCTAAACTAAATTTTAGCTATTCCAACCAAAAAAAAGTCCTCCAACAGCCTCTCCAACCGGATGGCTAAGCCATTCGGCTAGCCAAAACCCTCCCCCCTAGCCAAATTTGGCCAACCAAAAGTGGCTGGCCGATCGTGGGCCCCACACCTCCCATCTCCTCATGCGGATGACAACAAGGAGGAGAGATGCGCCGGAGCCTGCCGCGACCACTGCTGCTGTCCGTGCCGTTGCCCGCCGCGACCGCCGCCACCATCCGCGCCGTCACCCACCGCCGTCGTCCGCATGCAAGGGAGGTCATGACCGGCGGGGACAAGCGAGCGAGGCGAGGAAGTCAAAACAATGGCTGTCGCGTGGTGGCACCAAGTGCGCGAGAGAGGGACAGGGGCATCGACTAGGATTTCAGGGGTAAGGGGTACGGATGAAAACGGTTAGGAAACTTTTCTCTTGTCCGTTTTTGAAAAGAAAAGTGTGTGTCGGAATTTTTAACAGTTTTAGAAAAGGAAACATATTCAGATTTTTTAATAGAAAACAAAAATGAATACGGTAAGATTATCTTCTATCAAAATCGGAATTGATAAAAAATATTCTAGAAATGAACTCGGATTTTTTTCTTGGAATCGGAAACAAATTATTATTCATATACAGGATACAATATTTTTTGAGGACTTATACATGATACAACTGATTAGCTTCAATTTTATCCACTCTAGATGTTCATATTTGTATTGTGAAAGTTCAAGTGCCATTATTTTAGTTTTGGTGATTAATGACAAATCCAATTATATGAGACTAATGTTTTTATAAGCATTTCTTTGCCTAGTCTCATGTGAATATGAAAGTGAAATTTGTGAGAGGTGGTTTCCGGACTTCATATGAGTTGAGATAGAAACGTTTATTGATGGTGGACCTAAATCACAAGGATGAAATGCATGGAGATCAAGCAATACATATCACTCTTTTTCTCCATGCACATATTGATATATTCATATATAATATTTTCATGTGATTGACATATGTATTTGAGACTAATGTTTTGTTTGAGCCATATCTTGTTTAGTCTTTTCACATTGAGAACATGGAGATGATGAATGTATGCTTCTATCTTAATATCTATATATGATCAATACCTTCTATTCTTGTATAAGGTAAGCTCCCAATGTTCTATCTCTAGTTATGCATACTTTTGCTTCACATAAAATATTTTGTATGCATACATTTAGGGGGAGCAAATCCTATACCTTAATTATGCATGTGCTTGATCTAAGTTATTCACTTTCATTTAATTGGGATCTTTACATTTGAGCATATATTTGAGTATAGGACACTTGTGGTGTTGATTAATACTCATCACTTATTCATATCATTTTATATATGCGATCGGTTGGTCAACATGTGGAGGTTGACAACCGGATCATTGGGACTAATAATTTCATTGAGTTGAATGAGAGAAATAGGCCCCAAAGATTGCAAAGGTGTTGATGCTCAAGTGATATCATTACACCTAAAAATACCAAGGATGATAAAGTGGAGATATTGAAGATGTGAGATACGAAGTGGCTACTATGGCAAGACGGTGAAGGGAAAACGATGCTCGGTCGCGATGGACCATGCGGCGGTCAAGGGCAATCAAGGGGCTTGGCACCGAAGAACCAAATCTAGTGGTGAAGGGCGAGTGACGACTTTGTCATGATGGACCGTGCGAGACCATTTGAAACTACAAGTAACCACATCAATCATTTGAAGAATATACGGTGAAACGGTTTTGATGTTGGCGTCCCTTAAAGAGAAACAGAGGAAGATGGAAACAAGGCATTCCTATTGGTATAATTCTCTTCCTATTTACTTTTGAGTATAGGAATGCCGTACTATTAAGAGGGATGCAACGTCGATATGTTTGTGTATATCTCGATGCTCAAAGTGACCCATCCTAGTGCTACCTTGAGAGAAATCCAAGCTTTAATTTATCCTTTGAGTGGTTTTAAACCTTGATTTTGGAGTTGGGTAGCCCTCTGAGTGAGCTTTCCATACAGTCCAAGATCATAAAAAACGGACCCCTGAGCGAAAAGTTATGATCGTTTTACTCTATGATTTTCGGAAATTCCGAAAATATTTCGGAAATTCCGAAAATGGCTGCGAAACTGAAATTGCTCTCTGTGAATTTTCGGACTTGTACGAAAATTCATTTCGGAAATTCCGAAAATCACAGTCTTGGCCTCCAACGGCTAGTTTTTAGAGGCTCGGGTATACAAACTCCTCCACCCCTCCTTTGAGTGGTTGCTGTTCTTGGGCATTATTAGACACATCCAAAGCCAAATAGCCTCCCTCATTCCCCTACCTTTGTAGTGCCTCTTTGTGAGAGGGATTTGAGAAGGGAAGAGAGTTGGATTGAGAGATTGAGAAGTTGTGAGCTAGTGAGCTTCACTCCATACTTTGAGCACTTGAGTTCATAGCAAGCAAATTTTCGTTTGTGTTTGTTCCTCTTGTTGACTAAGGTCTCCTAGACGGCTAGGTGTCACCGGTGAGCACCCAAGGTTGTGGTGTGCCGCGGAAAGTTTGTGAAGGCTTCGATTTCGCCTCCGCAAGGGAATAAATCAAGAGTGAAACCGAGGAGTGCATTTGTGCAACATCGTGAGGAAAGGGTTGAAATAGACTCGACCTTTGTGGCCCCTCAATGGAGATGTTGGATCCGTGGATCCGAACTTCGGGAACAAATCAACGTGTCTCCTCTCTTGGTTTGCTCGTTCTTGCCATCTCTCATACTGTGCTTGAGCTTGTTTTAACCCGATCTACTTGTATGCTTACTTGATATAGTTGGTAACATTGTATCTTGCTTAGATACCTTGTTTGTCACCTTTTGATTCATATACATTTTGTTATTTTGTTTGTTCAAGCTACAAGTTTATAGCTAGTGTTTTATTCCGTTATCCGCCAAACTTTTTGGTTGAGACCGGAACTTCAAATCCTATACTGGAAGTTCCAATTTGAACCGAAAGTTATCATCATTCTAATATGTTATGAAGTTGTGATAATTTTTAGGAATGCCTATTCACCCCCCTTTAGGCGACATCAAGGTCCTTTCGTATTTAGTATTGAGTTGGTAAGTTGAATAGGATTTTTTTCTAGCCCGGTGCTTTAGAATTGTTTTTCTTTTGCCTAATGATTTCTTTTGTCTTTTTAAGGCCATTCCATACTACTTACAATTATATTATATATAAATATAGTGCTGCTTATTGTAACTCTCCAGAAAAAAGAAGTGTAGAATTAATTGTATTATTATTAATTGATAAAAATTATAAATATCAGTTTATTGTTTTAGAAAAATAATGAGCTACAACTCTTCATTGATTTGACAAGCTTAATTAGATTTGCTTTCATATACCGATAAATATCCATTACTGTATTCGCTCCGTATTTCTGCAATACCAAATTTTATAGTGGAAACTTTCGGGTATCACGTTAACTTAGTGGCAAAAACTTTCTTCGATAATTGTAACGCCCGATCCGTCGCGGCGTTAGCGGGGAAAAGTCTATTTCGATAAAACCCTAATTCTGAAATCTTGTTCTTGTTTTTGATCTGTGCGCGTGTGCCAAGATCTCGGTTTTCCCATCCATCCAAACCCCAGCTCATAAATCAAATTCTAAATCTACTACGAATCAGCCCTTTTTTTGCAAAAGTCTAAATCAACTCCCTCCGAGTTCTTTGGCTGAATCTCGCTCGGCCCAACTCCCTCTCCCAGCCCCTTTCTCCCCTCCAACCTTTTCCCCCTCTCTCGCGGGCCGCACTCGCGCATCCGGCCCACTCCACCGTCCCGGCCCGTGCTCTGCACATGCGCCGCGCGTGAGGGCGAGAGAGAGCACGCTCTCTCTCCCGATTCCCTTCTTTTTTCCTCATTTCTCTCTCTCCTTCTCGCTTTTTCCTCTCGCCAAAAAAGTTGTCGTCGATGCCGTTCAAACCCCCGCCGCACATTGGCTCCCGCGTGCGCGCACGTTGTGGCCGACCGACCGACCGTGACGCCGTAACCACTGGCCGCCGCTTGCCGCGCCCTGCTGTTGACGATAAAATTTGGCAAGCTAATTGATACATATGAATCAGAAACAAGATCCAATTCGAAGCGGATTCGAAGATATACGGAATTCTCGGAAACAGAATACGCATCGGCTGGGAGACCGTGTTGGCTGGAACCGAGTCCGGTCTGGATAGCCGATATGGCTGATATTGCATGTGAAGTCAGTATCGGATTCAAGAGAGAGTTTAAGATGGTTTTGCCAGACAAGGATAGAGTCCAGAATTGGCAATTGTATCTATTAATTGGGATTATCTGTAATTTCTTTATAGATATTTTCGGTAAGAGTCCGCCTAAGGGACTTGTTTGCTAGTTAGATTTGTATTAGGATAATATGAGTCGTGTCCATGTTGGACAATGTTTGTATTTTCGGGTATAAATATAGACCCGAGGTCTTATGAATAAAACAACAACCGTTTAGTCAATCTCGGCACATCGCCAAACCTTTTACTTTTCTACTTTCGACAAGTTCTTACTTTCGGGTCGAGCTGCATTAATTTCATCTTCGACGAAGAGGTAGGTCTTGTTATGGCGGTTTGCATTATCGGAATTAGTGCTTACATCTTTATGACACTCTAATTCTATTTTGTAAATCTCCGAGTTATCATTGCCATCTTTTCATATCGTCCAATCTCTATCTAGGGTTTCGCTGATAACGGTTATATTGTCTTGTTGGTTTAAATTATATAATGTATCCACAATCCCGAAAAGGCAAGGATCGGCTTGATTGTCCAGATATCATACTTCTTTTCATACTTAATGCTGCATCAGTTAGGTTTGATCTATTAAGTCGTGTTTAGAATCATGATCTTTAGCCTGCTTTATGGTTGTTAATAAGGATAGTATCGGGGTTCAGCCGATCTTATCTGCTATAGTTGTTTTACATAGTTACATGCTTTGTTTAATATGCTATATCTGCCCCTTATATCAAGATCTAATCTAATACAAATATATTGGACTTACTATTAATCTGATTGATAATAGTTGAATATATTTATTGCAAGAGAATATCCTAGTATAGGAATGTATCGGAGCTATAGCCGATACACGCTTAAATCTGAACTTCGGCTATGACATGAGTACATGTAATTGTTATTTCATGTTATCTTAGACTTGAGCAATTTATACTGTCTCGGTTCAGTCCGATCTATCCCAATTGCTTATTTCTAAAGTAATATTGATTTATAGATTATGTAATACTAATATTTTCAGCCGATGTATCAGTTTTAGGGTTAGTTTTATCGTTGAATATACCTTACAGCCGATCCATGCTACATTGCATCGTCTATGTTACATCACGATATGATATCGGCTAACTGGCCGATTGACTATCGTCTACTAACAAATTTGCATATTTCTTCTTGTTGATTGCAGGATCAAATCAAATGGCATGCCCTTCGAACCTAAAAGCAAGTTTTGGACCTGCACTAGAGTAAAGCAAATCTCTTAGGCCAGTATGTGTTTTTTGCATCAACACGCTTTTGGCACGCCGAGTGGGACTCTTGTGTCATCATGACACCCAACATAACTGAAGTTACTGAAGACAATGTCCTACCAGTCACGATCGAGCAGCTGAATGAAGAACAGAGGGAAGAGATGAAGAAATTGCTGGATCATCTCCAAGACCGTTATCTTCATTCGCTCACGGTAACCCGGCAGGGAAGAACCAAAGTAGAGTTGCCACCGATCGTGAGATCAGACCCAAGTACATCTGGAACGAGTGATGATAAGGACAAGCAAGTCAAAGCCAAATCAAACGATGAAGAACTCCACACATTACAAGATCGCATCGATTCAGCAGTTCATCATGCTCTCGTTAACCAATCTGGTGTACTCGTGAACACTTTGACAAACATGATCAAGACAGTGGTTGATGGTACTATAGTCGAGGAAAAAGCAAAAGGACTAGTATATCTGTCGGGAGATACTTTTCCAGGCTATAGGACTGTGAAGACTGAAATTGGCGGGAAACATCAAATGTTTCAAACCCAGGTTCCATTGGCTCCCACGTCCGGCACAAATATCCCGACAATATTAACAAGACAACCGCTGATCACTGGGGGGCAGACTTCAAATTAGCTAACGCCAGAACAGTTGATGAACATACTTAACACAAAGCCGCCAGCCATCGAGCCTGCATATCATGTTCCTTCGGTTTCATAACAGCCGATTGGAATTACTCAGCCGATAGGCCAACAGTATGCAACAAAACCACCTCCATATGTTTCGTTTCTAGGTTTAACAGCCAACCTCAATCAGCATTATCAACCTCATTCTCCACGGGCTCACTATCGAATCGAAGGTTCTCCATGGCCTCAAACGATAAAATACGGCCAGTATGATCAAATTCAACAGCAGTACGGTGGAGCAACATTACAACAACCGTGGGCTGATATGATTGCCGATGTGATGAGGGAACAATTTGGGCTCAAGCCTAAAGATAATGGCAACATGTATCGACATCCATATCCAGAATACTTTGATCGAGTGCCACTGCTAAACCGATATAAGGTGCCAGATTTCTCAAAATTCTCAGGGCAGGACAATGTATCAACTTATGAACACGTCAGTCGATTCCTAGCTCAATGTGGGGAGGCATCGGCTACAGAAGCCCTCAGAGTCAGATTATTTCCACTATCGTTGTCTAGATCGGCATTTACATTGTTCTCTTTACCTTATAATTCTATCTGGAGTTGGGCCGATCTGGAAAAGCAATTTCATAAGTATTTCTTCAGTGGTATTCAAGAGATGAAGTTGTCGGATCTCACGGTCATCAAGCAAAAATCAGATGAAATCGTGCCGAACTATATTCAGAGATTCAGAGATGTAAGGAACAAATGCTATAGTCTGGCTTTAACTGATTCTCAGCTAGCCGATCTGGCTTTCCAGGGATTGTTGGCACCGATAAGAGAGAGGTTTTCAGCTCAAGACTTTGAAAGTTTAGCTCACCTGGCCCAGAAGATATCGGCTCATGAAACACAGCTCCAAGAAGCCTGAAAATTCATTAAGAAAACTAATAATGTCAACAATGTGTATGGTTATGATTCTGACTCCGAAGATGAAGATCCAGAGGTTAATGCAGCTGAGTGGGCTAGGAAGAACTCGGGAAACGAAGAAAGATTTGACTTTGACATTACCAAGGCTGACAAAATATTTGACCTCCTTCTGCAAGAAAAGCAAATTCAGTTGCCGGTAGGACATGTGATACCATCGGCTGAGGAATTAAAAAGAAGGAAGTATTGCAAATGGCATAACACAGGATCTCATAGCACCAATGATTGTAAAATTTTCAGACAACAGATTCAATCGGCTATAGAACAAGGAAAAATTAAGATTGATGAATCTAAGAGAATGATGAAGATAGATGGACATCCTTTTCCAGTAAACATGGTTCATACTGGGTTCAATAGAAGCTAGGCCGATGGAGGTAAAAATCATGTGGGAGGCATCAAACCGACTGGTATGATCAATAAGTACCAGAAAAGACGCCAAAGAGAAGGGGAGTCATATTATCATGATGATGAAAGATATTTTGATCTACATTGGAGTTGTGAATTTTTCAGATTCTGCTGGAATGAAGGGATGAGGCTACCATCTATTGAGGATTATCCTGGCTGCAGCGATCCTGATGTGCAATATGTTGAAAGACCAAGTCGACAGAATACAGGTATGCATCAGCCGACTCAGCAAAGAATATTAGTCCATGAGAGGCTTGAGCCGATCCAACAAGATCATTATGAAGATGATTCACAAAGAAGAACTGGAGACATGCAACCACAGTGGTGTCCTCTTGGAATTTTCACCAAGAGTTAGAAAAGGCGTGTCCAAAGGATGAGGAACAGGGAGCAATTCCAGGAAGTTGAAGATGAAATCAAGTATCGGCTAAGGCGGACAAGGAAAGTTTGGCGTGTGAAGAGCAAAGTTGTCTTAGTCGATGAAGTTCAAGCCGATCAGAACAAGAGTCTTCAAAGCAAGGGCAAAGAGGTTGTATCGTCTTCAATAAACATGGTTTTTATGTTACCAGCTGAGTGTGCAGTCGGACAAATGGTTGAGCAAGTAGAAAAATCACAATTGGCTAAGTTGATATTGTCTCCACAGCAAGCCGTCTTCGAGAAGCCTGAAGGAACTGATCATCGACATCTCAAGCCTTTGTACGTTAAGGGGTTTGTTAACGGGAAGCCGATGTCAAAGATGCTGGTTGATGGAGGAGCGGCTATCAATCTAATGCCATATTCAACTTTCAGGAAGCTTGGGAAGAATTCAGATGATTTGATCAAGACCAACATGTGTCTGAAGGATTTTGGCAGGAATCCATCTGAGACCAAGGGAGTTTTGAATGTGGAGTTGACTATCGGCAGCAAGACAATTCCTACTACATTCTTTGTTATTGATGGAAAGGGTTGCTACAGTTTATTGCTGGGAAGAGATTGGATCCATGCTAATTGTTGTATTCCTTCAACTATGCATCAGAGCTTGATTCAATGGCAATGAGACCAGATCGAAAACGTGCCAGCCGACAGGTCGGTTAATGTATCTAGTGCCGATTTGTCTGTTTGGGAGATGGAAGGAATTGATTGTTTATCTGGAAAAGTTTGGCAAGGAGATTATCTAAAAGTTTCTGATTATGATATACAACCAACAGGAGATGGAGAGCCCAATTGTTACTTTGAGGGCGCCATGGAGGGTTCCAATTTTTACACAACGGACACTGTAGATGATCTTGATGGCAATCTGGGGCAAGGGTTTATGTTGGCCGATGAATTAGAAGAAGTGGATATTGGACCAGGTGATATGCCTAGAACCGACATATATTAGTAAAGGATTGACAAAGGAATTTAAGTGTAAATTAATAGCATTATTGAAAGAATATAGAGATTGTTTTGCCTGTGAATACTATGAAATGCCAGGACTTAGCCGATCGATTGTTGAACATCAGCTCCCTATAAAACCAAGCTATCGGCCGTACAAGCAACCCCCAAGACGTTATATAGCTGACATGCATGATGCTATTAACGCCGAAATCACAAGACTTTATGATGCAAATTTTATCAGACCATGCCGATATGCTGAGTGGATTTCAAATACAGTACCAGTGATCAAGAAGAACGGCAAGCTTAGAGTTTGCATTGATTTTCGAGATTTGAACAAGGCTACTCCCAAAGATGAATACCCAATGCCGATTGCTGATCAACTGGTTGATGTAGCATCTGGACACAAAATTATCGGCTTTATGGATGGTAATGCAGGATATAATCAGATTTTTATGACTGAAGAAGACATTCACAAGACTGCTTTTCGATGTCCTGGTGCAATCGGCCTGTATGAGTGGGTTGTTATGACTTTTGGGTTGAGGAGTGTTGGTGCTACATATCAAAGAGCAATGAATTACATATTTCATGATCTTATCGGCTTGTTTGTTGAAATCTATATTGATGATGTGGTGGTAAAGTCTAAGGAAGTTGATGGGATATATAGCCGATTTGAGAAAAGTTTTGGAAAGAGCAAGGAAATATGGATTGAAGATGAATCCAACTAAGTGTGCTTTTGGTGTATCGGCTGGACAGTTCCTTGGATTTTTGGTACATGAGAGAGGGATTGAGATATCTCAGAGGAGTATTAATGCTATCAAAGATATAAAACCTCCAGCAGATAAGACTAAATTGCAGTCATTGATCGGCAAGATTAATTTTGTTCGGTGATTCATATCAAATTTATCTGGCCGAATAGAACCATTCACACCATTGCTACGGTTGAAAGCCGATCAAGAGTTTGTTTGGGGAGAGAAGCAGCAAAAGGCTTTGGATGACATCAAGAAATATTTGAGTACTCCTCCAGTTCTCATTCCACATCAGAAAGGGCTTCCTTTTAAGTTATATTTGTCAGTCGATCAGAATTCTATCGACTCAGTTTTGATCCAAGAGGTTGAAGGTAAAGAAAGAGTCATATTTTCTCAGTAGAAGGCTTTTGGATGCAGAAACTAGGTATTCACCTGTGGAGAAGTTATGTTTATGCTTATATTTTTCTTGTACAAAGTTGAGGCATTATTTGCTTTCCAATGAGTGCACTATAGTGTGTAAAGCCGATGTGGTACGGTACATGCTATCGGCTCCAGTTTTGAAAGGGAGAATGGGGAAGTGGATTTTTTGTTTAACAGAGTTTGATCTAAGGTATGAATTGGCTAAGGCAATTGAAGGACAGACGATAGCCGATTTCATAGTTGAACATAGGAACAATTCAATTGATCATGTTGATATTATGCCTTGGACTTTATTTTTCGACGGGTCAGTTTGCACTCATGGATGTGGTATCGGCTTAGTGATCTTATCGCCTAGGGGGGCAAGTTTTCAATTTGCTTTTACTATCAAATCTTATTCTACAAATAATCAAGCTGAGTATGAGGCTGTCTTGAAAGGGTTACAATTGTTGAAGGAGGTTGAAGCCGATGCTGTTGAGATCATGGGTGATTCATTATTGGTGATCAGTAAATTATCTGGAGAATATGAGTACAAGAATGATGTCTTGATGGTTTAGAATGAGAAGTGTCAAGAGTTGATGAAGATCTTCAGGATAGTGACTTTGAAGCATATTCCAGAGAGCAAAATGTTGAGGCCAATATGTTATTTTTATCGCCCTTAGATATATAAGTTTGCAGCATTGTGTTCCCTACTACAAACTTGGGGGGCATGGAGGTTAAAAATTGGGTCAATTTCTGAGGGAAGTAAATTTTTGAAAATTTTTGAGCAAAGTTATACAAGACAAGATTGATCAGTCTATATCGGCTCGGTGGCTGGTAACGATTTATATTTGGGTTTAAATCGGCTCGATGGCCGATATCAATATATTACAGCAAAAAATATTTGTTTGAAAGGATTGTTAAACTATTACATCAACCCAGGAAGTTCTGGATTGCCAAGATCGCGCGCAGACGAATTTGTTCTACTTTATCTATTATGTTGGCATCGGCAACATCAGTTCCTGGCACAGGTCTGAGTGATTTATTGAGAGAGGCCAGATGCTTGATTGAAGACTTCAACTTGGACTTCTATTCTTCGATGGCTTGAGGGAGATCGACTAATTTCTTCTCCGTGTCAGCAATCTTGACCCGGCATTGTCGAAGTTGAACTGAAAGATCAGATTCCTCTTGTTTAAGCCTGTCCAATTCCTGTTGGATTGATTCAGGACCAGCCGATAGTTCATCTAGCTTTATTTTTTCTTCATTAACTTTTTGGCGGCTGGTCTGGATGGTTGATTCGAGTGCTTTGTATTCTAGCCGATCAGTTATTCACTGTCTTGCTCTCTTGAGTTTGAATTGGTGTTGTTCTAAGAAGACAGCAAGAGAGATGGCATCAATCAAATCCTCTAGGAGTTGATCTTGGATTTCTTGAAATCTTGTTCTGATTGAGCCACAGTTTGTGACAAGGCTGTCCAGTGAAGCATTTAGCCGATCAGCAATGCCAGCTAGCCTTGTCTTCAGCTCATCGGCTATTGGAGATTTTGCCTTGCTAGATGTATCTTCTTCTTCTTCATCCAGAAATTGCCTTATGTCAAAAGAGAACATATCGGCTAAGGTCTGCAGAAAAGGAATTGATTATAAACAAGAGTTGTAAAAATAGCCAATATGGAAAATAATTGGTGATGATCTTACAGGGACTGGAGAAGTTGATACTATAGCAGTTGCCTGTTCCACATGATGGCTTCCTGCGGTCGATGGTGTGTGTTCACTTGAAGATTGTTGAGGAGGAGGTGATATAGCTTGAGAAGGCTGAAAATTTTGTTAAGTGTTAAAAGTGTTGGATAAAATTGATAGAAGAGAGGTTGAGAGATTGTATACCTGGGTCTTGCGTGGCCGACGTTTGGGAGGAGTTGTAGTTTTGCCAGGCTGGTAGGATCAATTTGAGGTGAATCGGCTCGGGAGCTTGGGCTGGAGATGTGGCCGGATTCACTAACTTATGGAGCAGCCTCATCAATTTCCTCTTCTATCACTACTTCTTCAAGATATTCTTCTACAGCAGGATCAATTGGGGTATCATCGGCTGAGGACTTTTGCTTCTTAGTAGGTATCTTTTTCTTAGAAGCAGTTGGCTTGACAGCAGGTTTCTTCGTCCTTTTGCACTTGCCAGAAGTGGCAATCGGTTGTCTGATTTGGCCTTGGAGCAAGTCTTTAATGGCTGAGGCATTAAAGCCGATGGATGAAGGAGCTAGTTCCTTGCCTGATGATATCTTGGCAGGTGCATAATTGATATCTTGGCCATTTTGCTTTTTGTTGGAGGAGGAGAGTTAGCAGTCTAAAGAACATGTTCAAGAAATATCAGAAAGTTGTAATTATATTAGAAAAGACAAGAACAAGAGGTGTATGAGTTTACCTGAAGACTGATAGAGGGGTCTATAATTGTCAAGTAGAAATCGGCTGGCATGGATAGGAATAGATGAGTTTTCCACTCACCCCACCACTTGTCAAAAAGCTGGCTTCGCTCTCTGATTAAGGAAATTTGGCCGATAGGACCCAGAGGAGGGCTTTCAAGACTTAGAATTCTGTCCATAATCAGAGCCGATGGAGCAATACCCCTTATCTGGATTTTTTCTGTGAGGTACAAGCCGATGGGTAACTGTCCCATGCCAAGCTGTCTGGTTGCAATCATGGGGTGACAGAATTCATAAGAAGATTGAATGTATCGGCCCTGGGAGACACCTGTTGGGAGTATGCAAGGAGATATGGCTGATATAAAGATCTCTCTGATCCCTGGAAAGTCTTCGTTATTCAAATCATCAAGTCTCAAGTTTGTTGGCAGTTCATATTTAGCATAGTCTTCATAAGGGAACCAAACTCGAGACTCGTGAGGGAATCCATCGTAGAATCGATTGAACCATTCACAAAATAGTTCAGCCGATGTCCCTGATCCAGGATAAGATAATGCTGCTTCTCCAAAAGACAAGCATCAGCGTGTTACTGATTCGCCATCGGCCAGAGATGGAAAAGATAACTCATCGAATGGAATCCTATCAGCAACTTTAATGGTGTACAAATTGAGCCATATTTGAACAAACCACCAGGAGCCTCCTTAGTTGGTTGATGTGACCATCAGGAGTTTGGCCGATGTCTGGCTTAAGGTTTGATATACTGCTCCAAGGAGATATTAGCCTAGCGGGATTGGCTTTTTTGACACTAGGGCTTCTGCTAGATGCTGCCAGTTTGCTATAGGGCCACAAGTGGAACCACATAATAGGAATTTATCATTAAAAAGACAGTATGCTCTCTAGGGGAGACAAATCCTGTGCCCATGTTTTCAGTTATAAAACCTGACCAGCCTCCAATGTTCTTAGTCTGAAACTTGTGATCACATTTTATCTTGAGACCGATGGGGTTGGTCGATGAGGAAATATCTAGGCCTGTTAGCATTTGGATATCTAACAGGGTGGGAGTCATAGGCCCATGGCTAAACAGGAAAGCGTTTAAGGTATCGGACCAAAAATAAGATGCAGCCGATAGCATAGGTTCGTCCTTTTTGGTATCGGCTAATGAGAGAGAAAGGCATTGGTAAATACCTATTTCATCCCAATGGGTTTGTTTGCTGGCAGACATCCGCTTATACCATGCCTTCCATCCATCTACAACCGATGGCCAGGATCTGAAGATGTTCGGCCAATGGGTTGGATTGGGCTTGGTTTCTCTGAATGGGATGTGATTGGCTTCTGAGTTGATGAATGAGATTGGATCTTCATCGCCCATCGGCCCAAGGAAATAGTGGGATGGTTCTTTTTCGATGGTGTTAATGCAAAAAACACACACTGGTCTGAGAGATTTGCTTTACTCTAGTGCAGGTCCAAAAATTATCTTTAGGTTAGAAGGGCGTGCCAGTTGATTTGATCCTGCAATCAACAAGAAGAAACATGCAAATTTGTTCATAGACGATAGTCAATCGGCCAGCTAGCCGATATCATATCGTGATGTAACCTAGCCGATGCAATATAGCATGAATCAGTTGTAAGGTGTTTATCCATGATAGAACTAGCCCTAAAACTAGTACATCGGCTGAAAAGATCAGTGTCATGTAATCTATATGTCAATATTACTTTAGAAATAAGCAATTGGGATAGATCGGACTGAACCGAGATAGTATAAATTGCCCAAGTCTAAAATAACATGAGATAACGATTACATGTACTCATGTCATAGCCGATGTCCAGATTTAAGCATGTATCGGCTATAGCTCCGATACAACCTTATGCTAGGATATTCTCTTGCAACAAATATATTCAACTGATACCAATCAGATTGATATTAAATTCAATATATTTGTATTAGATTAGATCCTAATATAAGAGGCAAATATAGAACATTAAACAAAGCATAAAACTATGTAAAACATCTATACCAGATAAGATCGGCTGAAACCCCGATACTGTCCTTATTAACAACCATAAAGCAGGCTACAGATTATGATTCAGAACACGACTTAGTAGATCAAACTTAACTGATGCAGTACTAAGTATGAAAAGAAGCATAATATCTAGACAATCAAGCCGATGGTTACCTTTTCAGGATGGTGGATACATTATATAATTCAAACCAACTTGATAATCTAGTCGTTATCAGCAAAACCCTAGATAGAGATCGGCCGATACGGATAGATTGCATTGTCGATCTAAATTATATAACGTATATGATAACTCGGAGATTCGCAGTATAGAATTAGAGTGTCATAAATATGTAAGCACTAATTCCGATGATGCAAACCGCCATAACAAGACCTACCTCTTTGTCGAAGATCAAATTGATGCAACTCAACTCGAAAGCATGAACTTGTCGAAAGTAGAAAACAAAAGGTTGGCGATGCGCCGAGATTGATTGAACTTGGTTGTTGTTTCTTTACAAGACCTTGGGTCTATATTTATACTCGAAAATACAAACATTGTCCATCACGGACACGACTCATATTAACCTAATACAAATCTAACTAGCAAACAAGTCCCTTAGGCGGACTCTTACCGAGAATATCTATAAGGAAATTACATATATTCCTAATTAATAGATACATTTGCTAATTCTGGACTCTATCCTTGCCTGGCTACATTGTCGTAAACTCTCTACCGAATCCAATACTGACTTCACATGCGATATCGGTCATATCGGCTATCCAAATCGGACTCAGTTTCTAGTCGATATGGTCTCCAGCCGATGCGCACTCTGTTTCCGAGATCTCCGTATATCTTCGAATCCGCTTCGGATTGGATCTTATTTCCGATTCAACAAGCTTGCCAAATTTCATCGTCAAAACATGCCCCCCAATTCTGAAGTATTATATAATGCAACAGAATTATCTCTTTGTAACCGCAAAAGTCTAGGGTTTACTCTGTGACTGTTACGCACCTAATTTCATAAATACCAACCGTTTCTCCGGAGATTTCACGGCGTTAACTCCATTTTCATAGCTCAAGCCACCAAACTCTTCCGCGAATCTCCGACGATTGCTCTCTTCTTCTCCGGCGACCTCATCAGCGAACCTGCTCCCGACGACGATCTTCACGCACCAATGGCAGCGTCATCAAGCCCATCAAGCACCACGGCCAAGGAGTTTCCTGAGGTAAGTCACCATCGGCTCAAAATTTACCTTGCGTTTTCCGCTCGTTCTTCCGTCCTCAATCCTTCTTTTTTCAATTTGTAGCATCTAGTTCATCAAATTGCTATCCCAAGACTCAACGATCCCAATCATTTCTACTTGGGTCCGATAGGCGACATAGATGCCACTTTTATTATCAACGCAGAAACAGAAAGAGTCCCTTTCAGGCAGTCAAATCCATCTCTGACTCATTGGACTGCAACTTTTAGATCCTGGCCTTCCCAAGTAGATAGATGGATAAACTGGTACAAAAGGATTGCTGTTAGCAAACAAGATCACTGGGATGAGATGGGAATAGCCCAATGTCTATCTCTGTCCATTACTGACATGAAAAAATATGAGCCGATGCTGTCTTCGGCTGCATTTTTTGGTCTGATACCCTGAACGCTTTCCTGTTCAATCAAGGACGATGACCCCCACTCTGCTGGACATAATCATGATTACTGGTCTAGATGTTACCACATCGGCTAACCCCATCAGCCTGAAGACCAAATGCAATTATAAGTTCAAAACCAAAAATATTGGGGGCTGGTTTGGTTTTATTTCAGAAAATATAGGAACAGGCCCTGTATCGGCTAGGGAGCACACCGCCTTTCTGATGATGTGCATGGACAAGTTCTTGTTCTGTGGCTCCACCTGCGGCCCAACAGCCAACTGGCAACATTTAGCTGAAGCTATCGTCTCAAAGAAACAATTCCCCCTGGGCAAATATCTGCTTGGTGCAGCATACTGTTGATGCAAAAAACACACACTGGCCTGAGAGATTTGCTTTACTCTAGTGCAGGTCCAAAATTAGTTCTTTAGGTTCAAGGGCGTGCCAGTTGATTTGATCCTGCAATCAACAAGAAGAAATATGCAAAGAATGTTAGTAAATGATAATCCATCGGCCAGACAACCGATTTCATATCGTATGTAACCTAGCCGATGCAATAAAGCATGAATCGGCTGTAAGGTATAGTCAATGACAGAACTAACCCTAAAACTAGTACATCGACTGTAGAGATCAATATTATATAATCAATATATCAATATTACTTTAGAAATAAGTAATTGGGATAGATCGGACTGAACCTTATACCAGGATATTCTCTAGTAATAAATATATTTAATTATGACCAATCAGATTGGAATCAAGCTTAATATATTTATATTAGATTAGATCCTGATATAAGGGGCAGATATAGAATATTGAACAAAGCATAAAACAATGTAAAACATCTATATCAGGTAAGATCGGCTGAAACCCCGATACTATCCTTATTAACAACCATGAAGCAGGCTAGATATCATGATTCTAAGTACGACTTAATAGGTTGGACTTAACCAATGCAGCATTAAGTATAAAGAGAAACATGACATCTAGAGAATCAAGCCGATGATTGCCTTTTCGGGATGGTGGATACATTATATAATCTAAACCAACAAAGTAGGCTAGCCGATATTGACGAAACCCTAAAAAGAATCCAGCTGATGCTAGTAGATTGCATTGTTGATCTAAATTATACAACGTATATGATAACTCAGAGATTCACAACATAGAACTAGAGTATCATGAAGATGTAAGCACTAGCTCCGATGATGTAAATCGCCATAACAAGATATACCTTTTCGTCGAAGATCAAACTGATGCAGTACGACTCGAAAGCACAAACTTGTCGAAAAGTAGAAAACAAAGGTGGCGATGCGCCGAGATTGATTGAACGTATGTTGTTATTATTTACAGGATCTCGGGATTATATTTATACCCGAAAATACAAACACTGTCCATCACGGACACAACTCATATTAACCTAATACAAATCCAACTAACGAACAAATCCCATAGGCGGACTCTTACCGGGAATATCTATAAGGAAATTACATAAAATATCCTAATCAATAGATACAATTGACTCTTCAGCACTCTATCCATGCATGGCAATCCGTATGAAGCACCCAAACTCAACCCGATGACGTGTACCGAGTCACATTTCCAAAATCGACTCAATCGGCTAACCCTGTCCAACTCTGACTCTGCCGATCCTGTCCGCAGCCGATTCTCACTCTGTTTCCGATACGATCTAATCTCTTGGATTTTCTACGATTCTGTCTTCATCTCCGATACTTGAATTACCAAATTTGATCGTCAACACATGCCCCCCAAGTCCGGAATATTTGGTAATGTTTCGGATTTGCCATATCTTATCTCCGAGAGAATATCGCACTTTCCCTTTTTTACCGTTACCGCACTGCTTTAAATACTAACCAACGACCCCGAGAAACTTCACACCGTTATACTGTTCCACCACTTTAGCAATTTCCATCTTCTCTGACTCCGGCGATCTCATCGGTGCAGCAAGACAACCTCCAGGCAACCCCCTCTCCGTCCAACTTCCGCCAGCGGGAATGTCTTCCTCATCTGCTCCTTCCTTCGCACCATCGGCCGAGTACGCAGAGGTAAATTCCATCGGCTAGACCCCTTACTACAGCAATAGATTTAGTTTTCTGCAATCTCAATTCGCTTTCTTTCTCTTCTGCTTTGTTGTTTGTAGCATCTTGCAAATTTAATTGCGGTTCCCAGACTGAATTATGAAAATAACTATTTTCTTGGACCAATCGGTAATCTGGACCCAGTCGAATTCATTGCTGCCGAAACCAACAAAATCCCGTTTAGGCTAGCAAACCCAAATCTAGGGCATTGGAAGAATACCTTTAAGTCTTGGCCATCCCTAGAGAAAAGCTGGCCTGCATGGTATAAACGTGTATCGGCTAGCAAGCAGAACCATTGGGACGAAATAGGAATCGGCCAAGCGCTAGCTTTGACAGTAGCAAATTCGGCTAAGGATGAGCCACTGATGGCCTCTGCCACATATTTCTGGTCCAACACCATTAATGCCTTTATGTTCAATCAAGGACCAATGACCCCCACTCTGCTAGACATCACTATGCTCACTGGCCTAGACATCACCTCATTGGCCAACCCTATGATGTTGAACTCCAAAAATAGATTCGATTTCAAAACGAAGAGCATAGGAGGATGGTCTGGATTCATCTCAGCTAATATGGGCCAAGGTTCAGTTACCCCTTGGGAGCATACTGACTTTTTGCTGATGTGGCTGGAAAAATTTCTATTTTGTGGATCTAGCTGTGGCCCAACCTCCAACTGGCAGCACATAGCCGAAGCACTTGGGGAAAAGAAACAATTTCCCTTAGGAAAAATCTTGCTCGGCTATCTGTATTAGACTTTGAACAATGCATCGGCCAAGCTAGCCATCGGCTCTGTGGTCAGCGTAGGTGGTCCCTGGTGGCTACTCCAGACTTGGCTAAATTTAGTAGCAATGAAAGCTGTAAATCGGCCATCTCTGATAGAAGCAGAATTTCCAAGACTCGAGCCGATCACTGATGAAGATGGAGAAGAAATCACCCATCGAAGGTGTACATCTTTTGGAGAGTATGCTTCCACACCAGCCAATGCTGGAGCAAAACTGTTAGCCGAATTGCTAAAAGACTGGTTCTTCAGCTTTTATGACGGTTTTCAGATAAACGCTAAAGTCTGGTTCTTTTATGAGGAATCAATCAATTTTGAGCTGCCATTGGATTTTAGATTTGAAGAAATCAATCATGAGAAATTTTAGAAGTCCAGAGAAGTCTTTACTGCAGCGATAAGCCCATGCATCCTCCCTGTCGGCATCCACCAGGGCAGAAATATCAAGGTGTCCTATGAATTCTATCATCCCATGAGTTCAGCTAGACAATTTGGCATGGGTCAGCTGCCAATCGGCTTGTGGTTTGCCGATAAAATCCAGTGCAGAGGAGAAATTACTTCCAATCTGATGATGGATCGGCTACTCAACATCCCAGGGCCTCCCCTTGGCAGCATCAACAACATTGAACTAGCCATGTTCAGGAGTAAAGCTTTCAATGCATGGTGGGCCGAATGGAAATAACATCTATTCCACCAATCGGCTACAGTTTACATGACAGATCTCTTCCCTGACATGATCCCTTAGGTAACTCCTTTATTCCTTCTGTTAATTCCTACTTTGAATCTATCAGCCGATTCTGCATTTAACCTTATATGCTGTCTTTGTTTTTACAGACCACAGATTCATCTCCTCAACGCATCAGTAAAAGTGGCAAGGATATTGAATATGCTGCAGGATTGCTACCAAACGGATGTGGTCTTGCTCCTCCTAGCATCGGCTACCATGCCCCCAAGACTTCAAGTTTACTTCAAGGGCAAATAAGGGAACCAGCTGATACAGGCAAGAAGAGGATAGCCAAAGCATCAACTGCGGATGCCACCAGCTGCCAAGAAAAAGTCCAAGAAACAACCACCTCCACCAGCCGATGATATTGATGAAGTCTTGGATGAAGCAGCCATTGAACATGCTATAGATGAAGCTATAGCTGAACTGAGCGATGTAGGAGAAGAAACAGCAACAACTTCTCCAGCTTCAAAAAGGACTCCTACAACCCCTGCTGCTCCAGCAGTGTTCTCTCGGCAACCCAGAGTAAGATCATATCCTTCATGACAAAATTTCTTCATTTATCAACAATCTCACTATCCAAACTTTGCTCTGTGCAGAAGAAAAGACCAGCTGAGAAGAAAAAACTAGCACCAGTATCGGCTAAACCAACTCCTCAAATCCCTCTAGTAAATCTTGAACTCTTAAAATTTCAAACTTATTCTTAGCCGATACTAGTTAACACTTGTTTAAATCATTCAAAATTTATCAGTCTCCTTCTCCACCATCACCTCCAGCACAAACAATTTCAAGTGAACATACTGCATCGGCTGTTGGCAGCCATCACATTGTAGAGGAAGAAACTGCTGCTCCTGCTATCCCTGTAAGTCTTACATCCTTAAGAAAATTCAAATCGGCTACACAACATATTCTGTTACTTACATCCCTTTTTATTTCCCTTTTTGCAGGTACTAGCCGATTTATTCTCCTTTGATATCAAGGATTACTTTGATGAAGAAACAGAAGGAGACATTACAAGTAAGGCCTTAGCTCCTTTAGCCGATGATATAAAAAGAAACCTTGAAGACATCTCTCATCGGCTTGAAGCATCTCTAGATAGCCTAGTAGTCAACTGTAGCTCTATCCGGGCCAGATTTCAGGAAATTCAAGCTTTAATCCCGGATGAATTATCAAATATCATTACTCCAGCTGTCTACCTTGAGCAACACCAATTCAAACTGGAGAAGGCCAGACAGAGAATAGCAGATCGGCTAGAGAAAAAGAGCATTGAAGCTACTATTCAAGCCAATCGGCAACTTGTGCATGCTGAGAAGGAAAAACTTGACCAATTAGCCGAAGAGCCAATCAAATCTACCATAGATCAATTAGAAGCCGAAAGAATTGACCTCTTGGCCAAACTTGAGGAGTGCAATGCCAAGCTTGCTATGGAGAAACAAAAATTAGCCAATCTCCCAAAAGCTGTTAAAGAACAGAAAGGGAAACTCAAAGAAGCTATCAAGAATGTGGCCAATATGACTAAGTCCCTGAAAGTCATCCCTGGAACTGACGCCCAAGATGCCCAAGCAATAGCCGAAGTTGAAGAAATTCGGCAGAAGGCATTATCGGCAATCCAACGCTATCTATCCCAATGATAGCTTGTAATAGAGACTTAGAAAATTTTTGTAATCAGCTATGTAATCGGCTATAAAACTTTACTTGTAACACATACCCTGATATCCCTTATGCCGACTAATACATATTTTGCATTGAAATTTCATATTTTTCATCTTATATATGCCCCCCTAATTTTGGCATGTTGATAAACAAAGGCAAAATTAAACATGAGTAAGGACGATACAACAAATATCAGCCAGCATACATCGGCAACATACAACCGATTATGACAAAAAGAAAAGTCTAAGGGCGATATGAACCATATCGGCCGTTGATAAGAATCGACAGAACACAGTCGATTATGATCCAATCCAAACACTTGGATAGTATTTCTTCAAGTATTTTCCATTAAATGCTCTTCCAAATACTTCTCCATCAAGCCCTTTTAACATATAGGCCCCTTTAGAAACACATTTATGAATTTGAAAAGGCCCTTCCCAATTCGGTGACCATTTGCCAAATTTATTATCTCTGGCCCCTATCGGCAACACCAATTTCCAAACAAGTTCACCCTCCTCAAAAGACTTAGGTACAACTTTTTTGTTATAATGTCTAGCAACTCTTTCCTTGTCTTTCCTAACCTTTTCAAGGGGAAACAATTTTGATCCCTCGAGGGGATGTCCCCTCGTTTGCTTAAAAACCATTCAAACGGTTATGAAAAATTCCGGAAAAATTTGACAACACTCATATACCATATCTATATAACTCTGTAAAATCTTAGGTCAAAACTCAACTCACACGTCGAGATATAAAAAAGACAAATTTAACAAATGAATAGTAGCGTACTGTTCACATCTGAATTTATCTTTTTTGTTTCTCGATGTATAAGTTGAATTTGAACTTGATTTTTGGTGGAAAGATAAATATCACAATACTCAACATTGTCACTTTTTTTCATAATTTTTTGCAACTATTTGTATCGAATTTGAAAGAAAAGGTATACGAGGGGACATCCCCTCGAGGGATTAGAATCCACTCCCCTTTTCAAGAGCTCGCAATCTAACTTGAACCAAATCTTCAGACTCATCAACCATCAGATTATGATAGTCATCGACTGCTAACTCATCTTGTAAAGAAATCCTCCTGGAGCCGATGTTGGTTTCCCATGGTAACACAGCCTCGTGCCCATAAACTAGTTGATAAGGAGGCACTTGAATTGTACCATGACAAGCCATCTGACTCGTCAACCATCAAATTATGATAATCATCGGCTGTCAACTCATCTTGTAAAGAAATTCTTCTGGAGCCGATGTTGGTTTCCCATGGTAACACAGCCTCATGCCCATAAACCAGTTGATATGGAGGTACTTGAATTGCACCATGAAAAGCCATCCGATAGGACCATAATGCCTTTACCAATATAGTGTGCCACTTTTTGGGATATTCTACAGTCTTCCTTTTGACCAACTTAATCAAGCTCTTATTAGATGCCTCAGCCTGTCCATTTTCTTGTGCATAATACGGTGAAGAATTCAATAACTTAATCCCCATGCTATCGGCAAAGTTAACAAACTCATCGGACACAAAAATTGAACCTTGATCAGTTGTAATCATTTGTGGCAAACCAAACCGGTATATAATATGCTCCTTGACAAATTCAATGGCATCTTTACTGTCAACTTTCTTTAAAGGAATTGCCTCAACCCACTTGGTAAAATAATCAGTAGCAACCAATATGAATTTATGTCCTTTACTCGATGGTGGATTGATCTGGCCGATCATATCAATACCCCAAACTCTGAACGGCCATGGCTTGATAATAGGATTCATAGCCGATGCTGGTGCTCTTTGAATTGCTCCAAATTTCTAACAATCTTGACATCCCTTGTAATACCTGAAACAATCCTCCAACATTGTCGGCAAAAAATATCCAACTCTTCTAATCAGTCATTTCATCTTGTGAGCCAATTGATGAGTTCCACATATTCCCTCATGTACTTCACACATGACTACTTTTGCTTCTTCCAAACTCAAACATCTCAAAAGAATTCAATCAATCATCCGATAGTATAATGTATCATCCAACAGAACATTTTTGAAAGCTTTATATCTTAATTTTCTAGAAACCGATTTAGAAGGATTCTGCAAATACTCAAATATATCAAACCTCCAATCATCGGCTGGTAAACATGCAACTTCTACTTCAACTCCTTGTAACATCGGCTTGTAGCCTGATGCACCTTGAGCTAAATCATTGGCTTCAACATTTTGTTCCCTAGGGATATGCTTCAAAGTAACTATCTTGAAAGTCTTCATCAACTCTTGACATTTCTCATTATAGACCATCAAAACATTATTTTTGCACTCATATTCTCCAGATAACTGACTTATCACCAATAATGAATCACTCATAATTTCAACAGCATCGGCTTCAACTTCTCTCAACAATTGCAATCCTTTCAGAACGGCTTCATATTCAGCTTGATTATTTGTAGAATAAGGCTTGATAGTAAAAGCAAACTGAAAACTTGCCCCCCTAGGTGATATAATCACCAAGCCGATACCACAACCATGAGTGCATAAAGATCCATCAAAAAATAAAGTCCATGGCATGATGTTAACATGATCAATAGTAGTATCCCTGTGTTCAACTATGAAATCGGCTATCGCCTGCCCTATAACTGCCTTAGTCGATTCATACCTTAGATCAAATTCTAAAAAAGCAAAAATCCACTTCCCAATTCTTCCCTTCAAAACTGGAGCCGATAGCATGTATCGTACTACATCGGCCTTACATACTATTGTGCACTCATTGGAAAGCAGATAATGCCTCAATTTTGTACAAGAAAAAATAAGCACAGGCATAATTTCTCCACAGGTGAATATCTCGTCTCAGCATCCAAAAGTCTTCTACTGAGATAAAATATAACTTTTTCTTTCCCTTCAACCTCTTGGATCAAAACTGAGCTGATAGAGTTCTGATCGGCTGACATATAATTTGGAAGGAAGCCCCTTCTTTGGTGGTATGAGAACTGGAGGAGTACTCAGATATTCCTTGATATTATCCAATGCTTGCTGTTGTTTTTCTCCCCAGACAAACTCTTGATCAGCCTTCAACCTCAACAATGGAGTAAATGGTTCAATTCGGCCAGACAAGTTTGATATGAAACGCCGAACAAAATTTATTTTGCCGATCAGAGATTGCAACTTAGTCTTATCTTCTGGAGGTTTTATGTCTTTGATTGCTTCAATACTCCTCTGGGTATTTCATTCCCACGCTCATGCACCCAAAATCCAAGGAATTCCCAGCCGATACACCAAAAGCACACTTAGTTAGATTCATCTTTAAACCATAATTCCTTGCTCTTTCTAGGACTTGTCTTAAATCGGCTATATGTTCATCAACTTCCTTAGATTTGACCACAACATCATCAATATAGATTTCTACCAATAAGCTGATTAGATCATGAAATATATAATTCATACCAGCACTTCGCAGCCCAAAAGTCATAACAACCCTCTCAAACAAGCCGATTGCACCAGGACATCTGAAAGCAGTCTTATGAATATCTTCCTCAGCCATGAAAATTTGATTATAACCTGCATTGTCATCCATGAAACTGATAATCTTATGTCCAGATGCTGCATCGACCAATTGATCGGCTGTCCAGATGCTGCATTGCCAAACTTTTCTAGATAAGCAATCAATTCCTTCCATCTCCCAAACAGATAAATCGGCACTAGCTACATTGACTGACCTGTCGGCTGGCACGATTTCGATTTGGTCTCCTTGCCATTGAATCAAGCTTTGGTGCATTGTTGAGGGAATACAACAGTTAGCATGGATCCAATCTCTTCCCAGCAACAAACTGTTGGAACCCTTCCCATCAATAACAAAGAACGTGGTAGGAATTGTTTTACTGCCGATGGTCAACTCCACATTCAAAACTCCCTTAGTTTCAGATGAATTCCCGCCAAAATCTTTCAGAATCATATCAGTCTTGATCAAATCTTCTGAATTCTTCCCAAGCTTTCTGAAAGTTGAATATGGCATCAAATTGACGGCTGCTCCTCCATCGACTAACATCTTTGACATCGGATTTCCATTGACAAATCCCTTGACATACAGTGGCTTGAGATGCCGGTGGTCAGTTCCCTCGGGCTTCTCAAAAACAGCTTGTTGTGGAGATAATATCAATTTAGCCGATGGCAACTCATCTACTTGTTCAACAACTTGCTCAATTGTATATTCGGCTGGTAGCATAAAAACCATGTTTATTGCAGATGACATCACCTCTTTGCCCTTGTTTTGAAGGCTTCTATCCTGATCGGTTTGACTTCATCGGCTGGAACTATCTTGCTCTTTACACGCCAAGCTTTCTTCGTTCGTTGCTTTAGCCGATGCCCAATTTTTCCTTCAACCTCCTAGAATTGCTCCCTCTTCCTCATCCTCTGGACTCTTCTCATTTGGTTCTTGGTAAAAATCCCAGAAGGGCACCATTGTGGTTGCATATTTTTGGGCTCTCTCTGCGAGTCATCTTCATCATTGTCCTGCTGGATTGGCCCAAGTCTTTCATGAACTGATAACTTTTTCTGAATCGGCCGATGCACTCCTGCATTCTGTCGGCTTGGTCTTTAAACGGATTGAGCATTAGAATCACTGCACCCAGGGCAATCCTCAATGGATGGTAACCTCATACCTTCGTTCCAACAGAACCTGAAAAATTCACAGCTCCAATGAGGATCAAAATACCTCTCATCATCATGGTGATATGACTCCTCTTCCCTCTGGCGCCTTTTTTGATACTTGATCATACCAGCCGATTTGATGTTCCTGATGTGATTTCTACCTCCATCGGCTAGATTCCGGTTAAATCCAGAGTGAACCATATTTACTGGAAAAGGATGTCCATCTATCTTCATCGGCCTCTTCGATTCATCAATTTTGATCTTTCCTTGCTCTATAGCCGATTGGATCTACTGTCTGAAAATTTTGCAGTCATTGGTGCTGTGAGATCCTGTATTATGCCATTTACAATATTTTCTTCTCTTTAACTCTTCAGCCGATGGAATCATATGTCCTGTCGGCAATTGAATTTATTTCTCTTGAAGAAGAAGATCAAATATCTTGTCAGCTTTGGTGATGTCAAAATCAAATCTTTCCTCTTCTCCCGAATTTTTGACCCATTGGCAAACTACGTCTTCTTGTTTCTAGCCCACTCGGCTGCATTAACTTCTGGATCATCATCTTCGGAATCAGAGCCATAGCTATAGATATTGTTGACATTGTTGGTCTTCTTCATGAATTTTCTAGCCTCCTGGAATCTTGTCTCATGAGCCGATATCTTCTGAGCCAGATGAGCTAAGCTCTCAAAATCTTGAGCCGAAAATCTTTCCCTTATCGGCGCCAACAACCCCTAGAAGGCCAGATCGGCCAACTGTGAATCTGTCAAGGCCAAACTGTAACATCTGTTCCTCACATCTCTAAATCTTTGAATATAATCTGGAACTGATTCATCTGATTTTTGCTTGATAGCTGTGAGGTCTGACAATTTCATCTCTTGAACGCCACTGAAAAAGTATTTATGAAACTGTTTCTCCAGATCGGCCCAGCTTCTGATAGAGTTGTAAGGCAGAGATGAAAACCATGTAAATGCCGGTCCAGATAAAGAAAGTGGAAACAATCTAACTCTGAGGGCCTCTATAGCCGATACCTCACCACATTGGGCTAAAAATCGGCTAACATGCTCATAAGTCGACACCTTATCTTGTCCTGAGAATTTGGAGAAATCTGGCACCTTGTATCGGTTTGGCAGTGGTACTCGATCAAAGTATTCTGGATATGGATGCCGATACATGTTGCCATTATCCTTCAGCTTGAGTCCAAACTGTTCCCTCATAACATCAGCAATCATATCGGCCCACGGATGCTGTGGTATTGCTTTACCATATTGCTGTTGAATCGGATCAAACTGGCCGTATTGGATCGGCTGAGGCTATGGAGAATGAGACTGATAGATTTGATTGAGATTAGCCGATATACCTTGAGGTGGCACATAGGGAAATTGTTCTATAATGTACTGTTGGCTTATCGGCTGAGT
This sequence comes from Oryza punctata, assembly GCA_000573905.2. Lineage (NCBI taxonomy): Eukaryota > Viridiplantae > Streptophyta > Magnoliopsida > Poales > Poaceae > Oryza > Oryza punctata. The sequence goes on from CM002497.2 coordinate 27,793,074, forward strand.
AATCCCAATCGGCTGTTGTGGAACCGAAGGAATTTGATATGAAGTATCAACAACTGGCGGTTTTGGATTAAGTATGCTCATCAACTGTTCTGGTGTCAGCTGACTTGAAGGTTTCCCCCAAGTAATCGGTTCTGGTCTTGTCATTATTGCTGGAATATTTGAACTAGAGAAAGGAGCCGATGGGGCCTGGGTTTGAAGTGTTTGCTGACTCCCGCCAATTTCTGTCTTCACAGTCTTGTAGCTTGGAACGTACCGCCTGGTAGATATATGGGTCCTTCAGCTTTTTCTTCGGCTATCGTTCCATCAACTACTGACTTAATCATGTTTGTCAATGTGTTCACAAGTACTCCAGATTGGTTGATGAGGGCATGGTGCACAGCCGAATCGATGCGATCTTGTATCGTGTGAAGTTCTTCATTGCTTGATTCGACCTTGGGCTGCTTGTCCTTTTCTTCATTTGTTCCGGATGTACTCGGATCTTGCTTCACGATCGTCGGCAACTCGACTTTAGTACTCTGAACAACTGTACCCTGTCGGGTTGCCGTGAACGAATGCAGATATTGATTCTGGAGTTGGTCTAGCATCTGCCTCATCTCTTCTCTCTGCTCATCGTTCAGTTGTTCGACCATGATCGGTAGGATGTTGTCTTCTGAGACCTCAGTAGTGTTTGGTGACATGATGACATGGTGTCCCACCAGGCGTGCCAAAATGTGTTGACGTAAAAACACGACGGCCTGGGAGATCTGCTTAGCTCCAGTGCAGGTCCAAAATATTAATGAGATGCGGACGTGCCAGTTGATTTGATCTTGCAATCAACAAGAAGAAATATGCAAATATGTTAGTAAACGATAGTCCATCGGCCAGCTAGCCGATTTCATATCGTATGTAACCTAGCCGATGCAATAAAGCATGAATCGGCTGTAAGGTGTGGTCAATGATAGAACTAACCCTAAAACTAGTATATCGGCTAAAAAGATTAGTATTATATAATCACTATATCAATATTACTTTAGAAATAAACAATTGGGATAGATCGGACTGAACCGAGATAGTATAAGTTGCCCAAGTCTAATGTAACATGAAATAATGATTATATAGACTCATATCATAGCCGATATCTAGATTTAAGCATGTATTGGCTATAGCTCCGATACAACCCTATACTAGGATATTCTCCGGCAATAAATATATTCAACTATAACCAGTTATATTGGTAGCGAGCTCAATATATTTATATTAGATTAGATCCTGATATAAGGGGCAGATATAGAACATTAAACAAAGCATAAAACAATGTAAAATATCTATAACAGGTAAGATCGGCTGAAACCCTGATATTATCCTTATTAACAACCATAAATCAGGCTAAATATCATGATTCTAAACACGACTTAATAGGTTGGACTTAACCAATGCAGCATTAAGTATAAAGAGAAGAATGATATCTAGACAATCAAGCCGATGGTTGCCTTTTCGGGATGGTAAATACATTATACAATCTAAACCAACAAAGTAATCTAGCCGATATCGACAAAACCCTTAAGAGAATCAAGCCGATGCAAGTAGATTGCATTGTCGATCTAAATTATACAATGTATATGATAACTCAGAGATTCACAAAATAGAACTAGAGTATCATAAAGATGTAAGCACTAGTTCCGATAATGCAAACCGCCATAACAAGACCTACCTTGTCGTCGAAAATCAAACTGAGGCAGCACGACTCGAAAGCATGAACTTGTCGAAAAGTAGAAAACAAAGGTTGACGATGCGTCGAGATTTGATTGAACTTGTGTTGTTATTTTTTACAGGACCTCGGGTCTATATTTATACCCGAAAATACAAACATTGTCCATCACGGACACGACTCATGTTAACCTAATACAAATCCACCTAACGAACAAGTCCCAAAGGCAGACTCTTACCGTGATTATCTATAAAGAAATTACATAAAATATCCTAATTAATAGATACAATTGTCTTTCCAGGACTCTATCCGTGTGTGGCAATCCGTATGAAGGAACTTAACTTAACCCGATGACGTGTACCGAGTCGTATAGCCAAAATCAGCTCAATCGGCTAACCCTGTCCGACTCGAACTCTGCCGATTCTGCCCACAGCCGATTCGGACTCCAGCCGATTCTCGCTCTGTTTCCGATACGATCTAATCTCTTGGATCTTCACCGATTCTATCTTCATCTCCGATACCTGAATTACCAAATTTGGTCATCAACAAAAGCGTCCCTCCTTTCCTTTCTTTTTCCAAAAGGAATTAATAATCCTTTTTCTTTAGACAGAAAATCATCCAACCTTAGAAAATTCATATCTTCTCTACCGTTCGTCCGTTTGACTTTGTTCAAAGTCTGAAATTTCTCTAAAATCGAGATCTATCTCTTGGCACACTTTGAAGTCATTATTAGGGCTTTCTTTTCACCATTTGTTGAGTCTTTTCGTTTCGCGTGTAGTTTCAGAGCCCAAAGACTCGCAGTGTGCGGATTTCAAGGAGCAAGTTCAAGATCTCGAGCAAGGCAAGTCATCTTTGACCATCTTGCACCCATAATCTAAAACTAAGTATTTCCATTTCGCAAACTATGCATTAGTAGGTCGCACCTGTTTCTATTTGGCCGTGGTTTGCAAGATAACCTGCCGGCCCAACCCAGTTGATGCACATACTCTCCTTGGCTATTGAATACCCGTACCACCCTTGTCAACTGCCGGTTCCCGATGTCCGAACCCTCGGGCACGTACACCGGGGACTCTCTCAAATTTAAAACTTTCAACGATGGTAAAACTTGGGTTTACAAAATACTTGGAAAACCCGAGACTTGGGTCGGTGTCTGCAAAATAAAACGATTTCTAAAATCGCAGTGCGGGGGACGTACCGGGAGTACGCTTTCCCGTTCTCGCACTTAAGGATCGATTCCTTAGGGATTTCATCCAAACATAATCAGCGTGACCACATGGGTGAAATGGGACACCCCTGGCTGAGTAACTAGCTGGGCCAGGGAAGCCTTGATGCCAAGGGACAAGTGGATTCACCGGGGTGGTGTCGGGGAGGACCCCTGGGCTTCCTGGCATAGTATGGTATGGGACCTAACCTGTTGTTGTTCCGGATGACCCCTCCCGTTGGCATACGGTAACCTTGTGTCGTCTTTGGAAAAGCCTTGTCGTGAAAGCCTCAAAGTCACCAGATGTGGCTGTTCTGCACGGGCTGGGTGACCCGGGTTAGTAACGTGGTGTGGGTAAAGTGTACCCCCTCTGCAGAGGTTAACAAACTGTTCGAACAGCCGTGCCCACGGTTATGAGCGGATGTGAGGTGATTCCTGTTGACGACCAAATTTGGTAATTCAAGGTATCGGAGATGAAGATAAAATCGAGAAGAATCGAAGAGAACCAAAGAGATAAGATCGTTTTCGAAAACAGGGTAAGAATCGGCTATAGTCCGAATCGGCTATGAACTGGATCGGCAGAGTCCGAGTCGGATGCAGTTAGCCGATTGAGCCGATTTCGGTGATATGACTCGGTGTACGTCATCGGGTTGTGTTAGCATGTTTCATATGGATTGCCATGCACGGATAAAGTTCTGAGGAGGCAATTGTATCTATTAGTTAGGTTATTTTATGTAATTTCCTTATAGATATTCTCGGTAAGAGTCCGCCTAAGGGACTTGTTCGTTAGTTGGATTTGTATTAGGTTAATATGAGTCGTGTCCGTGATGGACAATGTTTGTATTTTCGGGTATAAATATAATCCCGAGGTCTTGTAAATAATAACAACACACGTTCAATAAATCTCGGCGCATCGCCACCTTTGTTTCCTACTTTCCGACAAGTTTGTGCTCTCGAGTCGTGCTGCATCAATTTGATCTTCGACGGAAAGGTATATCTTGTCATGGTGATTTGCACCATTAGGGCTAGTGCTTACATCTTTATGACACTCTAGTTCTATGTTGTGAATCTCCGAGTTATCATACACATTATATAATTTAAATCGACAATGCAATCTACTTGCATCGGCTGGATCCATTTTAGGGTTTCGTCGATGTCGGCTAGATTATTTTGTTGGTTTAGGTTATATAATGTATCAACCATCCTGAAAAGATGATCATTGGCCTGATTCTCTAGATGCCATGTTTCTTCGTATACTTAATGCTGCATTGGTTAAGTCCAACCTATTAAGTCATACTTGGAAGCATGATATCTAGCCTGCCTCATGCTCATTAATAAGGATAGTATCGGGGTTTCAGCCGATCTTACCTGATATAGATGTTTTACATTGTTTCATGCTTTGTTTAATGTTCTATATCTGCCCCTTATATCAGGATCTAATCTAATATAAATATATTGAGCTTGATACTAATCTAATTGGTTATAGTTTAATATATTTATTACTAGAGAATATCCTGGTATAACGATGTATCGGAGTTATAGCCGATACATGCTTAAATCTAGATATCGGCTATGACATGAGTATATATAATCGTTATTTCATGTTATCTTTAGACTTGGGCAATTTATATTATCTCGGTTCAGTCCGATCTATCCCAATTGCTTATTTCTAAAGTAATATTGATATGTTGATTATATAACATTAATCTCTACAGCCGATATACTAGTTTTAGGGTTAGTTCTATCAATGGTTATATCTTACAGCCGATTCATGCTTTATTGCATCGGCTAGGTCACATACGATATGAAATCGGCCCTATGGCCGATTGTCTATCGTTTCTAATATTATTTGCATGTTTCTTCTTATTGATTGCAGGATCAAATCAACTGGCACGCCCTTGAACCTAAAACCCTAATTTTGGACCTGCACTAGAGTAAAGCAAATCTCTCAGGCCAGTGTGTGTTTTTTGCATCAACACGCTTTTGGCACGCTAGGAGCAAGTCCAAGATCTCGACCAAGACAAGTCTCCTTTGACCATCTTGCACCCATAATTTAAAACTAAGTATTTCCATTTCACAAACTATGCATTAATAGGTCGTACATGTTGCACTTGGCCGCGGTTCGCGAGATAACCTGCCAGCCCAACCCAATTGATGCACATACCCTCCTTGGCTATTGAATACCCGTACCACCCTTGTCAACTGCCGGTTCCTGATGTTCGAGCCCTCGGGCACATACATCGGGGAGACTCTCAAAAGTGAAAAACTTTCAACGATGGGTAAAATTTGGGTTTACAAAACACTTGGAAAACCCGACACTTGGGTCGGTGTCTACAAAAGAAAACGATTTCTAAAATCGCAGTGTGGGGGACGTACCGGGAGTACGCTTTCCCGTTCTCGCACTTAAGGACCGATTCCTTTGGGATTTCATCCAAACATAATTAGTGCGATCACATGGGTGAAATGGGACACCCCTGGCTGAGTAACTAGCCGGACCTGGGAAGCCTTGATGCCAAGGGACAAGTGGATTCGCCGGGGTGGTGTCGGGGAGGACCCCTGGGCTTCCTGGCACAGTATGGTCTGGGACCTAACCTGTTGTTGGTCCGGATGACCCCTCCCGTTGGCATATGGTAACCTTGCGTCGGCTTTGGAAATGCCTTATCGTGAAAGTCTCAAAGCACCAGACATGGCTGTGCTGCACGGGCTGGGTGACCCAGGCTAATAACGTCGTGTGGGTAAAGTGTACCCCCTCTGCAGAGGTTAACAAACTGTTTGAACAGCCGTACCCACGGTTATGGGCGGATGTGAGGTGATTCCTTAGCGTAGTTTTGTTTGACTACTGCTTGTGAACTGGACTTGATGGGTTGGACATCGTTGTTTACAAATAAGGCTGACTGGTTCAGCTGGGCCCGGGAGGCCGTCAAAATCTGTTGGTCGGGAGCCAACACTTGATCCTTAAAAAGATTGATACATTGCACTACTTCAACAGGGCTTGATGCACTGTCAGGCCCATGTCGTCGAGAAGCACTTCCCTAGAAATTATGTCGAAGGATTTAAACCAAATCAATTGCAAAAACAAACAGTCGTTCTATGGAGCTTGCAATATACACATAATTCCCAAGACTTGCTGAGTACTCCCTGTACTCACCCTTGCTCTATATAAATAATCCCCTCCCAATTCTCGAAGAGGAGGAGATGGATCCCGCTGACGAGGAGTACTTCCAAGAGCAGATCGGCTTCGAGTAGTTTTAGGGTTTCGTCGTAGTTCCTAAGTTATGCTTGTGGCCTTGGGCCAGTCTTCGCTTCCGCCTTTCCCTTTTGTAATGCAGTTGTGATCTCGGGGTCTGTCCGTAGCCCAACATGACTGTAAGACTACTCTTAATAAAGAGACCGCTATTGCTATGATATTTTGTCTTCCTGTGATACCAGCGCTGTTTTCCTGGGACTGGTATCAGCACACGGGTTTATTTGGAGTGTCCCGCTCTAGTTCCCGTATGGGGCCAGATCGGGGCGTGACAATAATATTCGATTTTGTTTTCATATCCGGGGTTTCTGATTTCGATTCCGCAGAAGAAATGAAAAAAGAAATGGTAGAGTTGGTTTCCGTCTATTCCCCCTTACTTTATGTGTTTCAGAGCGTGGTCCTTTCTTCAAAGAATTTTCTTTTCCTCACGTAGGATAATGTAATTTGTGAAGGGTCCAGACATAAAAACACTAGTTGTCTATTTACCAACTGAAAAAGGTTACATAACCACGAAATTAAAGCCCATATAAACAAAAAAAAACTGCTACCAATCAAATTGCTGCAATCCATGAACCTCCAAAGGCACAAAGATGGTGAAAGGCATATTCAGTCAACAAATAATTATTTTTTTAGAAAATCGACAAATAATTATTGAATACACTAATTAAGTATTACTATGCACATATAACTAGGTCTTCTTATCATGTCAGTACTACTATGCACATATAATTTGGATACTACTACTCTGTTTCATTTGATATTTTTTCAGTCTTGTTAAGTTTGATCAAGTTTATAGAAAAATAGTAGTATCTAAAATATCAAATTAGTTTCATTTAATCTAGCATTTGAATATATTTTGATAATATATTTGTTTTGGGTTAAAAATATAAATATATTTTTCTAATAAACTTGATCAAACTTAGAAAAATTTGACTAGAATATTATTGATAAAGCAAGTCACTAAAATAAATAATAACTACATAAATTTTTTAATAGAACGAATGATAAAACGTATCTAAAATTTTAACAGTGTCATATATTAAAATACGGAGGGAGTAATTTGCAGCAGTACTATACACATACCAATTTCGGTTTTCTTAACAATTGTCAGTAGTACAGTAGTAGTAGACATATAATTTGAGTAATTTGCGGTACTACTGTACCCACTGCAAATTACAACCCGCTGCGACCCGACTCCGATCCAGCCTGTTGCCACTTGCCACCTCTAGGCCCAATGGATGAATATTAGTAGAAAATTGATTTCCTATGAAAAAAACCGAAAAGGTCATGTGGGCCCCCCGCACAGATCGGACGGCCCAGATTATTCGGCTCGGCATCTCGAACCCACCGCGGGCTGACGGATGGGCAGGTAGGTCGTCTCCTCTCTCCACCTTGGCTCTTGGCTTTGGCTCTCGCTCCGCCGATAGCCAGCCGAGTACCCGACTCCTCCTCGCTCGCCGCGGAATCTTCCGGAAGCTTCTAGATCCGGCCTCTAAGATCGGCGAAGAAGGGATGGGGCAGGCCTTCCGCAAGCTCTTCGACGCCTTCTTCGGCAACAAGGAGATGCGGGTACGGGGGCCATCCCTATGCTTTTCCACTCTTGTCTGTCTCAGATTGGGTTTTGGACGGATCATGGATGATCTCCTGATCGTTTTGGCTGGCAGGTGGTGATGCTTGGGCTCGATGCGGCGGGTAAGACCACCATACTCTATAAGCTGCACATCGGCGAGGTTCTCTCCACCGTCCCCACTATAGGTTCACTATCATCCCTCCCTCCGGCTCATCCATCCCCTATTCCTATCTTTTGTTTTGTTTTGTTTTGTTTGAGCCAAATCCAAACCCAACCAAACATCATCATCATCATGCAGGCTTCAACGTGGAGAAAGTTCAATACAAGAATGTGGTGTTCACTGTGTGGGATGTTGGTGGCCAGGAAAAATTGAGGCCCTTATGGAGGCACTACTTCAACAACACCGATGCTCTGGTCACTCAAATTTTTTTCCCTCTTCTTTTATGCAGCGGCATAGGAAAACATTTCTTACACATAACATACCTCCTTTGAACAAGCAATTCGCCTTGCGTCTTTATTTCTCTTGCTTATCAAAAACACATCAATCCCCAACAATTGCTATGCGAAACAGCATATCAGCTCCTAATTATCTTTTGCTCAAGATTGCCTACAAGGGCCTTTTATGTTACAGATCCACGTTGCTTTATTTTATTAGCACGCACATTTTTGTTTCAGAAACACTTCTTGCGATGTAAATTCCTCTCTTCTTTTGTTTACTCGCAGATCTACGTAGTTGATTCCCTGGATAGAGAGAGGATTGGGAGAGCCAGAGCTGAATTTCAGGTTTACATATATGTATAATTTATTACGAGGCAGCAAGCGTTTGCTTCTGCAGTGACATTTGTTGCCTTGTTGCTCTAACTTACTGTGTGGTAATCTGTCTTTCAGGCCATTATCAATGACCCTTTTATGCTTAATAGTGTTCTATTGGTGTTTGCTAACAAGCAAGACATGGTATGCTCAACTCGTCTCTTTTTTAATCTTCCAGAACCTGTATTTGATATGGCAATTACTTTAACATCATCTAGCTTGTTCAGAGGACTATATTACCTTTTTCCGATATACGATTGTTTTCTGTATATGCCATCATCTGGGTAATGCATGAAAAATATCATTTGTTATTGAAGTTCACATCCATGTAACTTGCGTTTTCCATCATCCTTGCCACTATGGGAGATTGCTGCCATTCATGGTTGATGCACTTCTATCATTTGTTGAGTTTGCAGATGATGAATTAATTGTTGGCATGTTTCCATGCTTATGGTATGATGATGCTAAATCTTGTTGGCATTGTGCATTCACTTATGAAACCATTGGAATAGTATGACTCTGCATTAGATAACTTTAATGATTTTATTTGTCACTGAATTGTTGCTCACCCATGTAACGTGTCTGCTAGTGTAGAGGGGCGCAATGACTCCGATGGAAGTATGCGAGGGCCTTGGTCTATATGACCTGACCAACCGTATATGGCATATCCAAGGAACCTGTGCTCTCAAAGGCGATGGACTCTACGAAGGATTGGACTGGTTAGCAACAACTTTGGATGAGATGCGAGCTTCAGGGCGGATAACTTCAACATCATCGTCATGAAGAATAACAAGTGATAGTTGATCCTTGCGCTATGTGGATTGACTTGATGGGGGCATCTTGCTTTCTTTAACATTTGATTTTCTCCTCTCCTGTTGTAGCTATTGGTCATGAACTGGGCGAGGCTTTTTGGTAAAGCTTTGGTTCAGGCAAAACTGTAGTGTTATGAAGGACAACAGCGATGCACTTGGGAGGTTTACTTACTGAAGGTTCATCTTTTCGTGGAAGCGTGAGTGGTTGTAAATATATGAAGCTGGTACTGTACTGATATAATTGTGGTTGCGCTTGAACCAGCTGTATTCGTGAATTTTCCGAATCGAAGAGTTGTGTGCTTTTTTCAGTTAGTAGGAAAGGTCACTCGATGCATTTCTGATGAAAAATGGCTTTGTATTATTATGAGAGCATGGAAAGCACCGGTGTGCTGGGCTCTTGGCGTAACTCTGGCTATGTCTGCTCCATTGGTGATGGCATCATCGGCAAACCTGGGTCCTGGTCCTGTCTGCGGAGTTGGTGTTGGTGGTGGCCATCTCCAAGACTCCAAGGCGTTGTCGCCGTCATCCGCAACCGCAAGGCGTCCAATTACAACAGAACAGATACAATTCTCACTGTACTAGGACCAACCACCGCAAAAGCTAGCGTGCTCACAGGTAACACACCACATAGATATACAAACAAATTCAGTCGGTCAGAACCGCCTCTTCTGCTGGGTAGGATACCCGGGGTTCTGCATACCCATCCCTTGATCAGCTTTCCTTCTCAACTGTTGCACACATCAAAAGCCAATCAAATGTTGTTACATTTGTCACAGGCCTTTTTCCAAGTAACATTACTTCCAAGGCAGCAGTTTTTACCTGATGCGGATGAGATTGGGCTCCAGCGCCCCTCTGCATTGGAATATTACCAGGATTCAGCCCAGCCATGCCTGCTTGCGGAGCTGCACCGAAGGCCGCCATGTTTGTACCACCCATTCTCGACATGCCGACCATGGGTTGTTGCATTTGCCTCGGAATGGGTCTCGGTACCACAGACTGGTTGCCAGGAGCTGCATTTCCTGATGGCTGACATACAAATGTACAACATTATAAAAATGCACCTCATAAAGCAACCCGAATCAATTCTGCAAGAAAATGTGCCAGCATGGAGTTGGGTTCCTTATAAATCACACTGGACCAAATCTTTGATGGCATGAAAACCATGTATCGACTTGTTTTGACCAATTGAATATGTCCTAACGCACCAGATGATATTTTTGCTGAAGGTAAAAAGAACTTAAATAATTGACCAAAAAAATGCATATACTGCATATCGCTTCCCAATACTAAGTAATACTAATAAGGCTTGGTAGAAAGGTGGCACAGGGACAGAACTCCATTACCGCTTGAGTTGGTTGAAGGCTTGTTGTTCCTTCAAAATCAGTTGTGGTATCAACTGGACGCACAGGATATTGCACAATTTTCTCTCCAGCCTGCGATGGTAAAAGTGCACTGACCAGAGAAAAATTTTAGACATCTTCATTTGTGGAGGAAATGTAATGCCAAATGTTTAAGAGTTGCAAGTTAGGGAAAGTATATTAAGACCCTGATTACATATAACTTACTTCCGTCCAGGCAGAGGATCCATTCGAAAGTACCTATCAACAGAAAAAGGTTGTTCAGAAGGGTTGGTGTACTAAATCATACTCCCTCCATTTAAAATTATAAGTCTTGGTCTGAGTGGGCAGAAATGATTAGGGAAGGTGGAAAACCAAGAGAAAGAAGAGTTCAAATGACCATGCCACCATACTAAAATATCTCGAGAATAGGTGTGGAGATGGTTAGTAAGATGCTTCTTATAAATGTGGGAGAGAGACGATGTAATAATTGTGGACACATAAAGAAAAAAAATCAATAACACGCAAGCCTTATATTTGGCAAAAAGATTGAAAAGACTCTGGGCCTTTCAAAAAGAAACAGAGCAAGAGGGAAGACTATAGCCTTACAAAAAGAAACAGAGGGAGTAATAAACAATAGCACCACAATGAAAGTAGTATTTCCTCAAGTTTTCAGCACTAAACCTTCATCCAAGCCACTAGAGATGAAAACATTTGGAAGTATAGCGAATCAAACTAAGGATTGCATATATTTATATTTTTCAAGTAAAATGTATAAGGTTCAGGATGCACAAATATTTATAAGGAAAAATTGACCGTTAGCCACTCTAAACAGATAGTCTTGACAATTTTACACCCTTTAAGTCACACCACTACCACCACCACTCCACCCCACCCCAAAAAATCAGCTTCAGCTGAGGACCATCAAGACCTCGTCCAAGTATCAAAACCTCGTGCAAATAAAGCATAACTGTTTTACTTGCATGGTTGCTAAACTAGATTCAGGGAAGCAATTAGAACTCCAGATCGCATTTGCTGTACACTGAGAACATAAGAAGTGTCCAACTAGGCAAAAAAGTAATAATGAATAAGTGGAGGTATGTAGTTACTTACTCATGTTCCAAAGCTTGCGCAGCTGTTATACGCTTTCGAGGATCATACCTGAAACAGGAATATAAGGTTATTAAAACAACATTTAGTGGTACAAAAGATGAATGTAAGAAATGATAATCAACCAAGGTTATGTTGGATTTATAGCAGGCCAAAAGGCCAGTTACATACTCGAGCATTTTTGAGAGAAGATCGAATGCAGGACTCTTCTGAGGCAAGTGAACAATATTATGAAGTCCTGTGTTCTCACTGCAAGGGAGAAACTATTTCCTCAAGGAAAGATAAATGCTATTTTCACAGGTTTTTAAAAGCAGCTTAACAATGCATGACATACTACTTATGCCCTTGAATGTGTTGCTGATCGTTTTGCCAGCATGGAAGATTAGCGAGGGTAGGCCACTTCTCAACGGTAGGATGACCTGGAGAGTAATTATGTTATTATACTACAAGAGCATATATTATCTCAGGAAGAGTACGCAATCAAACAGTCAGAATGAGAAATGAGTCATCCATACCTAAGACCTTAAAAATCTTGTCTAGTTGATCAAGCTACAAGACATGTGCAAATCAACTGTGAGATAGAAATAAATGGCAAATGAATGGCATACATAGCATGGATATTCTACAAGATGTAATACAGCAGGATATATAAAATGCAACAGCATAAAATTATCAAATGCCTATTAACTTTTAGGAAGGTTCCAAGTAAGAGTGATGTCTTTACTTGAAATTAAGCATGGCATAAAAAATGTAAAATGTCGCAATCTTAGTCTAGTAATTAAATCTGAACAAGGTAACGATAGCAATTACTTGAGTGTGAATGCCCATACTTGAAACGGGTTTGGAGTAGCTTTGGCTTCAACACCTTGGAACAGTGGTTTGAGTGTAAGCAATTCAGCAAAAATGCAACCAACTGCCCACATATCTAGAGTTGATTAAGGAAATAGCTGAAGTGAATGAAGCAAAAAAGATGGTCAAAAGATATCATTTCAATCTCCAGCAAGGATACCAACAGCACTTGTGTAGTGCTTTGCCCCAAGCAACAACTCTGGAGCCCGATACCAGATGGTAACAACAACCTGGAAATTATTGGTTAGCCATATACTTGTGGGTCTTGATAACACATTAAATGCTTCCGCAAAAAAGGAAAGGAACAGATGAGCACATGAAGGTTCATCACAAAAAAGAGGAAACAAGCAGTAGTTTTACAAATAACTACCATTTTTTTCCTCATATGCCTTGAAATAAACATAAGACAGCAGCAAACGTGCTAATGGGCATACAGATGGATGTACTAACCCCGTTATCACTTAATGGCTTTAGTGGAGCTTGATATATCCTAGCAAGTCCAAAATCAGCAATCTTTATAATTCCATGCTCTTCTCCTTCTCCCATGACCTATTGGGGCACATCATCCTAATCCGGTGAGCCAGGAAAAGCAAGATTGACAGAGTTGTACATCAAAATGTAGCATATGACAACATACCAGTATATTAGAAGGCTTGAGATCTCGATGGATAATCCAGTTACTGAGGAAGAGAAATCAATTGTTAGATTTCTTTTTGGAGACAAAATCAGAATAGGCTAGGATCCCAGCAAAAAAAGTTCCATGTGCTAGGTTAGGGTCCAGTTTTACATATCACTCATCATGACAACTTAGAAGTAAACGATACCTATGGAGATAGTTGAGACCATTGAGCAGTTGCCAGAGCAAAGATTTGACTGTGTAGGGATTTATGGGGAGGTTAAGCTTCTCTCTGTGATGCCTGATAATCTCCTGTGATATGTTTAATAGGTTCATTAGCTGTTAACGAGTAACAAATAATTACAGTAGAGAAGAGAGAAGATTGGAGATGGGCGTTGCTGCTTACATAGAGATCGTGCTCGGCGTAATCGAAGGCGAGGTAGAGGGACATGTCGGCGTGGTTGATGTGAACATTGACGAGCTTGACAACATTCTCGTGGTTGATCTCACGCAGAAGCTGCAAGAGGGGAAGATTAGGGTTTGGTACCGTGTGGCAGGGAGGAGTAAAGCGGGATGTCCCTGAGGAAGCTAGGTACCATGATCTCTCTGATGGCGGTGGGCGAGACACCGTCGCCCTCCTTGGACTGCTTGAACTTCTTGATGGCGATGGGAGAGCCACGGCGGCCAACGCCAGCGGCAGCGTGGGGATGCGATTGTTTGAGGCGAGCGAGGAAGACGAGGCCGTAGGTCCCCTCGCCAATCTTGCCCACTAGTTCGTATTGCTGCAGCCATGCGGGCCGGTTCGTCCCACCTCCCACGCGGCCGTCACCCATAGCCGCTGCCGCCCGCCGCCTTCGGAGAAGAAAGGAAAAGGGGGAACAAGATCCAGCCGAAGCCGGCCAGGGGCAAGGGGCGTTTACTCCTACACGGAGGCGTAAAGGCAAAATACGCTCACAGTTGAAAGGTCCAAACTAGTATCGTCTTAAATTTGGTGTAAATTTTCATTCAAAATTCATGGGAGAATTGCAACATTGGGAAAAAAAATGGATATACCTCAAAATAAGAAAGCTACTATTTGTTACATCCAAAATGAATTTATATTGACCAAAGCTGAATCTAATGAATGAGACACACCTCAACATTTTGGTGCTAGAAATTAAGGCAAATTTGGCCTTATACATAAGAGGGGAAAAAAGAAGAAGAAGAAGCTACTGTTCATTGCATGTAAAATTAGTATACGCTTATCAGGTTGAATTTAATGAAGGTAATAAGGAAATACACCTCAACACTATCTTAATGCTAAAATTAAGGTTTGTATGTTTTCAGAACCACAGTCCATTCATTTTTTGGACAATCATTTGATGGCCTAGAACATCCATCCCATCATATCAGCAGCGAAGCACACCTGGAAAAAATGTGCGGGTCAAAATTTCATGTCTACTTCTTGGACGGAAAGAGGAGCTCGAGCCAACAACCAAACTATTAAAAAAAAAAAGACGAAGTGAGCGTACCACTGGTTAGGTTAGGTCCTGGTAGTGGAATCAGTTTAACAGGGTAAATCGTATATTTCATATGGATGATTATATTTATGATTAATTATTCTTTTAGGGGTAGATAACATATCCGTACAAAGCATACCCTAGATCCACGGATAGCATAAAGTGTCTGAAATCCCATTAAACCTCACCGGATGATTATTTGGCAGTCTCCTATACCGTTTTCTTTTATTAAAAAAAAAAAGCAATACTCAATGCCGTACACGATTATTTGCGGGTTGCCAACCGAAGTTTGAATTTCAATGTTCAGCTAAATCCGCTATGAGTCACATTGTTTGATGAAATTTTGGATTAAATTTATCACATAAATATTTTAAATACCTGCATTGAAAAATATATTAAGAAAATATTTTTTTCACATTGAGAAGGGTGATGAACGGTGTCCAAATATATTCAATATTAGACTCGTTGCGGAGCACACGTCGAATGGAAGATAATGACCTTAATAGAATTTTAATATAACTAGCACATATGCCTGTGTGTTGCAACATGCCTGTGTGTTGCAACAGGAAAAAAAGTTTTGGATCACTGTACATTATACTCCTTCCATAGTTTTGATTTAGTTTTTTTTGTGTAATTTGATACGGATTATGGATGATATTTTCCACGATTGGGTTTCTAATCGATCTTTGATTTTGTGATTTCCCCGTTGTACGTGATTAGGATTTTGATTCGATCTCTGATTTTTTTTCCTTTGACCAGCGTACGCGATGAACACATCGCGCGTGCGGGGACGCAGGGCGTCGCTCGGTCGGACTTACGGATGAAATTTTTTTTATAGTTCTTCAGTTTGTTATGCAACCCCTGGGAGAGAGAGGAGGAAGGGAGAGAAGAGTGAAAAGAGGGGAGTGATGAGTGATGACGTGCTCCTATTGTATTTTTTTTATTTTTAATCGGATACTCCTTATTTTTTTTAACTTTTTATGTCACATCAACGCCACGTTGGCACTACATTAGCCCAAACCGCATTAGAATCTTATTTGTACTGGTTTTAGAAGTTGAGGGACGTGTCATATCTGGTATTGTGGTTTAGGGACGAATTTCAGATTCGGGGACAACTCATGTTGTGTTCGGGAGGTGGATTTTGGAACTCCACCTCCTCGCAAGGAAAACGTGGTAGTTTATTAATATATAATTAATTAAGTATTAGCAAAAAATAATTTAAAAATAGATTAATATGTTTTTGAAGCAACTTTTGTATAGATAATTTTTGCGAAAAATACATCGTTTAGTAGCTTGAGAAGGAAAGAACTTAGCCTTAAGGGACCTAAACTGAACCTATTCCGTGCGGAGCTTACAGCGGCCTATGAGGCAGCCCAATTGTGTGGCGCCCTGGGAATGGCGGCCCGACTCGGGAGAAGCCACAGCTGTCCGAGTTGATCGACAGTCCCCATTGATCCGGACCTATATAAAAGTTCGGCAGAAATAACCCTAACCCTAAAATCATTTCCTCTACTCCCTCTTTCTCTCAAAACGATGGCGCCGGCGGCACCTCTCCCTTCTGCTGCAGTAGCGCCGCTCCCCTTCTTCCTCTCCCACCGGCGGCGGTGGCGCCTCTCCCCCTCCATCGCGGCAGCGCCGCTCCCCTTCTCCCTCCCCCACCGGCGGCGGCGCCGCTCCCCCTCCCCCACCCCCATCGACGACGGCGCCGCTCCCCCTCCTCCTCCCACAGTGGCGGGCAGCAGCAGGCGACGGTGCCCTCCACCCCCATCAGCGGCGGCGCCGCTCCCTGATACGGCAACGGGGGTTCCCGATCTTTCGATGAGAGGAGGATAACTTCGATTTGGGGGAGGAGATGACGTTGGCGGTCCGACTACAACTACCACAGGGGTGCTGCGCCTTAGCAACCGGTACACCTACTCCACTTTGTTGCTGTTCTTGCCGTGCCAAGACCAACCTTGAACCTGCAAGCAATCGAAGAACAAGCAAGAACAAGTTGACAAGGAAACAGCTCACGGCACTTGTCAAATGATAAAACTGAATCACACGAAGGTGGGGTTCTGAATACAAGTATCCGAGTGGTCTAGCCGACACACGCGAGTACAAGGAAGTAGCTGAAGCTAAACTTGCATCTAAACAAAACCCAAAATGCAAAATGGTGGCTGCTAGGTGTTTATATAGGTGGTAGAATGACCAGGAGAGGAGGTGGGAACAAACCCTAGTTTTTGTGGACCCCTAATGGGCTATAAAGATACAAGGCCCAAGCCCATGTTTCTTGTGCAAAAACTATTTTGGTCATTGTGAGCAGCATCGGTCAAATCTGATGGTGAGGCCGAACATTGCTGAAAGTATACGACGTGATCTTTCCAACAAGTACTCATTTGCCCCCATTGTCCTCCGGAGTGAAGAGCATTGACTTTATCAAAGTAGCGCTGCCTAGTGTTGTCTGCGATCTGGTTCTTCCCCCATATTCCTAACAACAAGTAGATCACAACAACCAGTTAGTAGCACCCAATTCTGTGGAGAACTTGTATAAATAGCAGCTAGGAATGACTTTACCTGATAATTAAGTTCACGGGCTCGAGCTCTAGTCATTGGTCCTTGTTGTGCAATAGGCATGGTTGTATCGTTGGAAGGAATGTCCTCATCATCCTCCCCTTCTTGCATTTGAGTCGTCCTCGACTCAGGCTCATCTTCTTCTCCAAATATGGCTTTAAATCTGCAATGTTAAATGTGGGGCTAACCCCAAAATCTGCAGGCAACTCAAGCTTGTATGCATTATCATTAACTTAGATTTTCTAGGTAACAACTTAGATTTTCTCAAATTAGGGAACCTATCTTTTCTCAAATGCAGCCAAACCAAATCACCGGGTTCAAAAGTAACATGTTTCTTTCCTTTGCTTCCAGCAAGTTTATACTTAGTATTCATGCGCTCTATGTTCTCCTTAGTGGTCTCATGCAGTTTTAACATCAATTCAGCACGTTGTTTTGCATCAAAGTTCACCCTCTCTGAAGTTGGAAGGGGTAAAAGATCAATAGGGGCACGGGGCAAAAGGCCATAGACAATCTCAAAAGGGCACTTCTTAGTAGTAGAATGTTGTGAACGATTATAAGCAAACTCAACATGAGGCAAACATTCTTCCCACATTTTAATATTCTTTTTCAAAACAGCCCTAAGCATTGTAGATAAAGTTCTATTCACAACCTCAGTTTGTCCATCAGTTTGAGGATGACAAGTAGTAGAAAATAAAAGTTTAGTCCCCAACTTAGCCCACAAGGTTCTCCAAAAATGACTAAGGAATTTTGCATCCCGATCAGAAACTATGGTGTTTGGCACTCCATGCAAGCGAACGATCTCACGAAAGAACAAATCTGCAACATGTGTAGCATCATCACTCTTATGACATGGTATGAAATGCGCCATTTTAGAAAATTTGTCTACAACAACAAAGACACTATCCCTCCCCTTCTTTGTTCTAGGCAGTCCTAAAACAAAGTCCATAGAAATATCCTCCCAAGGCACACTAGGGACAGGCAGAGGCATATACAAACCATGAGGGTTAAGGTGTGACTTAGCTTTTTGGCATGTTGTGCAGCGAGCAACGAACCTCTCCACATCTCTCCTCATCTTGGGCCAAAAGAAATGATCAGCGAGGATATCCTCTGTCTTCTTCACACCGAAGTGTCCCATCAGCCCTCCTCCATGCGCCTCCTGCAACAATAACATACGTACGGAGCTAGCTGGAATGCATAGCTTATTAGCTCTAAACACAAACCCATTGGTGAGAACGAATTTGTTCCAAGTCTTTCCCTCCTTGCAATTCAACAACACATCTTTAAAGTCATCATCGTGTGCATATTGCTCTTTAATTGTTTCCAAGCCAAAAATCTTGAAGTCAAGTTGGGAAAGCATTGTGTAACGTCTAGACAAAGCATCAGCAATTACATTTTCTTTTCCCTTCTTGTGTTTGATGACATATGGAAAAGATTCAATAAATTCAACCCATTTGGCATACCTACGGTTCAGTTTTGCTTGACTCCGAATGTGTTTCAAAGACTCATGATCAGAGTGTATAACAAATTCTTTGGGCCATAAATAATGTTGCCATGTTTCCAAAGTTCGCACTAGAGCAAATAATTCCTTATCATAAGTAGAATAATTCAAACTAGGTCCACTCAATTTCTCGCTGAAATATGCTATAGGTTTACCTTCTTGTAACAACACACCACCCAAACCAATCCCACTAGCATCATATTCAAGCTCAAAAGTTTTATTGAAATCAGGAAGTTGGAGCAAAGGTGCGTGTGTTAACTTATCTTTTAAAGTGTCGAATGCATTCATTTGTGCAGCAGCCCAAGTGAATGTCACATTCCTCTTGGTAAGCTCATGTAGTGGGGCTGCAATGGTGCTGAAATCCTTCACAAAGCGGCGGTAGAACCCAGCAAGTCCTAGAAAGCTTCTCACTTGTGTGACCGATGTTGGAACCGGCCAGCTATGTATGGCTTCAACCTTGGCATGATCTACTTCAATTCCCTGCGGAGTCACAACATAGCCAAGAAAAGAAAGTCGATCTGTGCAAAATGTGCATTTCTCAAGGTTACCAAATAAACGTGCATTACGTAGAGCATCAAATACAGCACGCAAATGATCATGATGATCCTCTATTGATCTGCTATATATAAGAATGTCATCAAAATATACCACCACAAATCTGCCAATGAAAGCACGTAAAACTTCATTCATTAATCTCATGAAAGTGCTGGGCGCATTAGTGAGACCAAAGGGCATCACTAACCACTCATATAGGCCGAACTTAGTTTTAAAAGCTGTTTTCCATTCATCTCCTAACTTCATGCGAATTTGGTGGTAACCACTACGTAAATCAATTTTAGAGAACAGAAGTGAACCACTCAATTCATCAAGCATATCATCTAGCCTAGGGATAGGATGACGATATCTGATTGTGATGTTGTTAATTGCTCTACAGTCCACACACATGCGCCATGAGCCATCTTTCTTAGGAACTAAAAGCACGGGAACAGCACAAGGGCTAAGAGACTCACGCACATACCCCTTGTCGAGTAATTCTTGTACTTGACGCTGAATCTCCCTTGTTTCCTCTGGGTTTGTCCTGTATGATGCACGGTTTGGCAAGGAGGCCCCAGGAATGAGGTCAATCTGGTGCTCAATCCCTCGAATTGGTGGCAGCCCCGGTGGCACCTCCTTTGGAAAGACATCGGTGTACTCCTGCAAAAGGTTAGTGACCGGAGAAGGCAACGAAATAGGAGTATCGTCAAGTGAAAATAAAGTTTCTTTGCAAACCAAAGCATAGCACACAGCATTGTTAGTGTCAACTTCGTCCAAGTCAGATTTTGTTGCAATGAAACAAGATCCCTTAAGCTTAATCTCATTTTTACTATTATGAACATATTTGGTGGGTTTCTTCTATGCTTCTCAAGTTCATTAGCCACAATCTGGTCCTCGCTCCTAGTTTGCTCCTGATTTTTTTGTTTGCTAGCTCTAGCAAGTTCATCCTTTAAAATAGCTTCAGGAGACATAGGATGTAACACAAGTTTTTTGCCATTATGCACAAAAGAGTACTGATTTGTTTTGCCAAAGTGTAAAGAATCCTTATCAAACTGCCATGGCCTACCTAATAACATAGAACACGCTTGCATAGGCACAACATCACAATTGATTGAGTCATGATAAGAACCAATGGAAAAATGCACTCTTACCAATCGTGTTACCTTTACCTTGCCGCTGCTATTAAGCCATTGTATATAGTAGGGCTGCGGGTGTGGCTGCGTGCTCAATGCAAGTTTCTCCACCATTTCTGCACTAGCCAAATTATTGCAGCTTCCTCCATCTATGATCACGCGGCAAGAGCGTTCCTTGATCACACACTTGTTTGAAACAAGATGTGGCGCTGATTTTGTTCAACCCTCTCCATCTGCGCACTTAGCACGCGCTGCACCACTAGGCTCTCATAGTGCTCCGCAGCTTCAGCTCCAATGTGTTCTTCATCTTGATGGGACGCGTCACCTTCTCCTGCATTGTTAGCTGCAAGCAAAGCATAGGTTTCTTCATCTAAATCACTAGCAGAGGAGTACCCACCATCAGCTCTCACGATCATTACACGTGTGCTTGGGCAGTCCTTGCGCACGTGACCAAAGCCCTTGCAGCGTAGGCACTGAATATCCCTTGTCCTTCCTGATGATGCCACTGATGATGAGCTCTTAGAAGGTATGGCAACAACCCCTCTTGTTGGTTCACTCGGGCATGGTGTAGAGATTGTTGTGGAGGGACGCAACTTGTTGCTTGAGGACGATGGTGCCGCTGCTCGAGTTGTCGGTGCAGCAGTATTGGAAGGTGTCCAAGAGCTAGCACGACCTGCAGAAATGTTAGTCCTGAAGCTAGCTCTTCGTCCCTGCACTTCCCTTTCAGCTTTACAAGCAAGATGAAACAAACGATTAATTGAATTATATTCTTTGTAAGCTAGAATGTCCTGAATTTCTCGGTTTAGCCCACCCATGAATCTAGCCATACCAGCATCGTCATTTTCTACCAAACCACAACGGAGCATTCCTGTTTGTAATGCTTGATAATACTCTTCAACAGATTTGTTTCCTTGTCTAAGTTGTTGCAATTTATGCAGCAAATCACGTGCATGATATGAAGGAACAAATCTAGCTCGCATGATTCTTTTCATAGCATCCCAGGTTTGGGGAGTGTTATTTGGATTGGAACGAACAAATTCACTCCACCAAATGGATGCAAAATCAGTAAACTCACTAGTAGCAGCCCTAACACGTTTATTCTCAGGAAAATCATGACAAGCAAATTTCTGATCAATAGCTAACTCCCAAGTAAGATATGCATCAGGGTCATATTTTCCATCAAAGCAAGGAATGGTAAACTTGATCTTTCTTAAAGAATCGTCATTATCACGTACCTCCCGCCGTGGTGGAGCGCCCATGCCATGGCGCGGGCGGCGCTGTTGTCGTTGTGGACGACCAAGTACCTCCTCATCAAGCTCAGTGTCAGCTGCGTAGTCCACTTCTTCCCTTGCTGTGACGCTGCTGATAGCATCATGGCTAATGTGGTGGCGCCTAGCTAGCCCATCATGACCACCTTGGCCCATCCTCTCCAACGTGTTCAAGATACCTGCAAGAGAAGTATTCACATCCGCAAGGGACCTCTCTAATGTGGAAAGCTTAGAGTTGGTGTTAATTTGAGCAGCCTCCAATTGACCAAGGCGATCATTGGCGACCCTAACATCCTCATCAAGTCCTTCAGCATGCTCCCTCACTTGGCGCTCAAAATGTTGTATGATGCCCTTTGTACGTGGTGAATGTTGAGGGTGCTCCCCGGAACCTCCTCACATGGTTAATAGGGAGCAAACAATTCACAAGAAATATGTCCTATCAACTATTGGAACTATGTGTTGTCCAACTCCATTTCTCCCACACTTGTCCAAACGAGTTCTTACATGTTCTTACTTTGCTATGGAGAAGGCGTTGGCTACCAGCAAGAACAGCAACAATGGTTAGCAGTACCGGAGCCGACAACAAGCACAATTCTCTGATGTAGTAGATAAAAACTTGTGGAGCTATAGGTGGCTCCAAGAATATCAAGGCACAGCTAGAACCACATTAATCAAAGTAAGTTGAATAATTGCTCAAAGATGGTATCGTGTTGATCCTAGGTGAAACCCTGTTAGAGACGCGAGCCTAGTCACAAGCGTAGCCACTGAAAATAGCACCAAAGAACACAAACAAAACAGCAACAACAACTTCCTCTCTTCTCTTGTTTTTTTTTCACCTCTGTTTTTTTCTTTCCTTTTTCCTCTTTTCTCTTTTTTTTGGTACAGCTAGTTGAAAGCTGAATTTTTTTTCAATAAATTTCGAAATTACTCAAAACAGCAGCAACAACTTCTTCTCTTTTGATTCAGTCAACAAGTCAACACAAAGGAGTAAAGATGAGCTGGTTGGAGTTACTTGGTTCAGCCAACAAGTCAAAAAAAGAGAGCACTCAAATGCTTCCTTGGGAAGGGCTGATTCACTTCACAAAGCTGCAAAAGGGTTGGCTGTTGGTGGAGGCAGCAATAAATGGATTTGGGGGTGGCTGATGTAGTGATGAGGGTGCTGCAGGTGGTAATGGACGAAAATTTGTGGGGATGAAGGTGGGTTTCGTGGTGGAAATGGTGGTGATGGTGCAGCAAAAAAATCAGGTGGTTTTTGTGGTGACAAAAACGTGAGCAGAACCCGAAACTCTAACGGACTAAACTACTAGAACCAGCACTCAACCAACAATGCAACCAAGAACTCAACATGCAAAGATTAAGTAGAATAGCAAAGGCTCAACTTGTTTTGGTGATTTTGGATCTGACCTATTTTTGTGGTTTTTATGGGCTGTAGGTAAAAATAAAGGATGGTTAAAATCTCTCACCGAGCAACTTGAGCTCTGATACCATTTGATACAGCAACGGGGGTTCCCGATCTTTCGATGAGAGGAGGATAACTTCGATTTGGGGGAGGAGATGACGTTGGCGGTCCGACTACAATTACCACAGGGGTGCTGCGCCTTAGCAACCGGTACACCAACTCCACTTTGTTGCTGTTCTTGCCGTGCCAAGAACAACCTTGAACCTGCAAGCAATCGAAGAACAAGTAAGAATAAGTTGACAAGGAAACAGCTCACGGCACTTGTCAAATGATAAAACTGAATCACACGAAGGTGGGGTTCTGAATACAAGTATCCGGGTGGTCTAGCCGACACACGCGAGTACAAGGAAGTAGCTGAAGCTAAACTTGCATCTAAACAAAACCCAAAATGCAAAATGGTGGCTGCTAGGTGTTTATATAGGTGGTAGAATGACCAGGAGAGGAGGTGGGAACAAACCCTAGTTTTTGTGGACCCCTAATGGGCTATAAAGATACAAGGCCCAAGCCCATGTTTCTTGTGCAAAAACTATTTTGGTCATTGAGAGCAGCCTCGGTCAAATCTGATGGTGAGGCCGGACATTGCTGAAAGTATACGACGTGATCTTTCCAACAAGTACTCATTTGCCCCCATTGTCCTCCGGAGTGAAGAGCATTGACTTTATCAAAGTAGCGCTGCCTAGTGTTGTCTGCGATCTGGTTCTTCCCCCATATTCCTAACAACAAGTAGATCACAACAACCAGTTAGTAGCACCCAATTCTGAGGAGAACTTGTATAAATAGCAGCTAGGAATGACTTTACCTGATAATTAAGTTCACGGGCTCGAGCTCTAGTCATTGGTCCTTGTTGTGCAATAGGCATGGTTGTATCGTTGGAAGGGATGTCCTCATCACTCCCCCTCCCCTCCCGCAGTGGCGGGTGGCGGCAGGCAACGGTGCCCTCTCTTTCGGCGGGAGGGGAGGCGGCGGCAGGGGTGATGCCCTCCCGTTCGCTGGATCCAGTGGGAGGGGAGGCAACGGCATCCCGGATCCAGCGGGAGGGAAGGGAGGGGATGGTGGCCCGGCGTCCTAGCAGCAGTGGCGCCCTCCCCTCCGCCAGATCCAGCGAGAGGGGAGCCGTCGGTGACCCGGCGTCCCTACGACGGCGGTGGCGGTTCGGCGGCGATGGCGGCACCCTCCCTTTCTGGCATCGGTGTTTTTGTGCTTGTGATGTTCTTGTATTATCGTTTGTTGTTGATGAATAGTATTGTTTTCTTTAGGATTTGTGTTCACATTTGATGCGGACTCCCATTAAGCGTCTTATATTGTCGTTGTTTGTTGATGAATAGTAGTGTTTTCTTTAGGATTTGGATCCAAATTTGATGCGGACTCCCATTAAGCGTCAAATTAAATTGGACTTTTTTTTTGTTTTTATTTTTTTCACTTATTTTGTTATTTCGGACGACGGAAACGTTTTCAATTTTTTAAGTAAGTAGAGATATACCGTTGATGAAATACAAGCTTGTAAAGGAAAGAGGTGAACTAATACAAACAAACAGCACATACGAAGATTGGTTTGCTGCCATTATCTCCAAATGTATCGATGCAACTTATATGAGGTGTGGGGTCCACCGTCATTTAGCCATGCTAATCAGGATTATCTCCACTACGTGTCCACGTACACTCAAATTTTATCCACAGGTAGGTTTTATCTGCAGATAAATTCATCTTGCGCTGGAAGTTCGGAGAGATTAGGCGAGGCCGTTGCCGCCGTCGCTGCCTATATAAGGCGCAGATCCCCTCTGCTCACGGGACGCTGAAGACGCCAAAGAGGCACCCACCTATTATTTTCATCCATTCCATCTCTCTGGTGACTAGTAGATTAGGATCAACGCCGCTGCGAAGAAGATAAACACCGCAGCCAGCCGGTATCCTTTGTTAAGCCGATTCCGTCATCGACAACATGCCGCTGATCAAGACATTTGCACTGGATAGCGAGCACACTGAATAAATATTAATTTTCTAGATTAAACGTAGTAGATATCTGATTCTCATTGGTGATCGGAACATCTACGTGTTTTTAATCTATGATGTTAAAGCTAGATCGATGAGAGCCAAAACACGACTATTATCAGACTGCTCTTATACAATATAACGGTGTTATGCTAGTCTGGTCCTCATTGGTGATCAGACTAGCTGAGTACTACTTGATATTTGCTATGGTGAAAACTAGACATGCGGCTCTCATTGGAGATCGGATCGTCTATTTGATACTATGAGAACAACAGTACTAGATACGTCCGGCCCTCATCGGTGATCAGACTGTCTAGGTGTTGCTTTTTAATTAAAAAATATAGACCCATGCATGCGCACGGGAGCAATTCTTGATTATAGCCGAGCATTGATGAGGCATGTCACTATATTATTAATACATCAAACATATAGGAATAGATACACGTCACTAGGTTCCAACGAGGTAAAAGTAACACTACGTCCATATCTAATAAAGGTTAGCATATATGACTGGACACCGATGAGGTAAAAGTCACCCCTTTATTATGGTACCTTATCCACGCATGGATGTGGCGATAATATATTGTTACCGGGTTTGGCGAAGCAAAACCACCCATATTACCCTCCACCGTTAAATTTGCACCAACTTCAACCTTCGGCGAATAATGAATTTTGAAGATGACGATCACAAGCGCAACTTAATCGGAGGTATTTCATAGGCTCATCCTATAGATGTAATTAACCAGTAACCTCATTGCTAGGCGTCAGGAATCAGCGGACTACAACAATCTCTAGTCAGCATATTTTTCCATTAAATATTCTCGTGAAGGCAAAAGACGAACTTCTGCGGGAGCCTCCTATGTATTTTGTAAATATTCATGTTAATGAATCATGATTAATAAAATACATGGTTTTCCTATTTATATTGGTTCGTTTTTTTGTTTTCATCAAACACACGTATTCTCCTAGGATTAGATGGATCCTAGGTAGACTACACGTACGGGCATGTCTGCTTCCCGCTGACTGCACACACAGAAGAATAGGTCTATCCAATCTCTTTGTTAGAGAGCAAGGCTAATAATATAGTCAGTGCTAGTTTTATAGATCTTTACAATCTACCTCTCAGCTTATTTATATAGTGGTTAGCTCTTAACTATAAATTTATGGTTTATTTGTCTCTCTCACAAATTTTCTTGGTTCCTGTGACTCACTTCTTCTCTCTCCTCTTCTCTCTCATTCAACTCAGTATTCAGTCTTTATTAAAGTATACTATTATACTCACTCTTAGAGCGACTAGGAATAAAGCAATGAATAAACAATAAATGCTCACTTCCTGCCCCTGCAGTAACCACTGTGAGAAAAGGTAATCCAGATCGTCTGCGATACTACATATGCAATACTGCTCTCACTGATATGTGTGAAATTTCATCGAACTATACCAGAGAAGATGAATCCACCCAATAGAGGTGGAATTTTTTTATTTTTATATATTTTTTTAATATTTACAGAAATATTATAGCGCCGAAAAATATTATAAAAGTAGACCCTGCCGCCCTTGCATAGGGCGGTAAGCTGACGTGGTACACGGCGCCGTGTGAGCTTTCACGGTATCGTGTGCGCGTTTGACTGCTCTGCCCCTTGCCGCCCTGCGGCAAGGTGGGTAATTTTCATTTGGCCCCTAGCCGGCCAGCCTTAGGTTTTAAAAAGTCTAATTGGGGTCCCTTGCCGCCCTAGGCAAGGGCGGCAAGGTGGGCCACCCCACTTCTCCCCCCTAATTGATTTTAATTTTGTTTTTACAATAAATTAAACTTTGTTGATTACATTTAAAGAGTTCTTTGTTGATAAATATTGTGGACGATTTTTTGCAAATTTTATTGAAGTCGGTTGTTTTGCAATTCCTATTTTAAATAAGAGTTGATGTTGTAACTTATTTGTGTTATTAATGTACGAAAATGATAATGGACTATCATAGTCTCGGTCGCAGAAACAGTATATATACTGAAACAAGGATAATTATATCACGTAAATAAGTAGTAGTCCAATTTAAACAGGATACATCTGATTCTATTGCGGTTACATAGATGAGAATAGATTAGAACTAGAAGGGTTGTAGGGCAAGAGTTGAACATGACGAGGATATAGTAATGGGACAACGAAACAGGACATTACATATTTGAGTAAAATAAGTTGTCCGATAATAGCTAATCCCTACGTGAGGATCCCTCTCCCCTCTCGAACTGCGCTTTTTTGAACCTATATTCCTCTAGCAATTCAGGCTGCACCACACGGAATTTTGGATCTCTTATAACCTTTGTGGTGTCTATCCATTGTTTGTATGGACATCTTCTTGGACCTTCCTAGGAGAAACGAATAGATGTGAAGCGAACAAAGTTAGTGAATGTTGTGATAAAATAGGATTCATGGTAATGAAAATATTTTTACCATAAAATCACGGTCTAGAATATTTGGGCAAACAAAGCACCGCTGACCCAAAGTACTAGGCTTTTTAGAACGGAGAACCGTACAACGATCACCGCATATGCAGTTTGGACGGGCTTCCCATGAAGGGAATGCCATCGTTAGCACCCGCCAGTCGCACTGTTGTTCACGACATTGGCAATCATAAGCTTCCTTTCTCTGCAAATATTGCTCAGTACTTTCTGATGAGAAATACCAGCGTTGTTCTTGTAAACAGGTGGTCATGTCGAGAACTGGAGTTTCTGTATCGACCCATTCGATGTATCGACAAGCCGTAGCGCGGGTCTAACAAATAGAGTAGGATGAAGAGTAAACAATCGCACATCCTTCATGTGTATAAGCATAGTCGACAAGAGTGAAATACCTCTTGGTCATAGTTAGGGCACCTAAAAAAGCGCCTTCCTCGTAGGACTGGATCCCGTGCAGCCATTAGTTGGCATCGGTCACCGCAAAGGCAGAGAGGCCGCTGGCACCAAGGTGGAAATAGGTATGCACATGGATCGCTACGCCAGTTGGGATCCTCAACGCCCCGGCGTCCAGCCATTGCCGAAAGCTGGCAGGATGAAGGGTTGTGCTAGCTCTTGTTGGAGGCCTTAGATGAAGAAATCTTGTGTTACGGCGCTCGTTATATAGGCACCAAAATCGCAGTGATAATCTTCACATGTGTACATCCCTGCTGCCCTTTTAAAGGGCGGCATGCCGCCGAAAGTAGATTGGACGGCATGACGCTGAAAGTAAGATTGGACGTATGCGGATGTATACCCTGCCGCCCTTTAAAAGGGCGGCATGACGCCGAAAGTAAGATTGGACGGCATGACGCCGAAAGTAAGATTGGACGTATGTGGATGTATACCCTGCCGCCCTTTTAAAGGGCAGCATGACGCCGAAAGTAAGAATGGACGTGTGCCGATTTGACATGGAAGATTTTACGTTTGAGAAAGTGTAAGGGCGTTAGTAGCGATTCCGCAGTCGTACTTCACGCGAATAAATGAGGCTGCATCGGTGTAGCCGAAAGTATTCGTGCATGCGGTGAAAGGTATCGTGCTTTGTAAAAAGTAACGGCGAAGTCTATGAAAGCAAACCTCGAATACGAACAATGTACTAAGTCTACAAGCATGGAGTACTAGCACGTCAAGAAAATAACAAAACATAAGTCTACTCTACTGGCCCTGCCCCGCACCACGACCACGCTTGGTCCTCCGAGCCTGCGCTCGCACGTGGTCCTGGGAGTACGTGAAGCGATCGGGTGGGACAGCCCGGGTAGCACGGGTGTCTGGGTGCGGAGTGGAGGGCAACTGCTCCTGCGTATGCACCGGCGGTGCGCCTCCTAGCTGCGAGGGATCGAGGACGTCCTCTGTCGACTCGTCCAAGTCGAAGTCGCTGAGGTCGAAGTGCGTGGCGAAAGCCCACCCGTGCTCCAACGATGCCCCGCTAGGAGCCTGCCACGACGTGCCGGTTGCCTGTGACGAAGTCCCGGCGTCCTGCCAGAACAACGCAGACTGCGAGGCCGACGCACCTGCCTGAGACGATGACCCTGCAGCCTGCCAGGAGTGGGTGGCCTGCGTCGTCCCGAACTGAGGGAAGCCTATACATAAATTGCATATCAATTGATTGTCGATATAATATTAATTTTAAAACTTGTGGGGGCATGTACAAATAAATATTGAATATACGTACCTCCGAAGGGAAGGGGTGTCGGCCTAGGAACATGCGTAGCTTGACGAGGAGCAAGCGGCCAGGGTCGAACCTGGGGTGCTGCGTCTGCCTGAGCAACGTCGGCAGCCCGACAGGAGAGCGCACGGAGAATCGAGCGCATCGAGTCCCGTATCCGCGTGTACGTCGATAGGTGCTCATCTGCGCTCACCTCAATCCCCGCACCTAACCGTTGGATCGCCGTTGATGCATCAACGACGACCCTGTTGCACTCAACGACCTGCACGGTACATTTGTACGTAAATACTCGTAACACTGGACTAACAAAAAGGCTTAAAAGGAGTTGGTGCGATGCAGGGTACTCACAGCACAAGCGAAGTCCTGGTCGCGGTGCCTGGCGTAGAGGTCTGTCACGCTCGCAACATGGGCCTGTAGCTCCCTGGGAGCGTAGGTGACCCTAGTACAGGTGCGTGGCTGGTACCAGCCTAGGTATGCCTGGTACCCCTCCTCCGTGTGTGGCTCTCCCGTGTGGTCCACGACATCCTCGGTTGCGAGCAACCAGTCGTCGACAAAAGGGGCCAGCTTGGCGAGCCAGTTGCCAGCTGACTGCTGACCCTTGCGCGAGTACCTGCAAATTAATGTATTGTATTAGTGTGAATTAAAAAATCCAAGTTATTGTGTAGAGGTGGTTGTTAATGCAACATATTGAAGCAAAGTTAAGTCACTTACCGGTGAACGGCAGCTGTGACGCCCGTCTGAAACGGTACTGGAAAGGACTGACGGAAGCCGAACTGGCGCATCACGCGGTAGGCTGCGTGAGGCTCGACACAGATGTCGAAAACCATCGGAACCCTAGTCATCCAGTACGCCTGGTCCCTAGTGCAGAGTGTGGACAGGCCTAACGGCACACGGTAGTGGGTAGCTGCGGCACTATAGGGCTCCCACACTACGTCGGTCGGCAGAAGGCGGTCGAACTCCGTAACAAACTCCGCGTACGACCGCTTAACTTGGACGTGAGCCCATCGGCGCTGCAAGACAACACGCTCGATGTGATGTACGATGAACATAACAATAGTACTCTAATATCAACCTTGGTTGTGACATACCTGACGCCGGCACCACACAGTACCCATTGTTGGGTAGTCGATCTCCGGCCTGTTCTCGTACAGCGATGCCTCGTACGGGTGGTGGTCCACAACGGGCCGGCCGATCGCAATCCTCTCAGCCGCCCAAAGAGAAATAAAGAGAGGGCACCCACCGAATATCGCCCCGGGGTCTGTCTTGGTGCAAGCCTCACAAAGACCACGGTACTGAGCCGCGAGCAATGCGGAACCCCAGCTCCACTGAGGCACCTCGCCAGGCGCGGCGTCGGCGATGGTCCTGGCGTAGTGCACGAGACCCTTGTCGACCGTGTGCGCGTGTCCTCCACAGAACATTACCCACCGAAATAGCCAGAGCAGGTACGCCTCCAAACAACGGCTGAAGGAGTACTCGTCGGCCTCAACCTGTAGCTGGTCGACCTGCAAGCATTGGATGAAATGTTAGGCAACTTATGAGTTACGTAAGTAGTACGGTACTCATTTCAGGTAGAGAAAAACTCACGGTGAACTGAAGCAGCCACCTCTTCGTAGGCCTGGTGTTGCGGTGCTGCTGCAACGGCTCGAGCGGGAGGCCTGGTGCGCGCTGAACGGGTCGAAACGTGCCGTCAGATCGTCCCTCCAGTTCGCACCCGTGTCAACTGGCCCGACAGCGTCTCCTGCGAGCGGTAGCCCCAACAAGTACGACACGTCCTGTAGGGTGGGGGCTACCTCACCGCACAGCAGGTGAAAAGTGTGGGTCTCAGGCCTCCACCGGTCGGCCAAAGCTGCTAGTAGTGACCTATCCGCATCCCAGCGTGTGGCCGCCTCGTCGTCACCGGTGGCGGCCTCCACAAGCCGACACAACGGTAGGAGGCCGGCCTCACGCAACCTGCAAAATCAAATTCATATGTCATTTACATCAGTAACGCAGTGAAAAGATATGAAAAATGTATAAAGTGTAGTAATTAACACATGAAATCCATACCTCCCGACGAAGGAGTCGTGAACCAGAAGTCGCTCGCGTGACGACCGTGGCCGGAACGTCCCAAGCTGAGCCCCCTCCACTGCAGTAAGGTAAGAACGGTGGCGCTGATCTATCGACGGATCCAACAACTCAGGTGTGCGCTGACGCGCAATCTCTGCAAAAAAGATGTGTTACGTGTTAGGGCATGTAAGAAGTTAATAATATAATCGTGAAAACAAGTTATGTAAAACCGAAGAAAACGTAAAGTAATATCGTAAAGTACATGTTATTTACAACATAACTTACACAATAATGGGGCACATAACAAGGATGAAAAACAGGAAACAAAATTACAAGTCACGAGACATAAAGATATTACATGGCAAATTCTAACAAGTGGTTCGAAACACAACACAATGCCATAACATCGCTAAGTTCGAACGAAATTACAAGCCACCGAACATAAAGACATTACAAGCCACGTAACATAAAGACATTACAATCCACGTAACATAAAGACATTACAAATCCATGAAATTACAAGCGAACCTTTTCCAACATATAACGCACGAACTACACAACGTAACCGGACGTTCCACGAGGACGTCTAGGACGGGGTCGCCTTGAAGTAGTGCCTTCACCCGTAGGGCGAGCTCCATCTGCTGCTGATCCTGATAGTCCTGCCACCGCCGCACTTGGTTTTTCCTTATCTTTATGACAATATTTGTAGGTGTGGCCACGTTCATCGCATTTGCTGCACTGCTTCACCCTGCCAGCCTCGGACTCGTCCATATCGTTGCGGATGCGATGAGTCTTCCTTCTTCCAGCCTTGTCTCGGAGTTTCGATGGATCAGGAATATTTATTATCAGATCGTTCATCTGTGTGAACTCCCCAACTCTACCAAAGCCATAAATCTCGCCACTCCATGTGTGATATATTGCTTGCTTAGAGAAGTATTGCGACACATATACTCCATCTTTGATGCCACACTGCGATGCTGCAGCAATGACATGGGTGCATGGCCTGTGGAGCAGCTTCGGCTTTCTACATGAACAATGACATGTGTCGTCGGCTTTGAGAACACATTCCTGCTTTACTCTCTTGCGGTAGATACCCCTGCCTGCCTTATCGTGACAGAGTACCTCAAACTTGTGTTGTTGGGTACCTTGAAGTAGAGGTTGATGTTTCATGGCCTTCGTACGCCACTCTGCTAGCTTTTTCTCCATCAAGGTGCCAAAAACAATGTTGTTGTTCGGTATGGAGGGAAGAACTGCTTGGAACCGCTCCCGGAAATACCTACATGTCCCATGTAAAATGAACTCCACTATACCAACTAGTGGAAGTCCACGAACACCGCGCATCACCCAATTGTAAACTTCCGCTAAATTTGTTGTCATTATACCATATCTAGCACCACCTGTGTCATAAGCCTTGGCCCATTTCTCTTTTGGCTCATTCTCAATCCAATGAGAGAATTTCCGAATCTGCTCTCCAGTTCTCCTAACCAATGTTGGACTATCTGTTAGGAGAGCTCCGAGTGCTTGCGGAGGGTCCGGAACAGCGCTCGCTGGTCTCGCTGCACGCTGATCACTGCATTTTGCTGTCAACTCGTCCAACCTCTTCCAAAGCTCATTGAATTTCTTCTCCTGGTTCTGATTGCATAGCCTCTTGAACATATTCATCAGCTCCTTGTTCTTGAATTGCTTGAAGAAATTAGCTCCCATATGGCGCATGCACCACCTACTCTGTACATCATCCCACTCACCAGGGTATCCTCTATCCATACTCCCAAATTTTAACTCTTCTATCGCTCGAAGCATACCAGCGTGCCTGTCATGTATTAGGCACACATTGGGCCTCGTACCAACAATTTCTTTTTTAACCAGATGGAGGAACCAGTACCAGCTATCGGTGTTCTCACTCTCGACAAAAGCAAATGCCAAGGGCAATACCTGATTGTTCCCATCTACTCTAATTGTTGTTAGTATCTGGCCCCTGTACTTCCCGGTCAAGAATGTTCCATCAATGCAAAGAACTGGACGACAGTGCACAAATGCCATCTTGCATGCATGTAGAGCTAAGAAGGCTCTTTGCAGCACAGTCTTGCCAGGATGATCAATTGAAGGGAATGTCTTGATTGCACAAGAGCTCCCAGGGTTTCTTTGTTGGATAACAGATAGCAAACGCGGCAAATTGTCATATGAGGCTTCATAAGTTCAAAATCTCATCTCGATTATTTTCTGTTTTACCCTCCACGCCTTAGCATAGCTAATAGTATACTTGAATTTATGTTCGATATGACGGATTATTGACTTAGGTTCATATGTCAGATTGTCTACGACGTGCGCATACATCTCAGATGCAACAAATGCACATGTAATATTCCTGTGGTATTTCTGAACACCAGGAAGATAACATGTATGCTTGGTAACGACTGACACTGTCCAATAATCCTTCCATTTTCCCTTATAAGCATGCACTCTCCAGGGACACCCGTCTTTTTTGTTAACACACCTAACTTCATATTGTGACCGGTTCGACTTGGCAACCCAAAACTCTCTTTGCAGTGACACTGCAAAATGTTTCACCGCCTCCTTCATGTCTTCTCCATCACCATACCTTGCTCTCTTAATAACCTCATTCTCTTTGTACTCCCATCTAACATTTTCCCCTTCAGATACGACCAGACCAGAAAAATCATCATTAGCCCATTCAGCTAGATTAATATTGCTCTCCTCATCATCTGACGAATTATCTTCCTCTACACACTCGTTGTCAGAATCCTCTCTTTCCATTTCGTCCACAATGGCTTCGACAGTCTCCCCCTCGTCAGCCACTCCACCAGGTTGCGTGCCTACTAGAGGTACTACGACATCTTCTTCTAATGTGTTGACTTCATCCACTCCAGTCTCATTCACTTTAGCACTTGGCCCCTCGCCATCATCCATGTTCATCTCCACATTTGGATCCTTCGGATGAACATATGGAAGCATAGCTAGAGGCCACCCGCGTTGCAATGCATTCTCCACATACCATCTCCACATCCGAGAGTTTTGAACTGGCATTAGTTCCCAATAAAAACCCTCAGTTGCCCGACTTACTACAACATGGATTGTAATATCAGCGGTCTGTGGATCAACTCCCAAGCCCCTCATCAACTATTTTTTAATAGAAGTTACACTTCTCTCAGCTGGTCTATCAATTTCCCTTGGTGTTACAATAAATTCTGATAGATCTACCCCACTCAGCCCGTAACGGACGTTTCCTTGACCATGATATAGTTGAAATATAAGTTTACTGGACATATCTGTAAGTAAATCACTATGTCACTATTTTACGTAATAAACGAGTACAACATAATATCCTGTTTCAAATGTACCACAATTTTTATGTATGCTACTGTAATGCTACTCACAAATATTTAAAACTACAAATCTAATTACTATAATTACTACAGATCTACTAATTTACCTACATCTGACAATACAAAGTGCTACAGTGCCCATACTATAATCCTAGATCAAATAATGCATTTAATTAAAAATAGTTCTACGGAAATATAACTAAAATCTATTTAATATCATACATTTAATCAGGTATATGATCTAGAAATATTAAATCACTATGTCACTATTTTACGTAATAAACGAGTACAACGTAATATCTACCACAATTTTTAAGTATGCTACTGTTATGCTACTCACAAATATTTAAAACTACAAATCTAGTTACTATAATTACTACATATATACTGATTTACCTACATCTGATAATACAAAATGCTACAGTTCCCCTACTAAAACCCTAGATCATATAATGCATTTATTTAAAATTAGTTCTACAGAAATATAACTAAAACCTATTTAATATTATACATTTAATCATGTATATGATCTAGAAATATTACCTGAAATCGAAGTTCAAACCGGCAGGACTTCGCCTCTTCTTCTCTTCTCCTCCCCTTCTCCCACTGTGCAGAGGTGAGAGGAATAGAGAGAGCAGCAAATGAGTTGCTTTGCTGGGCGGCAGGTCTTATATAGGCACTGGAGCCTACCGCCCTAGCAGAGGGCGGCAAGGGTGGGCCTGCCGCCCAGCCAGAGGGCGGCAAGGGGCCGCCTGCAAAATGGCAGGCCCCAGGTCGAGGAGCTGTGTCAATTTTACAGGCGGCCCCCCTGCCGATAGCTTGCCGCCCTCTGCCTGGGCGGCAAGGGGGCCGCCTACAAAATGGCAGGTCCACCCTAAACAGCCGTCGCGCGCGCGTGAGCCACGTCAGCTTGCCGCTCTCTGCCAGAGCGGTAGGGTCTATTTCTGCTATTTTTTTCAGCGCTATAATATTTCTGTAAATATTTAAAAAATATATAAAAATAAAAAAATATAGAGGTGCGGATCAGAAACCGGAGCCCACGCCTCCGATGCAGATGGGGACTTTGGGGGTGTTAAAAAGACTTTCTGCCATACTTAAAGCAAGCCGTTGACATTGCGTATTCGATGATTTGTGAGAACAACGAAGCTAGGCATGATTTTTTAAAAAATAAATAAACAAGAGTTACTCCACAAATAGAATGGGTGCAAGCGGTGTGAGTTGATATGGCATTCATGCGCAACTAATTATGTAGCGAGTTGTGTGCGGGCGATATTGACCTTGGATTGTTATTGTTACAACTGGATCCTAGTGGCTTGTTAATTAGTACCTTTTCCCTTAAACCTGGCCTATCGGAGGAGGAAGTAGAGAGAATCGACGGAAGTAGCTGTCGATTCTGATAGCGTGCAGTACGTGTTGTTGACAAGTGAAGCTCCCTTTTTTGGTGTTATATATAAGTTAGTAAACTAAGTTGGACTTTGCGAAAACGAAATGAATGGAGTTTTGTATAATCTGGTCGCCATCAGAGAAAACGACGAGTGTGTATAATATACTGTACTACTGTAGGCAGGAATATAGCTAGCGGAAGGCTGGGTCAAAAGAAGAGAAGATTCCGTGCTCAACTACCCAATTACTCCAAATTAAGCTTGCATCGCATCTATCAGTGGAGAAAGTATCTTGCTTGCATGGTCATTATACGTGTATAAATACGCGCCTAATAAGCTAAGCCTATAACGACACAGCTCTGATCTGGTAGCTAGCAGTGTGCGTGGTGTATATAGTAGTACATATCCATCCATCTGTTACAGTATAATTTTCCCATTTAGTTTGGATCGATCTCGGTCTGGTGGTCGATTGAAGCTGGCGATGGCGAGCGGCGTGTGCCCGCCTGCGGAGCTGGGGTTCGGGGCGGAGTACTATTCGGTGGTGAACGGGGTGTGTAGCCGCGCCGGCAGCTACTTCGGCGGAAAGCCGGTGCTCACGCAGGCCGTCGGGTACGCCGTCGTCCTCGGCTTCGGCGCCTTCTTCGCGCTCTTCACCTCCTTCCTGGTTAGTCCTCGTTGGTACCTCGATAGATCTCTATCTGTTTATAATTATAATACTAGATGACACCCCACACGTTACCACGGAAAATACATATACTTAAAACACAAAAATTTATATTTTAAAAATATAATAGTCTTTCATCTTAGAAACATGATTTTTATAATGCTATTATCCACATGGCGTGTCACTCTTCACATTCAAATGCACCAAATCATCATGTTTTCACATTTTCTGGTATTATATTCCAAATATAAGGTCTGTTGCGTGAGAATAATAATGAATTAATCAATCATCCGTTTTAAAATACGTCATATGTATTTTCATGTATAAATCATTCCTCAATTCAAAGCAGGCTATCTAATATTTTCACCTTTCTCAAAAAAAATTCTCCTTGAATAGTGGGTACATCCTTATTCATTTTATAATATTTTATTGTATGTAACTTTGCCCGTTAGGTTATATAAACAAATTAAATTAATTTGAAACATGCATAATGTCAACCAGCTACAATGGGGGCCAATCAATCCCCTGTTTTGAAATATTTTGCCTCTCAAGTTATGTCACATGTTATATATGTTATATAAGTATAAGTGGTTATGCGGTGTTACCGTTAGTTATTTAAATATGTTTGATATATGAACTGACCTTTCGATGTAAAACAGAGTGAAATAGAAAGAGAAATTCCAAATGTACGTACGGCGAGTTTTGTGCTGAAATCATGATGAACTTGTATTTTGGCCTAACCTAACATGCTATTGTTGAAAAGAATAACCTTTCTCTTGCAGGAGATAGAGCTCATCATTTTGTTTATGCTTATCCTTATCTATATGATTTATTAGAAAAAATAAATTATGACTAAAACTTTTATATACGTGTTTTTGACGATTTAAAAGCAAATCTATACCTATACCTAATTAAAAAATACGCAAGGCTTCCGGTGGATTTTCATCCATCCTCACACAATTTTTTTCATCCGCAAAATCCGAATCCAAGACGAAAAATCATACAGAGTTCGTATCAAATAATTATCATCATCACATAAAAACAACAATACAAAAAACACATACACAATCAACAAAACCAGCGGATCCGACCGAGGGGACGTCAGTGGTAGCGGGCAGATCCCCTTGACTGGATCCACCCGCGGGTGCCGCTGACATTGTCGCCGCCGCCGGATCCAAGGGAGAAGCCGCCGATGCCACCGGATCCGTGGGAGAATCTTCGGGCGGAGGGGGAGGGGGCAGAGGACCGCTGGATCCACCCACCGGAGACAGTGCTGCCGCCACCTTCACCGGATCTGCCCGCGGGAGCACCGATGCCACCGCCGCCATCGCCGCCGGAGAAGCTTGGGCGCAGAGGGTGAGGACGAGGGGGGTAGAGCACCGATGCCACCGCCGCCGCCGCCGCCGCGGGAGAAGCTTGGGCGCAGAGGGTGAGGACGAGGGGGGTAGAGAACCACTGGATCCGCCCGCCAGATCTGCCCACCGGAAACACATCCGCCGGGTTCGCCAGCGGGAGCCACCGACGCCACCACCACCGTCAGATCTGACCCGCTGGAGCCACTGACTTCATCGCCGTCGCCTCCTCTGCTCGCAGTAGGGGAGGGTGCCGCCGTAGCCACTCGCGGTGGGGAAGGGCACCGCCGTAGTCGCCGCCGCTCACGAGGAGAAGGCGCTGCCGCCGCGCTGTCTTCGCACCGTCGCCGCTGCTACTCGGTGGGGAAGGGCATCGCTGCCGCCGTGGCTTTCGCGCGCGAGAGAGAAAGGGGACCGGGGAAAAGATTTTTAGGGTTAGGGTTTAGGCTGCCGAATATATATCTAGGTCGAGATCAACCGGGACCGTCCATTAGATCGGACGGCCGCAGCTTCTTCCACGTCGGGTCGGGCTCCGTTCCAGGCCACCGCGCTATTGGGCCGCCCCATGGGCCGTGCATACGAAGCACATAAGAAGGCGCTATTGAGCCACGCTATTGGGCCGGGCTAAAACTAGTTTTTTTTTCTCTCACTGATTTTAAGTAGTTTTCTATTTTCAAAAATAGCATTAATACCATTTTAATTGTTTATGAATGTTTATTAATTTAATTCTAGCTAAATTTAACCAATGAGAAATTTGGCTACATGTTTATCATGATATAGATTTATTTTCATTATTCCTAATTGTATTTCTATATGGACTATAAACTCTCCTTTCAATATTCTTTTCTATTTCGAATTTTAATTATTTTTCTAAATTGTATTCCTATATGCACTCTAGCCTCTTTTGGAGAATATTCTAGACTCCTCTCCAATATAATTTAGTTTATAATTTATCATTTTTGTTATTCACTTATTTTTTAATTCCAAATTTCCTTTCCTTTTCTAAATTGTATTCAACAAAAAAAATTAAAAAATAGGAATACTTTATATTAATTTGTATTGTTTATATAGAAGAGATTAATGTATCCAGCTTAGGTAATTTTTTCCTTGCAAAAGATTTGTTCTATGCATGTGTCCGATTGAACACTATGTTTTTTCTAAAAATAAAATAAAATGAAAGAGTCCTTGTTTACAATGAGTTCTCCTTATTTTTTTTATTTTACTCCTAATTACTATGATAATTTCTGCATCACGAGAGTTAATGTAAATGCTATTTTTTCTATTACTTTACTAAGTTAATAGATAGATTACTATCATAACGTTAGTTTTTTCCGTTGCAACGCACGGGTATTTTCTAGTGATGTAAAATAAACTTAAAATAAACTTTTAAAATTTAAATTTTAACTTATAAGTACAAGCATGAACAAAAAAAAATGCGGCTGAGACACTCGTGCCACCCGTGCACCCGAGCTGATTGGATGGCCTAAAAAATTTATTGTCAAAAATTAAAGATGTGCCATCAAAAATTCTTGTCAAGAAATAAGATGTGCTTTGGAGGGGTAGGTGGATGGGGATGAACAGGAAGAGATCTGATGGCTGGCTGGAACCTAAACGGTGGAACAGTGAATATCCATGTGTGGCCAGGAGCGATGCCTCCATACGTACGTTGGACGGCTAGAAACACGTATAGGTTCATCGAACGGCCATCAAGCATGTGAACAGGGCAACAGTACCATGATTGCGTGGTGAGAGAAGCGATGCAGCGGCCTTACCTTACCGAAAACTAAAAACTTTATAGATGCTACGGATGGTCAGCACGTACGCCTTGAAAGGACCGATCGGACGGCTGGAAATAAGATGAACAGTGGAACAGTAGCCCGGTAGCGTGGCAAAGAGCGCTGCGTCTCCCCGTACTTCACCAAAAACTATAATCTTTATAGATAATAGATCGATTGCTGGCCGTTTCCTTGCTGCTAATGAATTTAATGGATCAACAATGAGAACGTACTAATAATTAACGGATTGGTTGGTGTTCATGAATATATATATCTGAATTACGTACGTACGTATAGGTGTGGCTTGAGAAGCGTTACGTCGGGTCGCAGCACACGTCGGAGTGGTTCAACACGGCGGGGCGCAGCGTCAAGACGGGTCTCATCGCCAGCGTCATCGTGTCGCAGGTACATTTTGATGAATTGATCGAGATCTGAAATGTGAAATCTGAAGATATTAATTGATGAAATGGAATGGGACAGTGGACTTGGGCGGCCACCATCCTTCAGAGCTCGAACGTGGCATGGCAGTACGGGGTGAGCGGGCCATTCTGGTACGCGAGCGGCGCCACCATCCAGGTGCTCCTCTTCGGCGTGATGGCCATCGAGATCAAGCGCAAGGCTCCCAACGCCCACACCGTCTGCGAGATCGTCCGCGCCCGATG
Source organism: Oryza punctata (assembly GCA_000573905.2). Taxonomy (NCBI): domain Eukaryota; kingdom Viridiplantae; phylum Streptophyta; class Magnoliopsida; order Poales; family Poaceae; genus Oryza; species Oryza punctata. The sequence goes on from CM002497.2 coordinate 27,833,617, forward strand.
GGGCACCGCCGCCCACCTCGTCTTCCTCACTTTCTGCCTCATCACCAACGTCATCGTCACCGCCATGCTCCTTCTCGGTGGCTCCGCCGTCGTCAACGCCCTCACCGGAGTCAACATCTACGCCGCCAGCTTCCTCATCCCGCTCGGCGTCGTCGTCTACACCCTCGCCGGCGGACTCAAGGCCACCTTCCTCGCCAGCTACATCCACTCCGTCGTCGTCCACGCCGTCCTCGTCGTCTTCGTCTTCCTCGTCTACACCTCCAGCGCCAAACTCGGCAGCCCGCGCGTGGTGTACGACCGCCTCATGGCCGTCGCCAGCGCCGCGCGCGACTGCTCCGCCGACCTCTCGCGCAACGGCCAGGCGTGCGGCCCCGTCGCGGGCAACTTCAAGGGCTCCTACCTCACCATGCTCAGCTCGGGGGGACTCGTCTTCGGCATCATCAACATCGTCGGCAACTTCGGCACGGTCTTCGTCGACAACGTACGTATCGTATTACTATTACCAGTAGTTAATTTAGTCGCATCGATCACTTGCTAATTAATACATCCATTCGATCCCAGGGCTACTGGATGAGCGCCATCGCCGCCCGCCCATCCTCCACGCACAAGGGCTACCTGCTGGGCGGCCTCGTCTGGTTCGCCGTGCCCTTCTCGCTCGCCACGTCGCTCGGCCTCGGCGCGCTCGCCCTCGACCTCCCGCTCACCGCCGCCGAGGCAGCCAAGGGCCTCGTGCCCCCGGCCACCGCAACTGCGCTCATGGGCAAGTCCGGCTCCGTCCTGCTACTCACCATGCTCTTCATGGCCGTCACATCCGCGGGCTCCGCCGAGCTGGTGGCCGTCTCCTCCCTCTGCACCTACGACATCTACCGGACCTACCTCAACCCGGGCGCCTCCGGCAAGCAGATACTCCGCGTCTCCAGGGCCGTCGTGCTCGCCTTCGGCTGCTTCATGGGCGTCCTCGCCGTGGTGCTCAACGTCGCCGGGGTGTCCCTCGGGTGGATGTACCTGGCCATGGGAGTCATTGTGGGATCCGCAGTCATCCCGATCGCCCTTCTGCTGCTGTGGAGCAAGGCCAACGCGGTGGGCGCCATGGCCGGCGCGGTGTCCGGGTGCGCGCTGGGCGTCGCCGTGTGGCTGACGGTGGCCAAGGTGCAGTACGGCCGCGTGAACCTGGACACGACAGGTCGGAACGCGCCGATGCTGGCGGGCAACCTGGTGTCCATCCTGGTGGGCGGGGCGGTGCACGCGGCGTGCAGCCTGGTGCGGCCGCAGCACTACGACTGGGGGAGCAGCCGGGAGATCACCACGGTGGAGAGCGTGGCGACCGACAGCGCGCTGGACGAGGAGCTCAAGGAGGAGCGCCTGGTGCACGCCAAGCGGTGGATCGTGAGGTGGGGCCTGGTGTTCACCGGCGTCATCGTGGTGGCGTGGCCTGCGCTGTCGCTGCCGGCGAGGAGGTACAGCCTCGGCTACTTCACGCTGTGGGCTGCGGTGGCGATCGCGTGGGGGACGGTGGGGTCGGTGGTCATCATCCTTCTGCCGGTGGCGGAGAGCTGGACCACCATCACCAAGGTGTGCGCCGGCATGTTCACCAACGACGCTGTGTACGACCGCCTCGACGACGTCAACCTCCGCCTCCGCGCCATCATGGGCGCCATGCCCGAGGCTGAGAAGCGCTACCGCCAGCTGCACGACACGGAGATGCACCCTGCCGGAACCCATCCGGCAAACGACGACGACGACGACAGTAATAATCAGATGATGCACTCCTGATTCCATCTCATCATCCATCCATAGACTAATTAAGACTTCTACTACTATACTACTACTTATTATATACACATATATGGAGCCTAATTAAGAAAGAGTGTGCATCAGCAGCGTGTGCATGATAGTGAATACGTTTTGTGTATAACCGATGTTTCTCGTTCGTTTGTTTGTTGATAAGAAACAGGCAGCGTCAACTTCATCTTCTTATTGTTATTCCCTCTCTTAATGGGCCGCCAGCCTGGGTACCAATTGAGTTGTATGGGCTGCCTTTTTCCTTGCGAACATACAGGAAATAAGTTCACTTTGACTCCCTTAACAAGTGGCCTAATCTGCTTTATATTCCTGAACAACAATACCGGACATGTTATCCCCAACTATTAAAACCAATGCAATTTGAATCCTTCGGCGGTTTGGGAGGGTGGTTTCACTGACGTGGCGACTACATAATGGTGTTGACCTGATCTTCATCCTACGTGGCGTTGATGTGGAACTTATGTGATATTAGAATTAAAAAAATATGTGAGACCCATTTATCATTCAAAAAAACTATGAGACCCACACGTCATCCTCTCTTTCTCCCTCCCTTACTCCTCCCTCTCTCTCCCTTCTCTCTCTTTCTCTTTATCTCCCCATACTCCCCCTCGCTATAAGTGTACCATTATTTCGCTCCCTCATGAAGAGAAAATAGAAATAATTTCCACTTAATAGTCTCTTGTGTCATGCCTTGGATCAAGAGGCATGAGCATAATTGCTCAAACTCTCGCAGATGATGGTAGGGATTTTCTTAATCTAGTCCAGAAAAAGGTTTTTCCTAACCATGTTTATAAATTCGGGGCAAATCTCATAGCCAGATGTAAGAATAGGCTCTGATGAAGGAGATGCCTCATAAAATTCGCCCCTAGGAGCATATAATTGATAGATGGGTATGTGCTCAATGATAGAGAAGTGTATATAGAAAACTTCTCTAAGGATAGGTAGGGATAGAAAGAAAGAAAACTAAAAAGATACGAGGATGAACAAGGTTCGGAGATAAACAACAATCACTACCCGGTAACAGCGCTAGAAATGTGGCAACAACGCCAGAAATGCTTGTTGGTATTTTTTATGATCATAGATATAATCCGCAAGCGCACGGATATACCGTTGTAGCACTTCACCCGGGAGTATTGCAAGGTATCGAATTTCCACAGGGAATGAGTGTGTTTAGCTCTTCTTCAGGTTCAGACACAAGATAAATGTAGGCCAAAGGGTAGAGAGGATTTTCTAGAGTGGTACATGTCACGCCTAAAAATTCGCTAACCCGAATTTCAAGCAGACTCTGTCCAGGACCAGCCAGAGTACACAAACGACAAATTGATACACATATCCACGTCTAACAAAATTAATAAAAACAAAAGTCTTACATACGCAGTGGAAATAAATTATCAAATAATCTAAACTAAGATTTTCATTAAAGCATAGCATCCTCCATAACCACAGACATCCTCAACGTCCAGAACAGGCCTAATCTTCAAAATATTCATCATCCAAATAATTCTCTGTCTCTGAGGTTGGAAAAATTAAGCAAGACTGAGTACTACCCACCGTACTCAACAAGTCATACCAATAGAGAAGTATGATGCAAAGTAATATCAAAGGAATGGCTATAGGGTATTTGCATAAAAGCATCATTTAGAAAACATAATTTGAATCCAGTAAAACAATTGATATAAATTAATCAATATTAAACATCACTGCCCAACGCTAAACCACGTTGCAACAGGCCCAACCATACCACCTGAACTACATTAGTTCATTAAGTCATATTATTAGAATGGGACTAATCACGGTGAGCTGGTAGACCGCCCAATAACCGCGAGCACGGCTATTTGAATAGTTTTACTCTGATCAGAGATGTACAACTGTACCCACAAGATATAGCCTACAACACGTTACCATGCGCTGACATGTCACCACGACATACCGAAAAGAGATTGTGAGAGAACCCTTTGGATAACCCTCCTTAACCAAACATACTGACCTCAAGATTCACCCACACTCCTTAGAAAGACAGTGGGCAGCCCCCTCTCGTGTCTAGGTAAATCCGGAAGCAGCATAGACCAAAGCCAGGTCCATCCATACTCCATCACGCTCACCCTTGCCTTGGTACGTCGGCTAGGTTAAGTTACACTCCAAGTTCAGCTTGGAGCCCATGCTGGCATGTGGTTTGTACGGATATATCTTCCAGGGATTCCCGAGAACCGGTCCTTAATTGTCATGGGTACGACTGTCAAAACCATGCACCCACAACCCACAGTTTAAACATATTTTAGTTTAATTAAATCAATACCATGACGGTACATCATCATATAATTAAGGATTGGATTAGAATGAATCCCATAGTGTGCTAATTGATCTAAGCATGGCTAAGTATTCCTAAACCAATCATCTAGTCATTTTATAACCCAAGTTATCAATGGTACAAGGTAACAACGGGCTGAGTACAATAGGCATCCATCCCACATGACATTATAAAAGCAATGCAATTTAATAGAAAAGCGGGGATTTTGTAAAGCGGTTCAACATGATCAATGTTGTATGTATGACTTGCCTTGCTCTTGAACTTACGAAACTTCGGTGACCACTTCGTAATACACCGGAGCGTCGAAATTATCGGATTCTATACGACAAACAAAGCACACAAGCAATACAAGCAATAAGTCTACTAAAACAGCAAAAGAAACCAATTTTAATGAATTCTAGACATTTTAATGAATCCACAGAGACTTGAATGGATTAAAACGGAGCTCAGATGATTAAGATATGAATTTTAGAATATGAATTGTGTAATTACTATTAACCGAAAGTCCTTAATTAATTAATATGTTTTAACGCCCACGAACAGACTAGATTAACGGAAAACAAACTCCAGTTACCGAGCCTCACAGGTCAGTGACTCGATGAGTCAACCTGATAATCCCTGAGCTCCACTCGATATGCTCAAGGCTATGATTGGCCCGATCTTTTGGTGAGCTGAAGATAAATACGATTTGGGAGAAACGTTGATGACCCGACTACAACCGTACGAGATGTTGTTGTGTTGTGCCTTAGCGATCGATACACCTCTCCGTGGGTTGTTAATCTTGCCGGTGCAGATCAACCTTATTCCTGCAAGCAAATCGAAGAAACAAGCAAGAACAAGATAAAAGCAATCTGAATTGCACATAGGAATTGAATGCAAATGATAAGTTGGGGTTCCGTAACGAGCAAAATGGTGATCTAACCGATCACGGGATTACACGGCAAAGTAGCGAAGCTAAACTTTAATCTAAACAAAACCCAAGAAACCCTAAAGAGGTACCTAACTATTTAAAGGGGTGGGAGGATGACCAAGGGAGCCCTAGGGTCGTGCTCCACCTAATTGGGGCGCACCCCACATGGGCTCCACATGGGCCAGGGTCCCAGATGAAGTTACAAGCCCATAGGCATTATAGGTAACACAACACCTTGTTTCGGTAATTACAGCCAACTGATATGGAATTTGGAGATGAGGCTGGATCTGTTGGAAAGAGGACTCTGAGAGCTTTCCATCAAGTACTTATGGGCCAAAAACGGAGCTCGTATGCAGATTTGGTGGCCGTTTGAAGTCAACGTTGCTCCAGGTGGCCGAATTGGATTCCAGCACTTGGAGGACATGATCTTGATTTCTTCTTGTTGATCCATGATGTGAGCAATGATTGTATCAATGGTAGTCATGGTCACATCACAACCTACCGTGGCACGAGACCACGCAAACGGTCAACCGAACCGGTGAACTGAACCGGCGAACTGAACCGGCGGCTCAGAATGGCTTTAGGGCTTTAGAATGACTCGGTACGACCAAATCGACATGACACTACACCACACTACGTGCGAACGTATAAGGCAAACGGCTAGCAAGCGCATGCGGCATAGCCGGTAGGCAGAACCGGCGACACGGCAAGAGGCCAAAGCAGCAGCGACGGTGAGGCAAGCAGCGGCTGTGGCTCGGTTGGGCCGTGGCAAAGCGGCAGCGCAGCTAGGGTTAGGGCAGTGGCGCGGCAAAGCAGCGGCAGCGCAGCAAGGCAGCACGGCTGCGGCGGTGTGGCGGTGGCAGCGGCACATGGCGACAAGGGCCGACAGAGGCGGCACGCGCACGGCGGGGCGGCTAGCGAGCAGCAGCGGCGGCGGTAGAGGCCGGCGTCGGCGGGCACGGGCAGACACGGTGACTAGGGTAAAACACGCGGAGTAGATTAGATAGGTTAGATAGAAAACAAAGGAGATGATTATCACGGTGTCTTACCGGTGAGGGACAAGGGAGAAGAGGGGCTCACCGGAGAAGATGACGACGGCAGCCCGACACGGTGATGGGAAGGTGGCGCCGGCGCGGCTAGGGGAGGCGGCAGTGGCTAGGGGAGGCGCAGGGGGTGGCTAGGGCTTGGTAGAAAAAAAGAAAAGAGGAGGGGGTAAAGGGACTTATATAGGTGGTGTAGATTTTAGGTGGGGCCGGCGGTGTTGTGCAGATGGGAGAGGAGGGGGCGCACAGCAGGGGGAGGGGATGGGCAGCGCGCGATGGGGGAAAGGGGGAGGGGTAGTAGTCCGAGTAGGATGCGGTGCCAAAGAAGGAAAGGAGGGGAGGGGTTTTATACTGCCGTTTCGGGAAAGGGAAAGGAAACGGAATAGGATTAGGAGAGGGACTCAGTTCGCCAACACAATGCGAAACCGGAACGATAAAGGAGGTTAGCGGATACGACGAACCGCAGACGGGGAGTAAACTGGGAACAGTTCGCGACCAAAGTAGGGAGAGGAAAGAATTATTAATTTAAATCCTGATATTTTAATTTAATAGGGTTATTTCCTCTGCTCTGAATATTCAACTGTAAGTCCTGTTAATGGTTTGAAACAAAGAGAATTCGAAAAAAAAATTATCCCTCGCGATTCTGATTATTAGACACGTTGTTAATTAGGGTTTCCTCCTGGTTAGATAGAGTACTTTCTTTGAATGATTTATATATGAATTATGAACAACCGAAAGGGGAAAACTCCGGGTGTGACAGTACTGGGTCATTTAGAAAGCTTAATTTTAATCCTATCGCTACACTCCAGGCACTGGCTTGCTCGCTGCTACCAGAACTCGCTCTACTCCGTACCCGGACAGGGAGGACTACAGTGATCTCGAGGGCTGTCACACCTCTACACCAACCTCTAACGAACTGTGGGATACGCAGCAAACACTGATAATTAACTACTTAGACACCATGTCTATGCAATTAATTACTACTTTAGTATTTATAACTCACCAAAGTAATCACTATCTATTAATGAGTAATTGTGAACAATGATCCCGCAAGCTAAATAGGAACTAACTAAGAAGAATACCACACAAGATAAATCTCAATTACTTAATTAAGATATTATCAATTAGATCAAAGTAATTGACAATGTACAAAAGGAATTAGAGGAAAATACCGACAACTTCGGAATTCCTCCAAATCTTTCTCCCTCACTCTCTCCCTATTCTAAGTCTACATAAAGAATACAAAGAGCCTCTTGTAATTTAGCTCAAACTTGGTGTGTGTTGAAATGAAGGACTTGAGCTCCTTTTATAACTGAGCTATGATGGCTGTCAGCGCCAATACTGGTCACAACCGCTATAGCGAGGTCGGTAGTAACCGCCTAAAGGCGGTTGTGGCTGGGCCGGGCCAGGCCTGGTTCGGCTGAACCCAGGGGTCGGTGGACCCCTGGCCAAGCACTTCCTCTTGGACTATGGTAGGGAGTTCCTTAGCTCATTTGTTTGGTAAATGGGCCCAATTATAGGTTTGTTTAATTCTTCTCCTTCTTTATGTATATTTTGTCTCAACTTTGATGGTTTGTCACCTGCATTCAAATATACACCAACGCTTATGGAAATCGTGAGAATTAAACCCTACCACTATGTTGCATATTTTATCTTTTCCTATTTATGCATGTATTGATGGTGTAAATTTGGCAGTTAACAACCGTCAACATTCTCCACAGTAACCCCTGAGACCTTCTCAGTCGAAAAGATAATCTTCTCCCGAGCTAAATCACCAAAATCCGAGTGCTTCAATCATCTTCGTCATGGTATCCCAAGTGCTTTTACCAAATCATGAGGCTGTGAAGGGCTGGAAAAATTTAAGAATAATAAAGAATATATACTTAGGTGCATCGACTAGATGCCCCCGACTATGTGTTTAGTTGGACAAACTAAGCATATAGTCATGGAATAAATAATTTAACCATTCGAGTGGTTTTTATTATATAGCATGCATACCCTAAGCAAAATGCGTCTTAAAATAATCGTATAGCAAATAACTTTGACAACAAAGTCTGTTGCATAACGAATATAAGGCACCAATTTTATATTGTGCGCATATTGTCAAAACAAATATACTCAAGTCCCTATAAGACACACAATTTCACTAGTCCTAAAAATATATGGCATTTGTGGTATAAGATCCGAGTAAAATAACACGCATAAATGGATTTACCAATCGCCTGTAAATGACCAACACATAATCAGCCTAAGCCATGATATTGGTGTTTAAATAAAAGTGCACACTTACGTGGCAAAAAAGCATCGATATTGCTTTATAGACCCAAACATTACCTTGACTTATACATATATAAAATAGTCAGCGGGGCATCTATATAAAGCTTCCTGTGTTTGTCACTTTTTAAATTGCATTGTACCAAGTCCTAAAAAGTTGTGTAACAGCTGTATAAAAGGATTTTAAGGTATTGGGCACTTGAACACTTGCATATTGCCAAGACAAATATGCTTAAGTCCCTAGAGACACGCGACAAGCCACACCTGGAATATGGGCTGCAAACATATTGGGATTAGGCTCGAAATATGCCCACCGGTACCCTTAAAATATGACGTGTATAGCATGCCTATTAATCTGCTCCCGAATGATAAATTTCCCGAGTAATGTAGACTGAGTGCATCTCATCTGAGCAGCTTCTAATCTAAGTGGTTATCCCGCATGGGATGTACCAAAGTAGATGTGATAATCAAATCATGACTGGTGCAAGTACTCAGCCGATGGCCCTCTTGGGGAATAATAATTGGTCCAATCTTTGAGCGCAGGAAATGAGCTCATGACCATGAATCCATATAGTATGTATCTAGAAAAAGTTCAGATTGAAGGTATGATCCTTGTGCTTGAGCTGGTAAGCCCCTAAGCATGTAGCTTGTCCTTCTATCGTAATCGAAATTGTCCATTGACGGTAGCTGATGCAGTCGGCATGGAGATGGGATGACCAATGTGGAGATGATATCGCTCATCACAGGTGACGTAGATGTCAGTGGTGGAGACGAAGTTGCCCATTAGCGGTGATGGAGAAATCCACTGATCGTGAAGATGAAGAAAATAGTCGGCGACGACAGACGTGACCAACGGTAATGACGACTAACTATAGCAGAGATGGTCGGCTGTGAAGACGAAGTTGCCCATCAATAGCACAAGAGTAGGCACGGCCGAAGAGGCATAGCAGGATGTTGATGAAGATGAATATGTCGGTGATCCAGTCAGATTTTAGTGTTGACGAAGCTCACACTCCTGAAGTAAAGAACCTGCTTGACATTAGTTGACCGGAGATGAAAACGCCAATGGAAAAGATGTTGGTAATGATGTCAGTGACAATAATCCATCAAACAGTTGAGAAGATGTCGAAGCTCGAGTAGTTTCCTTGACGCTAATGCATGCATGACGAAGATTAATGCAATGCCTGTTGATTTATGATTATGGCAGTAGAAATTGGTATTGTAGCTATCGTAGATGCTTCACTTGGAGGAAAGGAAAGTAAGTGTTGTTGTCCAACTTGTTGAATCTGAGTTGATTGGTTGAAAACTCCATACTCCAAGACATGTAGATTAAATCTTGAACTTGAGACTTGAGAAATTTGGGGTCGATTGTGGCAGCGTCCAGATGCCAAAATTGCATGTGAAATAATTGGAGTTGCAGCACGAGATTGTGTATGATAATCTAATACTTGATGAGCCGAAAGATCTGTCTAATGTGATGGATATAACAAATCTATGTAAAACAATTGTAGAGATATATCGGCTAAGATAGAAGATCAGACCTAATCGAAACAGTCAGACCTAATCGAAACAGTCCCAACTAAACCGATACGTCTCTAAACACAATGCAATTAAAATAAAATTAAAATATCATGTAGGCAAATATATCAACCGAACCAGAGCGATCCAAGAGATCGAAGCGATGCAGCCTTGAACAACACTAATGTAGCCGATATATTCACCAAGGCTGGCGGAACGTAGAACTTACCCCTTCGCCATAGATCGAAAGCCGATGCAGCCCGGCATCAGGTGACAAGTTCCACCGGTTGATAAATAAAAACCTCGGAAAGAGGGTGGTGATGCGCCGAGAGTAGTTGTATTAATCGATAGATATCTTACAATAACCTGGGTGTACATATTTATACCCATGTGTAGATACTAGTACTTAGTGGACATAATACAAACTTTCCTAAAGATAAAAGTAAAAACATAAGACATTAAACACACTTTCCTAAAGATAAAGGAAACTTACATACTCTTCCTAATTAATAGATAAACTGGTATGCCGTTTTCTCCTTGAACTCGGTCTCTTCTGGATAATTTTTTTAATTGATTAATTTCCTTAACCGAATCTACCAGGAATCCGACTATTGATGACATGATAATTCCCATCGGCCGATTCTAAGACGCTGAAGCCGATAATGACTCTAAGCCGATGATGACTCCAGGTTTACCAAATTTTGGCGTTAACAACATCTTCCCTTCCTTTCGTTATTGTTCATGCACAAATTGAAGCGATTTGCGAAACTGGTTGGAATTCGTGGGGAAATTTTACTGCTGATTGAAAGGTAAACTTTTGTGTGCTTCACTACTCGTGTAAGGATATGGATTTTCATCCCTCGACGGGATGTCCCCTCGTTGTTTTCATGTCATCTAAATAATTATCAAAGAAATTGAAAAAAATTGATAATATAGATTAATATGAAATATACCACTCCATAAACATGGAAGGCCAAATTTTGACTTCTACAAGTTACAAAAAAGAACAAATTAAACTAAAAATAGTTATCGTATATTCGCAGCTTTTTTATTTTTTTACAGCTTGTAGAAGTTGAATTTTAATTTGCATGTTTATGGATTGATATATTTCATATTAATCTATCTTACCATTTTTTTTAAAATTTTTATTGACTACTTAGGTGACATAGACGAAACGAGGGTATATCCCCTTGAGGGATGAAAACACTTTTTCCTTGTGTAATGTGAGATTGTGTGAAAACTATTTGTTACTGGTACTAGCATGCGGCACTCGAAGGGGAGAGGAGGAGAGACAAGGGAGAGAAAGGGTAGAGGAAGAAGGGAAGGAAAAATAGAGGATCACATGTGGGTCTCACACTATTTTTTTAATGAAAAATGAGTCTCACATATTTTTTTTTAATTCTAATGCTACATGAGTACCACGTAGAACCAAGATCAGGTTAATATGGTCATGTAGTTGCCACATCATCGAAACCGGTCTCCAAAACCATCGAAAAAATTAAATTACACCGGTTTTAGTAGTTAGGGTTAACGATCAGATATACAAATCAGATTCGGCCATTTGGTTATGGGAGTCAAAGTGAATTTATTCCAAGATACATGGGCCGGTTCTATCTCTCTCTGTTAGAGGCAGAACAGCCCATCATTTGTTCGATCCAATTCCCATCCTTGTTCCTCTCTGATCCGGAGTTCCGGACGGCGGCTGCAGCGTAGAGAGATGGGGAGGCGTCACGGCGGCGGCGGCGGCCGTGGAGGCCGAGGCCGCGGAGGAGGCGAGGAGGATGACCTGCATCTGCACAAGGCCGCGCGGTCAGGAGATTTGGCGGCGGCGGAGTCGCTGTGCGAGGCCAACCCTCTCGCCCTCAACTCCAGAGATCGCCTCTCTCGCACCCCGTAAGAAGAAGATTCCTTTACCTTACCTTACCTTCCCTTCCTCCGACCTATCGTACGGAGTACTTATTTTCCCCCCTGTCACCTGAGTAAATTTTAGCGAAACCTAGGTCTTTGGGATGGAAGCTATACACCACTTTGTGTATTACTTGCTGTTGTTGCGAATAATTCATAACTCCGTTTATCTGCTGATTCATCATACTCTGTGTATCTGCTCTGCTGATTCATCATGCCCTTGATCCTTGCAACATATCGCCAGTATACCAGTACTACTTTTTATTTGGCAGCCCATCAACTGCTGTTGCAACTTGCAAGGCCTGCTGTACTGTATCCCCATGATTTATGTTACTAATATCAGGTTCATTATTGTGGAATTTGTTTTGCCTTCCCATAGCTTAAACTTTCTAAAAGCAGCCCACTACACAGTTAAAACTTATCTTTGTCTCAAATATAAATAATTGCACATAGCACTGTGGTTGTTGTCATGGATCAGGATCCTCTACCTTCGAAGTCACGTGACTGTCACTGACATTGGGCCCAATAGACTCTGGACCCACGTGTCAATGATAAAGGCATAGTCACGTGACTGTCACTGAAATTGGGCCCGAGACCCTAGATCCACATGTCAATGATAAAGGCATGGTGACTCCGAAGGTAGAGGATCTCAATCTGTCATGCACGGATCAGAATCTCAACCCCATCAGCCAGTGTTCAATTCTCTGCAGCCACACCATTGTTTCACCTGGTCTGGTGTCCAACATTTTTTCTCCTGTGTGTAAGATAGTTTAAGCTTTCGTTAATCTACAGTTGTGCTTTTTATCTCTCCGTTCATACCTTCTTCCTAGTAGGCTACTACATGGTTGTTCCTCAAGTTTTCTTCTGATTTTTTTTTTTTTGGGGGGGGGGGGGGGGTTAACAGGCTGTTTTGTTTCATCTGTCGCTTTTTCAACAACTAGAAACAACTGAGTGCATCACTTGTGTTGATTTACGTGAGCAGAATCCATAACTGCTGCATCAGTATTATCACTTGTGCTTCTGCCTTATGAGTGTATCATATTATATGAGATATGAATGTGATAAGCTTGCTCAAGCTCTATCAATTTTCTTGGTTTTGGTTATCTCCTTGACGTGATGTTTCTTTGTTCATTTAGACTCCATTTGGCAGCATGGGCTGGGCATGTTGAGCTTGTGAAGTGCCTTTGCAAGCACAAAGCTGATGTTGGAGCTGCAGCTATGGATGACACCGCTGCGATCCATTTTGCCTCCCAGAAAGGCCATGTAGAGGTTGTCCGAGAGCTGCTGGCGTCTGGTGCCTCTGTGAAAGCAAAGAACAGGAAAGGCTTCACTGCGTTGCACTTTGCTTCGCAGAACTCCCACCTGGAGCTTGTGAAGTATTTAGTCAAGAAAGGTGCAGACATCGCCGCAAAGACAAAAGGGGGGCAGACGGCTCTACATGTTGCAGAGAAGGATGATGTTCGTGCTTTCCTGAAAGAATGTGAGCAGTCATTGAAGAAGGGAGGTGAGCTGCCATCGGAGAAGAAGGATGATTCTGTGTCGACTATTGCTGAGAAGCCTGACGATGACAAGTCCTCGGGTGAGGCTACAAAAGACGAAGATGAGGCGGGGTTTGGCGAGAAGAGGAAAAGCGGTGGCATTGCTGCTGCCCCGAGGTCGCCGGAACTGAAAAAAGTCAAAGTTTCACTTGGGCATCTAGTAAGTGCAAATGACATGGACGAAGACGAAGAGGAAGAGGAAGAAGCTGACTAGACTACTGTAGGACGCGAGAATGCAATTTGATGGCACCCTCTACGTTTTGTTATATATCCTTTTGTTCTCGTATGACAAGCTGGAATGTGGACAGAACTGTATGAGCGTGATACTAACTGTGTTTCTTACTGAACTAGCAGTAAGCGTAACTGATTACCAGCTTGAGTATTCGATGGTGTTTTTTTTTTTCCTTTTCTCAAAGAAAAAAAACTCTGAAACTCTGAAGGTTTTCCTTTTCCTTTTAGCAAACGGAGGGAAGGCCCAAATAACTGAAAGTTTAACAAGGCATAATTCAGTTGTCCATTCACCTAGACCTCTAATTGTCTTTCTGCTGCTGCTTTTTTCCTTCTTTCCACTGATACACTCGTTTACCAATTACCAGGTCGATGCAGCGTGTGTTTTAGGCCCTTCGGACATGGGAACGTCTCGTAAGGGGATTTTTATCGCTTGTTTGGTTAATCCCGAGGGACTGGAGCGATTGAGTGCAGAACTATTTTCCTCATTTTTTTGGATGATAATGGATTGGAGGAAGTAAGAGAGATTAATTTCATACGTTAATAGCTGTGAAATAAACACCCTCTAAATCCTCCTAAATCATCTAAGGGGATAGGTTAACCGACAAGGTCTAAAGGGGATGGTTGCCTACCAGCAACGCCATCGGATGGTCTCTAAGATCCATACCCGTGAGTTAAATGTACCGTCTTCTGGAAAAAACCTGGATCACTTCTACTGTATTTTATAACTACGTATTCTCACAATCTGAATGAAAATCTATACTGTTTGAGGAGACTGCAGATTTTAGGAGAAGTTATAGCTACTAGAAACTCCCCAAACCGATCCAAAGGTCCTTCGGCCATGCGAACGTTAATTTGGTGTTGGGACTTTGCAAATAAATTTATGCCGCTTGTTCAGTTAATCTTGTTCGTTTAATTCCCACAATGAAGTATTTAAAGGGGATTGAGGGAATTAATTCCACACCATAATAAATATAGAATTCCTCTTCTCTAAATCCCTCCCAATCCGTTTAGGTGAGGAATTAAACGAACAAGTATCTCCAACAGTCTTTCAAATTTAACTCTCCAAACATCTATTTGGCCAACTTACCAAAAAATAGATAGATAAATTTTCATTTTACTCAAACAACCTCTCTATTATATTCTCCAATCTAACCATTGGTACCATATGTTATCATCTCGTTACTTGCTCCTCCTCCCTCACTCTAGATTTTTTTCCCCACCCACTCCACTGTCGTCTCCAAGACCAGCCTTCACCACTGCACCGAGCCATCCCACTGTCGGCAACTCTTCCCTTCCTCCATGTCGTCATCATGCTCGATGTGAACGACGAGGATGCTTGCAACCAACGGTGGACGACGGAGTGAGGTAGGAGCCGACGAGAGACGGTAGAAGATGACTTGCTGCTTCTCACCGACGACATGGTCGGTGAAGGTGGAGACTGATAGGAGTGGCGCCGGCAGCAGAGGTGGTGGAGGCCGACGGGGCCTAACCTAACAATGTATAAAGGGGACGACCCCTACAAACAACATTGTTGGATGATATTCGAGATCCGTGCATCAAATGTATCGTATTGCGTATTCATGTTCTTTTCCAAGCTCCGTATACGTTAAAAAAATGTATTGTCCAGTGGAATCTTGAGCTCCTCAAATATAGCTGTTCTTCACAAGTGCATAGGTTATGTTCGTTTTAATGCTTAGGTTAAAATTTTGGGTGGTATGTAAAACTAGATAAGCTATTAGTACATTATTAATTGAGTATTAATTATTATAGATTTTTAAAAAATGAATTTATTAATTTATTTTAAGAAACTTTCGAGCAATGTTAACGTTAGCACTTATAGCAGACAAAAGAAATAAATTTACATGTGATGTATGGTGGAGGAAACGGACGTAAAATGAAAGACAAGACCAAGGAGAAGGCGAGGCGAGGCGAGGCGAGGGAAGGATAGAGATAATTGCGAGCGATGTCGGCTGCGAGTGCGAGTGCCACTGCCTCCCTCTCCGCGGCGGCGGCGGCGGCCGTTCTCCGCCCCAGGCAGCAGCGACGCCTGCGCGTTCTCGCCCGGGCGCCCGCGCCACCGCGCCCCCTCAGGCTCACCACTCTCAACCCCCCTCGCGCGGCTTCCGCCCCCTCTACTCCTCTATGGGAGGCCGGCGTCCGAGCTGAGTCCGACTCGCCCGGAGCCGGAGCCGGGGGTGACGTCATGGGTCTCCTCCTCAGGGAGCGCATCGTCTTCCTCGGCAACGAGATCGAGGACTTCCTCGCCGACGCAGTCGTCAGCCAGCTCCTCCTCCTCGACGCCGTCGACCCCAACTCTGACATCCGCCTCTTCGTCAACTCCCCTGGCGGATCACTCAGGTCGCGCATCCTAAATTTATTTCTCCTTTTGCTTTGTGCGCCCATCACATATATTGAAATGGTTTGGGGCGGATAACCTTGGAGCACGAAATTAATTAAGCAGATTAGGAATCATACAAGTATTGAGCCGTATATAGAGTACTATAGTTGTTTTCTGATAACGCAAATTGTGGGTAAAAGACAAGTCTTGAGCTACTATATATATGATGAATAGGAATCGGACTAGATCCTTTTGTTTTTCCTTTGTAAATAAACAATCCTTCCAGGTTCCAGTTATAATGTGAATATCAGAGCTCCTGCTATGAAGAATCTTATGGACCAATCATTTGTTTTGAATTGATAGTGTATTTAGATTCGAATCAACAACAGAATTTGATCCGATATAGGCTATCCCACACATCACAAGAAAGAAAGAGATGAGGCAATATTATGGGGTTATGTGAATGTAAACCTTGCTTCCTTCCTTTCTGTAAAAAGTTCTTGCCGCAGTTCGGAGTTGGTAATGATGTTTTTGACACTATGAACGATGCACGTCCTGTTCAGAATGATGCTTAATCTTATGTTTCCCTTGCAGGATATTGCCTTCTTTTTTTTGTTTATTAAGTTAGTGTGGGAATGCCTTCTCTTGTTCGTTTGCAGGTCATTACGTTAAATAGCTCTTGGGTTCTTGGCAGTCTGGTAAATCTGTTGTTGCAAATATCCGTTTTCTGACTGATTCCTGTGCTTCTCTCTCAGCGCAACAATGGCCATCTATGATGTAATGCAGCTCGTGAGGGCAGATGTTTCCACTATTGGATTGGGCATAGCTGGTTCCACTGCTTCAATAATCCTTGGTGGTGGCACAAAGGGCAAGCGATTCGCCATGCCCAACACCAGGATAATGATCCATCAGCCCGTTGGAGGCGCAAGTGGGCAGGCCTTGGATGTCGAGGTCCAGGCCAAGGAGATATTGACTAACAAGAGGAATGTCATCCGGCTCATATCAGGTTTCACAGGACGCACTCCGGAGCAGGTTGAGAAAGACATTGATAGAGACAGATATATGGGTCCTCTTGAGGCTGTTGATTACGGGCTCATCGACGGTGTAATCGACGGGGACAGTATCATCCCACTTGAGCCTGTCCCGGAGAGGGTGAAGCCGAAATACAACTACGAGGAACTGTACAAGGATCCACAGAAGTTCCTTACACCTGATGTCCCAGATGATGAGATATACTAGGTAATGACCCTGCCTGTCGTTTGCATTTCGCACGGCAAGGGGCTGCTTGCAATCAAACAAAGATGATGCTCCTAGCACTAGTTGATTTTTCCTTCGCATTTCGCACGGCAAGGGGCTGCTTGCAATCAAACAAAGACGATGCTCCTAGCACTAGTTGATTTTTCCTGTCATATGTTAACCAGCTAGTGCCATATTACGATTGTTGAGCAGGCAGTTAAGACTTATTGGTTTGTGTCTGTCGTTGAACTTGCATGCGTTTGGTGCGAATGTGGATGATTGATGTGGTGGCTTGTGTACTGGGCAATTTGACCAAAGTGCATGGCAGCTCATGTAGGCTGTAGCTAAGCCCCGGTGTTTAATTGACCAAATAAACTCTAACACACAAACACACACACACACACAACAAAAAAAGTTCCTTCTGTTTTCACGCCATCTGAATAGCGCTTGTAAGAAAAGGTCTGCAATGACTGCAAGATCATCCAGTTCCAGATGCAAGTCGGTCGAATTCAAGGACATCATCTTAGTTCTCAGCTCTAAGCGTATTTCTTAGAGCAGTAGTAACATTTGTTTTCGGAAAAGTACACGTGCAATTTATTATACACTGAAATTTGGCCCCCAGATCCCATGCACACAGTGAAGGGGATAAGCATCCAACGTATATAGTAGTAATCCTTTGTATAAAGACTAAGGCACAACACAATGAATACAACATAATCGATCGAAGAAACAAACCAATCATTTACCAAAGCACATCATCAATGGAAGGCGCCTACAGTTGGGACAAGAACCGGAGTTCCTGCACCTATGGTACTCTCGACTCTGAGGGCAAGCGGATCCCAGAACCGCACATCATCAGTGTATCTCCCGGTTTTCAGGCTCATTCTGGTGCTAGCATCACCCTGGCTACCAGCTGCTACCTTTGCTGCCCTCTTCAATCTGATACGTTCAGCTCTCGAACCAATTGTCTGACCCAATATTGAGGCAGCTATGGTAAGCGCCATGGCTGTCTTCGGCATCAGCACAGACTTCCTGAGCATGCCTATGAAAGGTACCGCCGCATGGACTGCGGCAAACCACTGCACTGAGAATTTCTCCGTGTGCTCCCTCCAGATGCCAAGGGGAACGTTTGCTGCCATACCAAGCAACGCAATCACCAGTATTTTCGTCGGTAGGGGCTGAGGACGAAGCCCCTTCGCAAAGGCTGTGCGTGATAGTGCTGCACGGGCGGCAACTACTGCAGGTGGGCATCTCAGTTTCATACCAGCCGGGGGTGTCATCATCTTTGCGACGAGGGGCACGACACCACTTAATGCCCTGTATGACTTTGCCAGGGGGCATTGACCCATTTCCAGCCACTCATTGCTCAGTGCTTCATGGTTATTAGGCTGACCTCCGTTCTGAAATGCCAAAGAATCAGATTAAATGAAGGGCACACCTCTAGTAACCAATATGGTAAACCATTCATCTCCTGTCCAGCATTTATTTACTGTTGCCAAAATGATTTCCCTTTCCTTTCGTATTGAAATTGGTCTCATCTAAAGAACTATCCAGTAGGATGCTAAAACATTTTGACAAATGATTTTTTTAAAGAACTATTTTGACACGTCACACTTCGATATAGAGACAAGCAAGGTAATCTGAAAACAAAACAGAGCCTGAGCAAAGAGAACCAAATACTTACCTGGGGAAGGTTGTTGGGCTTCTTTTGGTTACTGTTCTTCTTATTGCGCTTATTTGAGAAATCACCAAAGCTGAAAAAACCTCCAAATGCAGAGAGACTGATGGTAGCTGCTTTAGCAGCCAAGGGGTTAAATTCAGGATTGGGCTTTGGCAATGGCTTCTCAATCCGCTCAAATGATCCTTGTGAAAGTGGAACAACCCCATCTTGGCCATGGAAAACTCGAAATGCCATGTCAAAATTGGGTCCATCTTCAAAAATTGGACCCTTTGCTCCTCTTGCCTTTACAAGCAGCAAATGATACAGTTGAGCAATGGCATCCACAATACATCCAATTTTTCAGAAATGTGTGATAAGATTATGTAAGAGAGGATGGAAGGTAAAGGGCTTACAGGAACAGGAAAATTAACGGACGATAATGAAAAACTTGTAGGCTCATTGATGTTCCTTAGGAATGGGCATCTTTCAATTCCGTGTTGGACAGAGTTCTCTTCCAAGCACAAGGGGTCACTGAATGCTGTGCGGAAAAAGGGATCCATATGAACACCACAAATCGACCTGTGAGCAGAGAGAAGTGTGAGTACAACATGTTGAAACAGAAAGAAACAATGCTGCCGTGGCAGGTCCATGCTTGACTGATGAGCCAATCATTTATAGAAAGAACTTGACAAAAGAAATCAATACATCGTCTTGAGCGACTATAATATTATTTTGTTCAGCGAGAGCATGTAGAGTCATACACTAGATTATTGCTAACACTGGAATTAAAAGGACGGCTGGAAGCGTAAGATTTACAAGCCTTAGGTATGATTGAATCTGGTCGCATTGTATTCTCTCTAGTTGTCCAGCGTTTTTTTTTTGTATGAGACAGGAAACAGGTAGGAGTATATGTTTAGCGGCCATGGTGGTGTTGAAAGCGCATGCACCAGCACCTACCCGGCAACCACCCCACCCCCACCGAAGCAAAATTTTCACCGTGTTAGCTGGAAAGAAGGGATTACGACAGGGAAACCAAGAAATCCAATCTAAAGATTAGTCTTTCTGCGACTGTGGGCGGGTGGGCGGGCTATCCCTGCTCGCGTATCCGTCAACCCTAAATGGAATTCGGGATTGGGAATTGGTCTGTAGGAGAATAAGAATCGAAGCAAGGAGGAAGAAAGCATAGAAAGAAGCCTAATCGTGAACGCGTGATCCTAAATTCGTAATCCTGATCCTGATCCTAAATCCTACTATAGAGGAGGAGAGGTCCTAGAATCGTAATCGTAATCCTCCTAGGAGAGGAGAGGAGAGTGGAGAGAAGGGGAGAGGAGAGGTCACCTGTGGGATTCGAAGCGGAGGAGGAGAGAGGCGAGGGCGCGTGGAGAGCACAGCACAAATGAATGAAGAGCAAAATGCGGGATGGGATTTCAATCCAACCAAAGGAAGAGAAGAAGAGAAGATGGTGGGGGTTGTTGGCTGGCTTGGCTCCCCCCGAGTTGCGACTTTGACCGCCCCGCCCCCAACAGCTACTCTGCAGCAGCTCATGCTTTCCACGCGACGTATTCCTTCCATCGTTTCTTTTCTTTTCTTACTTTCACACGTTCAACGGCAACCCCATCAAATTAAGCTACGACTACGACTACTTCCACTCTTCCTATTCTTTCCACCGTTAATTGGACGGAGTAGACAACCATCCAGCTCGTTCACGTTCATTAGGCTAGCCCGACTGATGGGCCGTGGATGAGCGTGCCATGGCCATTTGGATTTGGTATGCCAAGTGTTTTTGCCATGAATACTACTTCCTTCATTTAAATGTGTTAGCATATTTTATTTTCTAATAGATAGTTATATTTGTAGTCTTTATATGCTATAAATTAATTGTTGATCGGAACCCAAAAATACCATCTTAATACTTATTGGTTATATACATACATAAAATTCTATGGTTTTGTTAGATGAATTAATTCCTCAATTTTGGTAACAAAAGAGAAATATATGTCTTTACATTTTTAGATGAACAGCTTACGATTTACGCTGTCCTCTCAGCAACATAGCTTGCATGAAAGCATGAGGAAAAGAGAAAGGTATCACATCCACCACGTTCTAAGCATATGGGAACCCTTTTCTCCTGACATGTAAAACGAAACAATAAATTATTGCATTATTGAAAAAACTTAAAAAATAGATTTATCAACTTTTCTATAAATTTTTTTAGAAAAACCATGCTGACGAAAACGACGAGCGAGTAAAAAGAACACCGAAGCGTAAGTCAGCGATCGAAACAGCCATTTTAATTAGCCTCTCTGCGTACACATACAGAAAAGTACAAGGCAGCCAGCAGATAATCGATACAGTTCGTTCGTACTGGCTAGTAATAATTTGCTTGCCATTTTGAGTATTTGACCACAACCTGCTGGTTGCTCAAGAATGCTTCCTCTCCCATTTCCCTTCTCGACGCTCCCTGCGTTCTACTACAACCTGCCTTGAGCTTGAGGACGACGACTTGCTGCCCCGTGGGCCATGCCTCGTGCCTGCTTCCAAAGCCGCCGCTGATTCTGGATCTCCAATACTGCTGGCGTCACCACTTCCCTCAGCATTCTCCTCATAATAATTTCCTCCTGTGCTAGTACGCTCGTCACTCGTAGTACGCTCTCGAGGTTGCTGCAGTATTGTTGGAAGGTTGCCTGAAAATGATCTTGTCGCAGACCCAGCACCCTCCGCCCCTCCTCCTCGGCTCCTTCCTTCCTGCTGTCCCCTACCGTTATCCCTTTCACGGTATCTCTCCCTAGACCGGCTGCAAAAACACCCATCACACAAATGGCAACGATAACAACATAAACTACGATTTCAACCCTAAAGGGGTAAACCCACTACAAACAGGTCAAGTGAAGTTTCATCAGAAGCAGTATGAACATTTATTTATGGTGAGACAATGAGGCAACCAGCATAACATACCTGTTAGGATTGGCTGAAAATTCCCGCCTTGATGACCGCCCCAACTCAACTTGATCCAATTCGCGTTGAAGCTCTCTCTACAAAAGCAATCAGTATATGACATGGCAAGAAATATCAAATTCAGGCAAAATGTTGAGTATCATCAAAACCTACGATACTTTACCCTAAATTACTAGCCACAAAGGATGTGGCAAAACATCAAATAAACATGCGCTATCATTATGAAGTGAACGCACCCACCACAACATAGGAACACATGTACATATAGTCATATACTAAGGTTTCTATCATATCAATAACACATTAGGCGAAAAATAAGCCATATAATAATCACAGGGCGCAAAGAGAAATACAAAGATTCTTGTTCGTCTAAAATATGTGCATAAGAGTAAACATGGCACCTGAGTTTGTTTTTCTCTTTCCATATCGAGGTTAAATTGCAGTTCCCTAGACTTAACACGCTCAAGATCCAGTTGTCGCTGTCTTTCGATTTCACGTTCCATCTCACGAGCCCTTTCCCTATACAGATAACACAACAAAGAAATAGGGATAGGAACATTTATATTGTTTCTGACATGCTAAATGACAAAGGCAACAACTCTAAACCTGTCAAGCTCTTGCAAAAGCTCCATTTCCCTTGAACTAGTCTCCTCCAAGTATTTTTCACGAGTATGTCGGATAAGCAGCTTCTTCTGTCTGCGTGCTATAATTTCCTCCCTGAGTTTGGACCTTTCCCTATTGAAGAACACATTTTATATAACTATAAGTCTATAAATAAGACTAGCATTAAATCTGAAATGCTTCTAGAATTCAAATTGGTAAAAAAAAACATTTCGCAAAGATAATAAATAATTTTGTAAGGAACTAGAGCCAAGGCAGTATTATATGGAAGCTTATCAAGCAATTCCGAAAAAAATATCCATAAAACAAACATGTATTAGTAGAACTTCAGTTCACCTTAGCAGACAATCCGTGCCTCCTGGAGAAAATCATAGGTGCTATTTGTTTTTTAGTGGTCTACAACATGTATAGTTAGTTTTTAAAAAAAAAATCCAAATGAAGTATAATATAGGAAAGTAAAATACTTTCTATTTTCATGAAAAAATACTCTATGGGACAAATTTTAATATGAGCCTATTTATTCATTAGTAGGCTGGTTTCTTTTCTTATCTAAGTAGCATTTTTAGACGTTGAACAATTGAACCAATATCCAACCACTTGAGACTCATCATACCCAAAAGAAACGACCAAAAGCCAGGCATGAGTGCATGACATGCTGACTGGGCAGGACCACCTATTCCTTGCCCATAGCCCCCTAAAGGGCTTTGGCAGGGGTGGTCTATTACCATGACAGAAAAATAGTTCAGTTGAAACAAATCAGGAGTTCAGGACTTACAAGGACCGTTTATCTTCCCGAATTTGCTGGAGCTGTTTATTAATCTCATTACCATCCTTATAGTCTGGAAATAGAATAACATCATAACACATCAAAAGTACATCGTTTATGAAAGAAAAGTAATTAGTCTTACATGATGACATGTCCGGAATCACGGTGTCCTGGGGATGTAAAATAAAGCTGTGAAGTGCTTTCTCATTTTTAACAATCTCCAATTCGATCTCTGCTTCTTCAAGTTCCTTAATGTTATGATTAACCAAGTGTCAGTATAAGGTGTTCAAAACAAAGGCCCAAAAGGAAAGCCCTTGTTGCATTTCTGACCTGATATTCCTGATCAGATCTTGTTGAGAAGAACTCAAAGTATGATTCAACAGAACTCAAAGAGGACAGCACCTATAAAAGAGAGAATCATGAATTGAGATAGACCAGCACTGACAGATCAGGAAATATAATTTACAGCACCTTCTGGTATAGAGATAATAACCTTTTGAACAAAGAAACTAATACAAGCACACTGCAGTGGACCAGTTGTGCCTATTGATTGAATGATGAATAAAAAATCCACAACAATGGTAGTTGTCATCAAGAACTATACATTTGGGCAAAGTAATTGCACTGATCCTGTCATTATCAAATTCTAAAAAGAGATGCTCATTTGGCTCAATTAGGAGTTGCAAGTATTGTCATTTATGTTGTACAGTTTAACTGTGCAAGCACACTCAACAGTCAGCACTGACAACTTAGTTTGAGTTTAGAACTATAAGCAGTGACGTTGAAAGCACAGGATCAAGCAAGAAAGAAGGAAGACAGCCAACAATAGAGTGCCCTGAAGAATATGACCTGAAGAATTGATTCACGGATGCCCTTAAAATCAGTGTTGACTGGTTTCGCAGTAGATTCCGTGAGAAGTTCTTTTACGACCTAAGGGAACAGGCAAGCAATCAGTAGTCGGTATTAGAGACATGTATAAAATCTACTGAAGCTACTTCCCTTTGTCACACTATGATATCAACTCAACTACAGAACTGATTGGTAAGGTATTAAAATAACTTTTAGATATGAGAGAGAGAGAGAGAGCGCGCTACAATTTTAGCATCAGATTCACTTCTTAGTTGACACAGTGCTCGGCAGAGATCTTTCTCCATATCACCAAAGCATCCTAGTAAGACATAAGAAAGTTAGATGCATGGCTAACTGGTAGTTATTGATCTTGAAAGGATGTGTTTATGCAAAAAGAAAGCGCAGATTGTTAAGGAGCATAAATTTACCAGGTATTGATGTCTGCATATTTTCCAGTTTTCTCCAAACACATTCAGGTATTAAAGCAATATCTTCAGGAGCAGAATAGAGACACGCCCTTGAAAGCAACAGCAAAGACATTCGTGTCAAATACCCCTGTTCTATTGCATTAGAAAATTGTTCCGCACCATTAAGGATGCTGTTACTGGATGCAAGAAAGGACTGTAGATGATTTCTATCAACAAATGGAATGTATTCAGTAAGCAAAGCCAATGCATGCTTCCTTAATAACATAGAAGAATCATAGAAAGCCAATGCGGCTACTCGGTCCCAGGTATGAGTAACCAAAAGGGACGTTACTGTTGAACCAGATGAGAGTGAATTTTGCTTATAAGTAGTATATTCCGAATCAACTTCAGTAATGCTCATAATAATCCTCCCAAGTTGCTGCAATGCAACAGAGCGCTGTTCTGGTTCAGCATGACTCAACAATGTGCAGAAAAGATCAATCAATGAATTCTCACTGTTCTTAAGGCCTTCAATTCCATAAGAAACCAATATTGATAACCATTTCTCTGTCTGAAGCCTCCAAGATATCCTGGGTGCATGAGAGCAGAAGTGCTTTATTGCAGAAGACATGACATTAAGAACATTATCCCAAGCAAGAATATGTGGAAGCTTAATCATATAATCGAGCATAACTGATGCCACCTGCCAGCACTGCTTCTCCTGATTTACTAAAATGGTTTCTGCAAGACCTTGGAGAGCACTCTCCCAGTGTTTTTGGGAAAGATCAGTGGATATTTCAGTACCAACCTCTTGTTCAATGCTACTATAGATCATATCTCCTTCGGCAATAGACTTTAGGCATTTCGCATACAGCAAACATTTTGCAATCGATAAAGATAACCTAGAGGCCAACTGAAGGTGCCATTTCCAACTGCTCTCAATAGATGGTGCAAGGTTTGACACAAACCTCTCCAGGGCAACACAAAATTCTTTCATACAAACAGTATGTAGGGAATCAATTCCCTTCGAATTTTCGCCATTCTCATGATATTCTGTGGACTTCCTCTGTACTTGCGGTACACTGGCCTGTGCTTTCTTGTTAAGTTCCATGGTGTCATCTGGACTTGCTGAGTTAGCAAACTCTGTAGACTGGTTTCTCGCAGAAAGGACACTCATACCAAATAATTCAATATTCTGAACTAGTATAGTTTCACAACCATCAATAAATGCCTGAAAGCCTTGTAGATAACTACACAACAATGATGATGGATCAGAACTGCCAAAGTCTACCCATACCAATAAGGAGCCTAATATCTCAATCCTCCTCTTAAAGGACAGATCAGGAAATAGAGAACCCAGAATGAATATGAGAAAGGGCACCTGGTTCTTATTGCCAGGTGTATCCTCTGATTGTTTACCAAACTGGATTGTTTCAAATAACTCTTCAAAACAAAGTAACTCAAAATCACTGCATTCAGTAATATCACCTGATACATTTCCATTATCAGTACTCTTCCTTAAGAAGTGTGAGATCATTGGCTTCATTAGACACAGCACAGAATCAAGAAAAGCTACATCAGTGTAAGAAGCTCTACAAAGTGACACAAGAATGTGCACCATCCGTGGCATTTCAGGAACAATAACTTCCAAGTGCTCAGCAACAATTGACTCAAATAGGTAGAAAACAACAGCCTTTGCCTTAGCTGCAATGTTTCCTTTTAAACTGTTAACTCCGTTTGCAAATGCAAGATGCTCCCTAATATTTTCAAGATAAGGCCACAGGCACATTTCTGAAAACCAACAAAGAATATCTTGCACTGAACTTTTAGGGAGACATTTTAACTGTAACCCAACAGCTTCCAAAATGCTTTGGCCAAATGCATCAAACTTTTTGTTCATACTCGGAAAGAAGAAATGCAGTTCAGGAAGTAAAATCTGAAACAATCTCATGCTTGGTTGGTCTGACAGTAAAGGTTCCTTCTTAAGAAGCACATAGTTATTGCAACCAGATTGTTCAATTTTAGCAGACTTAGCCTTCTGAGTAGTAACACCATCCATCAAAGAAAGTTCATCTGTGAAAATTGACAGCAACAATGTAAGCTGTGAGAAGTCAGAGGCAAGAAATAGCTGCTCATTTAAATATTCCTTGGCATAACGAGACACTGCCATCCATCCAAAAAATCGAGGTAGTGGACTAGAAGACCTGGAAAAATCTGATATCTTATGTATCCATGCTGATGGAGGAACCAGACTTTTAAAACGGAAACCATCTCTTTTAATGCTGACAAGTTCTCTAGTATTATCACTGCCAGACGAAGCCAGAACCAGCTTCTGGAGCAGTGCCCAACGTCTTCGTAGATAATGTAGTTTTACTCTATCCAATTTATTATTCCTTCCATTAACGGAATTGTAAAGACATACAAGCTTTCCATTGAGATCTTCGGCAGATTTCAATATGATATCGATCACATTCTCTGGTGGACAAAATAGATCAGTTGCTGAGTGCAACAAGAACAACAAGCTCTGGAGGAGAATTTCATTAGGAGAGTGTCCTTTCCTTTTGAATTGTTTCATGATAAAGTGACAAAGCATAGCCTGGTTCTTTCTGACCAAAGTTACAGCATCAACAAGGTGTCTAGCCTCTGGTGAAATTTCTATATATTGCTTGCCATCTTCAGCGTCATATGGAAAAGGTTTCCCATCAGGTATCTTTCCCTGGTATTCAAAATCATATCTTGCAGCTTGCATGAGTAAATCCAGGACAGCTTTATCCCGTTTATTCTCCAAATTATAAATTTTCATCAGATCAATATCTTTAGCACGCAGATGTTTCGACTCAGAGAAACAATTTCCTTGGATCAATTCTGCATGAATACGTTCAATTTCATCCAAAGGCTCTGAATTAGAATGGAAATCCAAGAGAAAGAGTGGATTAACATAGCATTCAGCAGCTAACAGAAAAGCATCTATTCCAGCATTATGCCCCTCAACTGTAGGCTTTTGTTGTGTGCATAGATTCAGTGCTAAGCGCTGAAATTCTAGAGCTCTTAATTCACAGTCCTGATAGTTCACCAGCTGCAGATAATCAGCATGTGCATCATAGTAATCACCAGCAACAATATTATCTAACTGAAAAAGGTCAGCTGGTAATTTTCCATTACTTTTTGTGTGCTCTGGAAAGTTCTGGTCCAGATCTGTACTTATTTTCTCATGTTTTTTTTCTTCCAAAGTCTTCGTCAACTCAGATTGCTCTAATTCTTCTGGAGCAAATAAAGAATTGCACTGTTCAAGAGTATCTGCCCTGAGAGTTGTTTCAGATGTATCACGCCCATCAGCATCTTCAGCATTGCAGGAGTGTGGTGGACAGTTTGGAACTATCAGAGATATTTGATCAATCTCAGGCATTGAACTTTTGCAGAGGTCTATGTCAGGAGGGAGTGGCATATGCTGATCCAAGGTAGAGAGAAGAACACTGCAAATCAAATCTAGATTTAGCATGTTTTACCAGCATATAAAGTAGGTCTGTGCTAGAGAAATGCTTTATTGTTTAAGCCATCAATTGTATGTGCATGCTAAAGTCACACGGTTGAAAAGTTTTCATCAGGTTCTATGATACACCCCAAGTCCTCTTTGGTTCAAACTTGGGTGCATATCTTTCTTATTAGCTAAAGGCAAAACTAGTTCCTCCAAGGTATTCCTTTGTTCTCGAACGTAAGGTATTCCTTTTTTGTTCAACTGCATGCTTCCCATGGAGAATTTTGTGACCAGAGGAAGTCACAATTAAATGATGACAGTACTATTCTGGTTCTCATCAACCATGACAAGTTCAGATCTATCTTAATGGCAAATTTATGATAAATATGTAAACATATAGAGTTCACCAACCTTGCGGCAACAGCACCACGGCGCCATTCAAGTTCCAACGAAGGGAGAACAGCAGGCCTCTTCACTGCTGTACGAATAATATTTAAGGAAATATTGCAAGCACTTGCTTGCTTCTCCAAATGCACAACAGACACATCACCAAATGCCATTGCATCTGTCATAACACTTACAGAAGGATCGATAAAAGGATCTAGCATCTCCAGAATGAAAAGTAACTTATGCTTGACATCCTGAAAGTACGTAAATTTACACAACACAAGTTAAGGAGTCTGTAAAAGAAATCACCAAGGAAAAGCTCACTTTCAGGAGGAAAAATGAGTGTACTTTATATTCTGTGAGAACATCATCCATATGGCCAGATATGGCCAATGCAATATATTTCAGTGCTGCACGAGAACGAGCAAGAGATTGACCAACTCCCTGAAAAACATTAAAAGAAACAAAACCATTTTATCCCACATAAATTTGGGTAAATCATGACTTGAAGTAACAAAATAAATCATCAGTATTAACTTAGGATGGCAAAAAGGAAAGGCGTGTGGTCATGGTAAAATACTCCTTTTATAGTGAGAAAACATGACCAATATTGTCATACCACCTTCACACAATAGTATATTTAAATGCCTTCAAGAGTCAACCCAAAATAAAAATAAATAAATTGAAGAATTGATTTGTTTATTTATTAGTTACTGGTACAAAAGTGTCAATCCTATAGAAGTATGGCTAGATACAGAAGAGTAAATTATGCATGCACTAATAACTTGGCAGGTGGGTGCAATCTGGTGCAAGAATTTGAAAATGAACCTCCAGGTGAAAAAGACTGGTCAGGTAGTGTGTTTTTATCATAGGGCATGCCACACATGATTTTTTCCACATCAGCAGGTCACATTGGTTGATGCCTAGGAGGCCCATGTCAACACTAGCACGTGTCAACTTTGGATTTGCAAAAATATTATCCTGACTTTTTCGATGTTTTCGCATCGCTCACGTTTCTACTTGATCTGTTATGCTCAAGATGCAGGGTCAGCACACTCGACGGACATGGTCCATTGCCATGCACTTTGCCATGGTGACACAGATACCTCTGCATGTGCCATCTATCATCTATGTTGCTGTCCATTCCAGGATACACAGAAGATATGCACAATTGTGCATACAACAAGAAGGTGACTATCCACTAAAAAATCTGACTAGAAACACATAACAGGAATGGAATGCTGAGCTTAGGGAAGAGCACTACAGGTAGCTGATTGATCACTTGATTGATATTCCAACAGCAGAGTATGGTGGTGCATCCAGATCTGACTTTGCTGTGTACTTATGTCCAAGAGGATCCAGATTACATACCACAAGTATCTTCAGCGATTACATGCAAAATAAAACTCCAGCCAGCCAAGTGTTCTTATAATGCGAGGGCAACTTACTCAATATAG
This sequence comes from Oryza punctata, assembly GCA_000573905.2. Lineage (NCBI taxonomy): Eukaryota > Viridiplantae > Streptophyta > Magnoliopsida > Poales > Poaceae > Oryza > Oryza punctata. The sequence continues at coordinate 27,863,298 of CM002497.2, forward strand.
AAATATGCCAGATTACATGCATCAAAGTTTAACATAAATTATGCCATGCTGAGTAATTTTTTAACTTGTACATACCTGGATAATACCCAGGAGATCCTCCAGAAGTTCAATGGCAAGGTCTACCTGTTTAAAGAGTATACAAGGTTGTGAAGAAGATATGGATTGTAGAAACAAGTGTGGGAAAAAAATCATAAAAAGAGACCTTTGCTGTGATCATGGGTACCCATGGTGATAATGGTCCCCTGCACAAGTCAAGCAAAACACAGGCTGCTTTTGCCTAACAATGAAAATAAGAGGCATCACTAATTTTCAGAAGAAATGGGATATTTTTATAGGAGAGAGTTATGTAACAAACATGTGATGACAGGTAGGATGAAAGATAACCAGCACAGGCTCTGAGAAGAGGATGAAGAACTGACGACGACATTGACATTGTAGCAATCTGCAGAAACAGTTAACTTGAGGAATAATAAGTGATGTCCGTGATGCATGACAAAGCTAATAAATTAGTACCAATCCAGGTACCTGAGAGAGAGCTTTATGAACATTTGGATGACTCCATTGGCTAAAACAACCATCAACCTGTTCAGTAGAGCCAGGACTGAGTGGAGGACGAAGTGCTACAGAAACACGAGAGAAAAAGCATACTATCAGGGACATCATTCAACAAAGCCATCTATGTTGTACGCTTATTCAATCCTATCCTAATATGACTCTAACTACCATATACTCTAACACTTATGCTTCTGCAGGAATTCCCCTTCTCTAACTCTTCTCTAACTCAAGGAATGGGTGAAGTCAGGCAGTTAATCACAATCATCTCAAAGCCTTAGGCCCATGCCAATGGAGAGGCCAAAGGATAATCCCAGAAAATCCACAAAAACACAGGTGTCATTATGTTACACCAGTTGGCACAGGCCTGTCATCACTTGGTATATATAGGATAAGATATGAATGAGCATGCGGGAATATGTACATTATTTAGTAACAAATGTTCTATCTATTCACATTTTTTTGGCCATTTGGATAAAAAAAATAAAACTATAAAGCACAAGCGTATATGTTCCAGTTAATACCTGGAAGCAGAGCTTGAACAAGTGGTAAGACAGACCACATGTCTGAACTTTTCTCAGCAAGCTTGCAACATAACAGAGGCTACAATTGAAACCAAGAAAATTGTAAAGGTGTTCTAGAAAAAAAAACAGATAGTAAATGTAGACTAACTGAAAAATAAACAACGATACAACTTCAGACAGACCTGTGATGAAGCTGCATATAATAAATGAAGAATGCCTTCTTCAACAGCAGCAATATCCAAAATGTTCAGAATAGAGGCATCAAAGCAATTCTCCAATAAGCTAAATTCATCTCCGAACAAACTAGAGTAGTCTGTACAAAGTACTTGGTCAGAAGCATCATCTAACAATGGATCAGGCTCCAGAAGTTCTTGCAGGACCTTTGATGCCTAATTTCAAAATAAATACATGTCATGAAAACCCTCTGAGGGGAAGAGTTTGTAATCAATAAGAAAGGAAAAGGATATCAAAGAACCTACTTTCAGGCAAACAATTCCAAGGGCTTTGTCTCTATGTGCTTTCCTTAAGAGCAGTACAGCTGTTTCAGATCGAAATGCCAGAAAACAAGCAGGCTGAACAGAAGATGGACTCCGTGATCTCCTAGGTTGTGCCTGGAGGGAACCAAAGATTTCAGAAACTAAAAGGAGCAATCAAGATAAATGCCTATATGAACAATGCATAAATCCTAAATACTCCCTCTGTTTCATATTATATGTCACTTTGGTTTTGTCCAGTCAAACCTCTTCAAGTTTGACTAAGTTTATAGAGAAGTGTACTAACATCTAAAGCACCAAATTAGTTTCATTAAATCCACCATTAAATATATTTTTATAGTATATTTATTTTGTGTTGGAAATGTTGCTGTATTTTCCTAGAAACTTGGTCAAATTTAAAGAGGTTTGACTTAGGACAAACCCATAGTGACATAATATGAAACGGAGGAAATAGGTGATAACTACTCCCTCTGTCCCAAGATACATAGCCAGAAGTTGCTATATTTTGGGATGGAGGTAGTAATAATTTACTAATTTATACTATTGACCAACCATCCCAACTTGTCTTATTGGTTTATATGATAGTTTTCTACGGAATACAGAAAGCTCCTGTAAAATATAAGAAAATGTGGATGACTTGCATGATACTACTTTTGGTTTCAAAAAAGAAACAACTTGTGTTTCTTAGTTTTCAGTAAGTCAAATCTTACATAGATATTGCAGCCTGCAGAGTAATAGGACTTTTATGGTAGTAACTTCGCATAAAAAGGGTCAGGTTAAAGAACAGCCATTGGTGATTGGAGCTAAACCTAATCAGCAGAACAGCTAAACAGACAGGACCTCAGGTTGAAAAATCCCAAGGTAATTTTATAGGTTGACAGTCAATTGAACAAGAATGACTTTTTCCCAAAGCAAGCCACTGGAATATAATTTATTTAACCTTTTTAGAACAATAAGGAAACCAGTCACTTCCTGTTTCTAACATAAAATTGGCAGACACGGAAGCAAATCAAGGTGGTGTTTCAGAAACAAGTGCTGACCTACCAGCGAGAACTGTAGTCCTTAACAGGATTTTCCGGGCAAAAGATTGAAGTAGGACAGATATACCAAGTTACCAATCATGTGGCAATAAACCACTTGAACTCACTTTAAGAAGGAACTAAGCAGGCAAGCCAGATCAACAACGGCAATTGAAATGATAATGCATGGGTTTTTTGGGTGTGTGTGTGTGGGGGGGGGGGGTCACCTAAGTAACAGCCACACAGCTAAAAGAAAAAGTGTGGCTGGCATCATGATCAGTGAAACTCATAGTCTCTGTAGCTGTGTAGCAACATGGCACAGCATTCAGAAAGGATCTTTGTAGGGCTGGCATCCTTTTGAAATAGTCTCATGTTGGACTTTTGTCTATAGGATGCAACCATAAAACCTATCTAATTTTATTATGTCACTGGGGGAAAATGCATCCTGCCATTAGCTTTTGTTTCCTATAATTCAAGGTAAGGTATAAAGGAGCCAGGTGTTTGTACCCTTAGTTAGCACTATGAATTCTCGTAGTCCCTAGAGAAAACAATGGGCTGAAGATAAAGGTTAGGTCTCACAGACACTTCACACAAATGAAAATTGGGTATTACTAAAGCAGCAAGTGCAACAGCACCATTTAATCAAAGCTCTCACTCTTTCAGCATATATCATAGTTGTGGCTATGTCAGCTACATTTCACACTATCATAGTGCAATGCAGAAACTAGAAAGGCAGTAGAAGTACATGGAAAGAAAGAATTACATGCCTCAAAGTTTGAAGAAACCGTTGGAGTAGAAGCCAGACTACTTATCAGAGCATCTGAATCAGCAGAGCTAATCAATGATTTAGTAAAATCCCTGTAAAATAAGAACATTTTTCAGATTGCAGTGTAGGTGTGCGCACACATGTCTGTACAGCAACCTGCACAAGCACATAATCTGACCGAAAAATAATCTAGGACAGCACAGAGCTTAGCAAAACAAACATGTACAAAAAATAATTGGTACGCAGTTGAATGTTGAACAAGGAACTGGCACCTTTCATTTGTAAGGTGGAGGATTGGATAAAATGGCCCAGCAAGCAGAGCCAAAAAGTGTACACTGGTCTCTGGAGTGTCTGTGACACTAGCGAGGTCAGCCTGCACTATGAACATCAGATAGACAGCGGTGATTAAATGGAAACAAAGGCACAATATACATGGGGAGATGCATGTTAGTCGGAAAGCTTACCTCAATCTGGGGTAGAAATGGTGGTAGCCTGCTTGCAATGTCTTTGAGTAACTAATATCAAATTTGCATGATTATAAATTATATGTTGCCCAGACAGAAGAAGAAGAAGAAGCAATGTATGGTACAGAAACAAACCTGGAGGTGGATATTGTGAGAGGATTGTTTGTGTGCAGTGATTTGTGGCAATAAGTAGTTGACTAGAGGCTGGAGCTCAGGTTCCAGTCCAGGTACAGGGATTCCAATGAGCTGAAGAAGAGTGAGAAACAAACTTATTACTAGTCGTATCGGAATCCGGAGGAAGAGTAAGTTATAGTTGTACACTTGTACCTGGATGAAGAAGATGGCGATAGGGTTGCCGCGCATACAAGAGATGCGGACGTAGCGGCAAGGGGTGTGGTTGGCAGGATACACTATGTCGCGCTTGGGAGCCTCGCAGCGGGGGCGAACCTTGACGAAGGCATCTGGCTTGTTGTAGCGCAGGCCGGCAGTGATCTCCCACTCGAGGACGGACTTGTTGTAGATGCGGATGTGGGAGAGGAGGCACGGCTCCTGAAGCCGCAATCAGCAATTCAGCAGCAGCAGCAAAGGATGAAATTAAAAATCCGCCAGTCCCTCCTCCGCTTCCGCTAGAGAGGGAGAGGGAGAGGGAGTAGTACGTACGTTGAGCTCGAGCAGGATCCACTCCTTGGTGTTGGTGGCGGTGGACCAGTGGGAGCGCAGGTCCGGCTCCAGCACATTGGCCGCCTTCTGCGCCGCCGGCTCGCGCGAAGACGCCTTCACCCGGAAACCCAGCGCCCCGACACCATCTCCCCACTCCGACGACGAGCCCCCAGTAGTCTCCCTCTCCGGTGCCGCCACCGCGGCGGCGTCCATCGCGCAGCCGGCCTCCGAGGTAGAGGAGGAAGGGGAGAGTCCGAGGGTTGAAGACGACGACGACGACGGCCCAGATAGATAAGAGTCGAGATCGGATGGGCCTTGGCCCTTACTTCCTACATTTTTCAGCCCACACCACACATTTCGCCGGGCCCGGGCATATCGATGACATATTAAGGTATAAGGCACCTCCATGCATGTACACGGGCTGTGCTAGAGATAAGTGTCTACATCTCTGTCTCCTTTAATTTCACCCCCCGCTCTGCTGCGCTAATTCAATCTCAGCAACCTGGTTGTTAACTTTCAGTCTGAAATTCTGCAGGAAGCAGTTTGTTCATACAAAAAAGGTTCAAGAATTAGATACTGTTTCATCTATCTAGATATACACCCTGTCAGACTGAAGCCGGCCTGAACTCGCTAATTTGTGTGCCTTCACACTCTGCAATCCTAAAGGGTCTTCGCCATTCACACTCCTGCACTGCTCTTGGTATATCTGCTAACTCGACTCGATCGATTGTCGCGTGCCTATCTGTAAGTTTGGTACTTTCTCTAACCTGCAAATATATTCTTTTCGTTCGACTCGTCTCCAGATTGCCTCAATCAGCATAAATGTATGCTATCCGTATCTAGCATTCTAGCCTTTCTGCCAGCAAATATCTATCTATTAACTTATTAAAGTAATAGAAAAAGGAGCCACCACGTTACTCTCATGATCTAGAAATTCTCACATTAATCGAAATTAAAAATAAGAAATATTGGAATAAGAGACTAGAGTCCATACAGGTAACAATTTAGACCCAATTGAAATTCGGAATTAAAAAATAAGAAAAATTAAAATTAGAGATGAGAGTCCATATAGAAATACAATTTAGAAACAACTAGAATTCTAAATTAAAAAATAAGGAATGTTGAAAGAGAAGTCTATAGTAAATATAGAATATAACTTAGAAAAAACCGAAAATTGGAATTAAAAAATAAGGAATATGGATAGATAAGTTTAGAGTCCATATGAAATATAATTAGAAATAAGAAAAATTTGGACTTAAAAAAATAAGAATATTGGAAGAAGAGTTTAAAGTCCATATAGGAATTTTGAACAAACTAAAAGTCGGAATTTAAAAAAAGTTGAGTTTTTTTATCCATATACAATTTGAAAATAATTAAAATTCGAAATTAAAAAATAAGGAAGATTGGGAAAAGAGTCTAGAGTCTATATTGGAATAAATTTGATAAATAACCGAAATTGGAAATAAAAGATAGGGAATATTGGAAGAAGTGTTTAGAGTCCATATAGGAATACAATTTAAAAATAACAAAAATTCGGAATTAAAAATAGGAATATTGGAATAGTAGAGTTCATATAGCAATTTAGAACTAGCTAAAAGTCAGAACTAAAAAAATAAAATTAAAAGTAGAGTTTAGAGTCCATATTTAAATACAATTTAGAAATAAATAAAATTCACAATTATAAAAATAACAAGATTGGGAGAAGAGACCAGAGTCCAAATAGGAATACAATTTATAAATAACAGAAGTTCAGAATTAAAAAATAATAAATATTAGAAGAAAAGTCTAGAATCCATATAAGAATACAATTTGTAAATAACTAAAATTCGGAATTAAAAAAGGAATATTGGAAAAAATCTAGAGTCCATGTAGGAATACAATTTACAAATAACGAAAATTCGAAATTAAAACAATGAGAAATGGAATATTGAAAGAAGATTTATAGTTCATATGGAAATATAATTTACAAATAACTAAGATTTGGAATTAAGAAAAAGGAATATTGGAAGACGAGTTTATATTCTATATAGAAATAAAATTTATAATTAGTGGAAATTCGAAATTAAGAAATAAGGAATATTGAAAGAGGAGTCTAGGGTCTATATAGAAATTAATTTTAGAAATAACTAAAATTCAAAATCAAAAAACAATTAATAGCTATCATGTAGTACAATATGAGTGTTACGCATGGGTTAGTTTGGTCAAATTAGTACATAATTTAAAATTATGTTGCCGTTCTAATATATTTAGTTATAAAATTTGAAAATATTTAAGCTATTATACGAGAAAAAAATATAACGATACTAGCCGTGCAATCTGAGTGGGCCACCATGCTAGTTATAACTGATTAAGTACTGATTGCATTGACTGCACTTTTTTCAGGATAGTTTAACAGTGTAGCATGGACTTGATTGGGGTTTGGTACATACTTCCTCCGTCAAATTAGTTATCGCTATAACTTTTTTTGCTTGTAATATTTAACCATTCGTCTTATTTAAAAAATTAATGCAAATATAAAAAAATATTATACATACCTAAAGTATTTTTGATAATAAAGCAAGTTGCAAAAATAAATAATAATTCCATAATTTTTTTAATAAGATGAATGATCAAATTTTAAAAAAAAAACTTAAGGCGATAAGTATTTTGGGACGAAGGTAGTACTGTATAGGGTTTAGCATGGTCGCATTCGTACGGTGTCCCCGTGGACTTTGTTGAGTACCCACCTTGCATACAGATGGACCTATAAGTTCCATAGCTTGCATTGACTGCACCTTCTTACAAGCACAAAGATGGACCTAAGGCTCAGTTTTTAAGACATCATCCCTAGATTAAACTAAACCTTTACATGAAGCTTGAAAACATAGCCAGTGTGCTTCTGTTTTTTTTCCTTTTATTTTCGCTCCCAATGGTATTGTCAAAAGCAGATAAATTCATCTCTTGGTGAACAAAGAATTGTTACCATTTCCATTAACTAAAAAAACAAAGAATTATCAAGTTACTGAACTAATATAGAGTTTTAGACTTTCTTTTGAGACAGCTGTGCTTTTCAAATTGCATATTGTGTACTCTAATCCACACACAAAACAATTAATGTGTTATATCTTCTGGTTTTCTTTGGCTTACAGTTTGATATTCTCAGATGTAGTGTCACTCAAAAGTATGCCAAAGCAAGTGCTGCTGCTGCTGCTGCTGGTGGTGTACTCATGTGCTTCAGAAAACAAGTGCTTCGTCATGCTTGTTAGGGCACTTTGATTGCACATGGTAATAATATTGTTTTTTCTTGAATAATGGTAATAGTATTGTTACTCGGTACTCTTCCTACATCGATCGTGATTAATTCGCAACAGCAAAACACACAACCAACTCTTGTTAATTTGAGGAACAACAATATCTTATTACTCTGTAAACATTCAATTCAAATAAATATATAGCCGTTCCTATTGTTACAATCATAGTAACAAGCTATGGCTAATACAAATGAACAAGCTATATAGTATAAAAGTAACTTACAGTTGCCTCTTGGTGGTATTAATTAATTGACCCCCTAATTGTTAAAAAAATTTGTGTGATAACTGGCAGAGAGTAGGAAGTATTGGATCCTATATTGGAGTATTGCTCATTTTATTTAATTTAATAATTACGAATGTTCTTGTATCAGAGTGTGAAGTCTACTGGAGGGTGAAGTGCCTTAGGTTGAGCACTGGCTTGAAATCGTTGAGCAGATTTACATTGTGATGATGTGATCCCTCCAGGTTCGATCAGGGTGAGGCTATCAAGTTGTTGATTTTCTTTCAATGCTTTCCTGACCAAAGCCTTTTCTGGCAGATGAGGACCTTCTCCTTGTCTGCCTTGTATTCAGTGTCATGCTTGTCACAGTTCCATCTCATCCCTTTGGCGATGGTCGCTACAGAATCCAGAAAGTAGGCGTTCTCGCGGATTATGGCATAACCAGTCGGACGAAGGATACGGTCCATCTCAAGAAGTACAAACTTCATCTCGCACCTGCAATTGCAACGTATGGTAAGTGTTAATTGCACTTTCTAATAATTTCTTGTGAAATTGAAGTTAGAAATGCTGAATGAATTTGCAAGTGTACGTACGTACCTATGAGACTCTGCAGTAAACAAGCCATCAAGATGCAATAGATCGTACGTCCTGGGGTATGTAGAGAATGCCTCACACCTATAAATAATAATAATAATAATTGATTGGAAGGACAAGGCTACCATCATCAGTAGTTGAAGTAAGTGAAGAATGAATTCAATGCAAATTGATCATCAAGTGCCAAATGCCAAATGCCATGGTGAGAAGTAATTATAATAAAATAAAAAGAGTATACTCTACTCACCAGTCGTGGTTGGTGCCGATGAGGCCTCTGTCGAAGACGACGCCGAGCGAGTTGGGTCCGTAGGAGGAGACGACGTTCATGACCCAGACGGGGTCCTTGATGAGGCTGGCGGCGAAGCCTCCGTAGACGGTGTTCATGTCCATCACGTTCCTGATCTTGTCGCTCCCCAGAGCCGGGAGCAGCGCCTTGTAGTGCTTGGTCCGGAGCTTCCACTTGCCGTCGTCGTGCTTGAAGGCGCCGGCGCTGCTCCCGGGGACGGTGGCGATGCGCTCCGGGGCGACGGCGAGGCGGTGAGGCCACTTGGGGGTGGCGTCGAGCGCCAGCTTCTTGTAGCGGGTGGAAGAGGGGGCGGTGAGGCAGGAGCGCATGGGCACGTACCAGGCGGCGTCCGGGTCGACGCTGTCGTCGCACTTGGCCGGGGAGGAGACGGGCGTGAGCTTGTCGTAGCAGGCAGGGTCGGTGGACTTCTGCCACACGGCGATGTCCCCCTTCTTGCTGTAGGGCTTGAAGCACATGGAGGCGAGCGTCCTCTTGAGGCGGTCGAGGTCGGCCTTCTGCGCGGCGGCGGTGGTGTTCCAGCCGTGCCAGCGGTTCTCGTAGTTGACGGGCGGGCCGGAGAGCGCCCAGAAGCCCCCGGGGCGGAGCACGCGGTGCACCTCCAGCAGGTAGAGGCCGCCGAACTCTGTCCACGGGATGAGGCACCTGGAGCAGTGCGCCATGTCGAATGCCGCCGACGGGAAGGGCAGGCGCTGCGTGGAGATGATCCCCAGGATGGCCGGGATGCCCCGCTCCAGCGCGAACTGCACCTGCGCCTCGTGGTTGTCCCTGGGCGCCAGCGACAGCGTCAGGATGCCCCGCCCCAGCAGGTCGCCTCCCCAGCTGGCGACGCCGCATCCCGTGTCTAGCGCCGTGCGCACCGTACCGTCCCTCATGCCCGGGATCAGCTCCGCCATGAGGTCGGCGTAGGCTCCCACGCCGTTGGGGAACATGGTGCCGCCGCCGGGGAAGATGAACTTGTCGCCTTCCTTGCGGAGCCAGTGCTGGTTGGACTTCTGGCTGTTGATCCAGTCGTAGGGGACGTTCCTGTACCAGCACTGGTCCTTGCTCTTGGGCCACCGGATGGGCGCCTTGTAGCCCTGCGGCGGCGGCACCAGGCACTCCTTGCGCTCCACCGGCGGCGGGCAGTGACGCTCCATGAAGCTCAGCCGGTAGTTGCCGTACTTGCGCCAACGCTGCAGCAGCGACCAGCGAGCAGAATCAGATGCTGCCTGCTGAATCAGAAAGAAGCGATTGATACTGATACCGTACCTTGGGATCGGTGCAGGGAGTGTAGTCCTGGTAGTCGGCGGGGCACTCTGGGAAGACGACGGCTTTGCTGTTGGTGCCGGTGGTGCGGACAACGGCAGGGGCAGCAGAAGAAGAGGCCTTGACGATGCCATTGCTTGCGGCGACATCGAGCAAGCTGCGGCCGGTGCTGTAGATCCCGCCGAGGTAGAAGGAGAAGGCGCAAAGCACGACGAAGAGGAGCGCCACCGGCACGGCTCTCGACCGCCCTCCCGCCGCCCTCTCGGGCTTTGCTTCCTTGCTGTACTTCATGCCTCTGCCAACGCACTCACGCACCTACTAGTATGAGATTTAATCAACCATAGATTCATAGGAAGAAGAGATGCAGATGTATACGCATAGGCCTGAAAGGACGACGACGAACGAGTCCCTTAAGATAAGTAATAATAAACCCAACAAACAAACAGCCAACAATTATGTGCATGGGAAGGGAGAACCCTGCGTTATTCCTGGCAACGTAATAGCGATTTATTGGTATTGGTACTACTACCCCATGCATATATCTATATTTTGTTGCCCTGTGATCGATCTCAAAAGGAAAAGACGAACAACAAGTAACAGAGATAGTTAGTACCTGGGGGACTGCAGTGCCGGCAGCTAGCTGTGACAGTAGAGTAGTGGAGCTTGATTTGAGACGGATGAATAATTAATCAGGGATAGATTAATATGCAACCCCAAGAGAAGAAGTAATATCGATCGAATCGATCAACTAGTAGCTGTTTATGTGTGTCGGCAGCGGCAGGATGGAGCCAGGCAGGGATCACTCCAGAATCCAGATAGGAGGATACAGCAGTACTAGAATACTAGATACAAGACAATTAATCAATCGGCGTTCAGCAGGCTTGGCGAATCTAGAATTGAAGCAAGGGAACGGATGCGGCAGAGGAGGAGAATTGAAGGCCGGGAGAGGCGTACGTCAAATGTGGAGAATTGCTAGCTCTCTTTTTATAACTAACCAAACCCCCAGACAAATCTAGCAACAAACAAACAATTCAACTCGAATATATATTACTAGTTAGGATTGGAAGAATTAATCGACCGGTTTTTTTTTTTTTGCCCTAGCTACTCTGCATCCATGGATCGTCGATCGAGCAGAGCAGTTTTCATTTAAAGGCCTAGGAGGAGGAGGATAGGATGATCGAGAGGGAACAGAAGAAACACGCACTACAAATAATACTAGAAGAGATCGATGGTGGTATGGTAGCTACCCATTTAGTTAGTTATCGGCCGGTTAGGCGCACGCCCATCTGGACTGGACTGGCCATCCTCCATTGAAACTACCGGAATAGCTTAATTAATCCAAATTTGTATGACTTTGGCCGAATTGTTTTAGCATCGAAAAATATACTGCATTGTTGACCACATTTATAATTTGTCCACCCCTCTCTTTGATTATATTAATTAGATTGAGGAGTTACAAGGGCGCATATGACGTGCCCTCAACAATAATATTTAAGCATTTTCACATGCTATTCTCTCTGCTTAACAGATATCTTATGGAAGAGAAAACATCCCCTTGAGAGTTTAGAAATATTTTTTATGGATCTCCATGCATGCCAACTGAATCATCACTTTTACTCATTTCCTTATAAGTTAATTAAATCGATTTTAATGTTCATCATATCAGTGTCGGTTTGGCAGTGATACACTGGACGGAGTATATGCATGCATGTCATGGGTTCGGCGGATTGCATTTAGCTTAGCTATCAGCGAGTGATCGATCGATGTGGTGAGTGCAGTGGACTAGCTAGTGGAGTATGAGCTAACACCACCCGCGGACACTAGCGAGCTTTTGACGAACGCGCAATTGGGAATACAATAAAGCTATCTCGATCGACAAATGATTTGTATGACTATATTAGTAGGGTTAATTTGATAAGGGTTTATTGTTTCTCGAGTGATTTTACCGTTGTTTAGTTCGATACTGAAAATCGATGGATCGGAGGAGGGAGTCGGTGGATCGGGAGCTGCTAATACAAGTGGTGCAGTAGGAGGGGTAGGGTCCCATGCACGTGCAGGATGCGCCGCTCCGCTCCGCGCCGACGATCTAACCATCCAAATCAAAGGCGGGCGCGTGACTTTTGTTTGGAAGGATCTGCGGCCTTAAATTCGCCTTCATTTGCCTGCCTGTCAACCAACGAATATTTGTTTTGCATCTGTCGGTGCCACACACACTACACACTAATATACTAGTACTACTTATATAACCATCTCAATTAGTAGTTTAGTACTCTACATTGCTAGTACATCGGTAGATGCATGTATCGTGAACGGAGTTTTTTATTTCCTTTTGTTGTCAATTTTTCTCCGACAGGTACTGGGTCTGGCAATTTCATCGAATAAAAACCGAACTGTATAAGTAGGGGCTGTAAGGGTTAAAAACAAGAGTTAGACAATAATCTCATAGGGACGTTAATTTGCTCATACTGATTAACCTCTTAATTTTTGCAAGCAACAATATCTCCTTTCATTACTCCCACACTGTTAGAAGAATGAATGTGCATACCCCATTTTACGGTGTGTTTTCATCTGACCTAAACTTGCTAATCAATATAGATTTACTGTTACTCCATAAGATTGTACATGTTCGATTTACAAAAATTCCTTTTTCTATACTAATATAAAAAGGAGCAGTTTTACCTTCCAATCCAATAGGTGAAATCACCCTTACCACATCTAATCCATCCATCCTCTCCATCGGCCCCACAATCCCCGCTGCCTCATCCTCCCCGCGCTAACATCGCTAATCGCTACCGCGCCTTCCTCCTCGGATGACGCCGCCTCATCCTCCCCGCGCTAACACCGCCGGTCCGCCACACCACGCCTTCCTCCCCAGATGACGCCACCTCATCCTCCCCACGCTAACATCGCCAGTCCGCCACCGCACCTTCCTCCCCGGATGACGCTCCACCCTCCTTACTCCGGCATGCTTCGCACTAATAGCGTCACTAAGCCTCGCCACATGTTACTGCATCTCGGCCCATGGTGGCTCTCGAGTGTGGAGATGACAGGACAAAAGGTGGAGGAGGCTGGCAGATTCGAGCGGATCTAGAGGCCACGTCGCCGGCTAGCCCGTCCGTCACCACCCTAGGCCAAGGCGCTTCGTCGTTCCTCAACCGCGTCGCGCCTCCTCCTTCAGTACCCAGGCCATGCACCTCGCCGTGCGTATCTCCCCACATTGGGCTGTACAGGTGTCGCTGCCTCCGGGACGGCTCCGTCGTCACCACCGTAGTCGTCGCACCGGCGGCCGAGGGCTTCATAGGTGTCGTTGCCTCCAAGGTGGCTCCATCGTAGCCACCGCAATCAGCCCCACTGGTCCAGGGTTTTGCTAGCGCCACAGCCCCATCACCAGCCGGTGGTCCAGTCTTCCGCCGATGCCACTGTTACAAGGGCATAGTCGGCCGCAGGTAATCCCAGCTGCACGCCACCCTCTCTTCTGCTGGTGAGATCGAGTGACACTCAATTCAGCTCAAATTGACTCTGCTGAATCCCCATTAGTTTTCTACGTGGACTTTCTTATTTGGCTAAGGGTATGCGTATATATTAAATTTCTCCACTTATTAATCGTGTGATTCGGTTCTTATCCATATGTGGATCATTGCAGGCTATATCCTATCAAGGTAATTGGTGTTGTTCCATACATACTAACATTGTAGACTTGCAGTTGTCATGCTGAGTCTCTTGCGGATTATTTTATAGAAAACATATTTAACCATTTTATAGAGAGCATATTTAACCATGCCTGATCTCCTATCTTTTTCATTCAGTCCAGAACATATCCTTGCTTACTTGAATGGATAATGCACGAAACCCTACACAACAATTTTCTGCAATGAGAGGTAAATAGCCATATGTTTATAGTGGTGCTAATACAGCACGTAAAAACCACTATTTTCCTTTATAATTATCGGTATCCTGGGCCCAGGAGTATATCGACTATGGGTTTGAGGCGGCCCCGTCCGTCCACGTGGCCATCCCCCGAGGGGCGAGAAGGCCCGAGGGTGACGTGGCGGCCACCCTCCCATTATGCACTACCCCCTCGGGGGAAGGACCGGCAGGGGTCGGGCTCCCCCGACCCTCTCGGGCCGTCGCCACGTGCAATGAAGTGGGTGAGCGCTCCCAGAGCTCACCTACCCGCATTAAATGACGTAGCAGGCGTAGTGCGCTTGCACCGCGCGCGTGCCACATCTCTTGCGAAGCGACGCGCACGCATCTAACACCGGTCACCGTCGGCTGACCGACGGTGAGACCGGTGCGAATGACCGATGGGATAGCGTACAGTATCGCGCGTGCCGGTGCACGCGCGGTAGGTATGATACGCTTCCCAATGAAGCTGCGTCAAGATCGTAGGGGCCGATTCGGCTCCCGCGTCACGTCAAGGTTGGTGCGTCAGGTCTAATCACCTGGCGCACCGCACGGTATAAAAGGAGGCCCAGGCCTAGAAAACCGCCTGTTTGACCCCTGTGGTGTCCCCTTGAGGTATAAAAGGAGGCCCAGGCCTAGAGGAAGGGGATCGGATGCTTTTCTCCACTTCTTCTCCTAGAGTTGCGGCTAGCCAAGTCCAACGCCGGGGAGTTAGAACCCACATAGATAATTTACCACACAGGAGTAGGGTGTTACGCCTCATCGGCGGCCCGAAACTGTATAAACGCTTGTGTGTCACCGTCCTCTGACAGGCGATCTCGATCCTCACCGGCCTCACCGGAGCCGGGCTAGAGGAGGCCTCTTTCACGCGCCCCTGGGCCGAACTCAAAAGGGGGGCCGCACAGTCCCCCATTGCGGATTTTTCCATCCGACAATAATCCTTACAATGTGCTAATACATAATATTTTCTTTTACAATGCTAATACTTTTGTGTGGAATGGTTATATGCTATGTTCATTTTCCATTCTAGAGAAGGAAACGTTGATTCAAATTTGCGATATCTTTTCAGTTGCGTTTAGCTAATGAAACTCTGGAGAATTGATGACTGAACTTATAGATGCAAAGATCAGAATGGATTTGTAAGAGGTAATGGATTTTAGTATTCAGTAGCCTCGATTTCAGGTAATGTAAAGGTCATCGCACAATCAAGAAATATAATTTGTGAATCTTCATGCAAGAACTTGCACGGTTGCAACCTTTTGTTTCAGCTTCTCAATTGATGCTTGTTAAATATGTGATCCGAATTTAGGCCTACAATATATTCGGATTAGTTTCCTAGTAGGACTCCTTGTCGTTTTCTATTAGGTGTCTTTCCTTTTATCTCCTATATATACTCTTGTAAGTCGTACGGGAAGGTGTGACGTGCCCATTGTTATTCCCATATGTTTGTAAACTCCTATATAGTGATCATTGCCGATCGGTGCCCGTGGTTTTTTCCCGCAAGGGTTTTCCACGTTAAATTCGTGTCTCCGTTGTGCATCTATTTTCTTAACAAGTGGTATCATAGCATCGGAGATTCGATCTACACCATGCTACCATCGGTGCAATCTGTCCGACGAATTCGTTTTTTGCGCCGAGTCCAAGTCGGCGTCATCCTTCCACTTCTGCGCGAGAAGCCGGAAGTAGCAGCAGCAGCAGGGAGGATTCCATCACGCGCAAGCAGCAGAGGAGAAAAAGCAAAAGCAGTGCACGCGTCCCGAGGAATAAAAGAATCAACCGAGAGAGCTTGCTGTTTTGGTTTGTTCAGGTTGAATTTTTCCAAACACGAGGAAGTGCACATAGAGGTTCGCGGTTTTGCTAGGTTTACTCCAATTTATTACCAGCAAATTCAGGATAAATTCTCATGGCGATTTTGAAGTATGATCTACCGCTCCTGGACCGAGACACAAGATTCTCACTATGGCAAGTGAAGATGCGAGCCGTTCTTGCACAGCAAGACCTTGATGATGCGCTATCTGGATTTGACAAGAGGACTGCGGATTGGTCCGACGATGAGAAGAAAAGGAATCGTAAGGCTATGTCATATATTCATCTTCATCTATCTAACAATATTTTGCAGGAGATTCTTAAGGAGAAGACAGCCGGTGGACTGTGGTTGAAGCTGGACAGATATGCATGACTAAGATGCATCTGAAGCAAAAGTTATTTTTGCACAAGTTGCAAGATGATGAGTCTATGATGGATCATCTCTCCACTTTCAAGAAAATTTTTGCTGACCTTGAGTCTATGGAGGTAAAGTATGATGAAGAGGATTTAGGCCTTATTCTATTGTGTTCATTGTCTAGCTCATATGCAAACTTCAGGGATACTATTCTTTATAGTCGTGATACTCTAACTTTGAAAGAAGTTTATGAAGCTTTGCATGCCAAAGAAAAGATGAAGAAGATGGTACCCTTTGAAAGTTCAAGTTCACAAGCAGAAGACTTGGTTGTTCGGGGCAGACAACAGGAGAAGAACACAAAGAACCAGTCAAGAGATAAAAGAAGTAGCTATCGTGGAAGATCAAAGTCCAGAGGCAGGTATAAGTCATGAAAATACTGTAAGAGAGATGGACATGATATCTCTGAGTGTTGGAAGCTACAGAACAAAGACAAGAGAACCAGAAGTTATAGACCGAAAGGTAACAAAGAAGAGGAAGGGAGAGCCGCAATTGTTACTGATGATAAACTTGAAGCAAAATTGCTTGTTACTTATGCTGGTTGTGCACAAACTAGTGACCAGTGGATTCTTGATACTGCTTGCACCTATCACATGTGCCCGAATAGGGATTGGTTTGCCACCTATGAGTTTGTGCAAGGTGGTACTATTTTGATGGGTGATAATACACCATGCAAGGTTGAAGGTATTGAAACAATTCAGATTAAGATGTTTGATGGCTGTATCAGAACATTGTCAGATGTGCGGCATATTCCAAATTTGAAGAGGAGTCTCATCTCTTTAAGTACTCTTGATCGCTAAGGGTACAAATATTCCGGTGGAGACGGAATTTTGAAGGTAACCAAAGGATCTCTTGTTGTGATGAAGGCTGATATTAAAACTGCCGACCTGTACCATCTGCGAGGTACAACTATATTAGGTAATGTTGCTGCAGTTTCAGATTCATTATCTAATTCCGATGCTACTAATCTTTGGCATATGCATTTTGGGCATATGAGTGAAATTGGATTGGCAGAATTGAGCAAGGGATTGCTAGATGGACAAGGCATCGGGAAGCTCAAATTTTGTGAGCATTGCATCTTTGACAAGCATAAGAGGGTGAAGTTCAACACATCTACATATACTATAGAAGGTATTCTTGATTATGTGCATTCTGATTTATGGGGGCCTACTCGTAAGACATCTTTTGGAGGTGCTTGTTATATGATGACTATCGTTGATGATTATTCACGAAAAGTTTGGTCTTATTTCTTGAAGCACAAATATCAAGCTTTTGATGCGTTTAAAGAGTGGAAGACTACGGTTGAAAGATAAACTGAAAGGAAGGTGAAAATACTTCGTACTGACAATGGGATGGAGCTCTGTTCTAAGATATTTAAATCATATTGCAAGTCTGAAGGCATTATGCGTCACTACACCGTTCCTCATATACTTCAACAAAATGGCGTAGCTAAGCGTATGAACATGACAATTATATCAAAGGCCTGTTGTATGTTTTCTAATGCAGGTTTGCCTAAACAGTTTTGGGCAGAAGTTGTTTCCACTGCTTGTTATCTTATTAATAGATCACCCAGTTATGCTATTGATAAGAAGACTCCAATTGAGGTATGGTCTGATTCCCCAGCAAATTATTCAGACTTAAGAGTATTTGGTTGTACTGCTTATGCTCATGTTGATAATGGTAAATTGGAGCCTAGAGCTATAAGTGCATTTTCTTGGTTATCCGTCTGGTGTGAAAGGCTATAAGTTATGGTGTTTTGAAACAAAAAGGTTGTGATTAGTAGAAATGTTGTCTTCCATGAATCAGTTATGTTACATGACAAACCTTCTACTAATGTTCCTGTTGAGAGTCAACAGAAAGCAAGTGTGCAAGTGGAGCACTTGATTAGTTCAGGGCATGGACCAGAAAAGGATGATGTTGCTATTAACCAAGATGCACCTGTTAGTGAAGTTTCAAATTCTTCTACTATTGAGCAATCTCCAAAGCATTCTATTGCAAAAGATAAGCCCAAAAGAAATACTAAATCTCCTCGAAGATATATTGAAGAAGCGAACCTAGTTGCTTATGCTTTGAGTGTGACAGAGGAAATTGAAGGTAATGCAGAACCTTCTTCCTATTCTGAGACTATTGTTTCTGATGATTGCAATAGATGGATAACTGCTATGCATGATGAGATGGAGTCACTTGAAAAGAATTGTACTTGGGAATTGGTGAAGTTTCCAAAGGAGAAGAAACCTATTCGTTGCAAGTGGATCTTCAAAAGAAATGAAGGTATATCTCCAACTGATGAAGCAAGATACAAAGCGAGGTTAGTTGCTAAAGGTTATAGCTAGATTCCAGGTATTGATTTCAATGATGTCTTTTCCCCAATTGTGAAGCATAGTTCAATTCGCACATTACTCAATATTGTTGCAATGCATGATTATGAACTAGAGCAAATGGATGTTAAAACTGCATTTTTACATGGGAGTTAGAAGAGTATATTTATATGGAGCAACCTGAAGGTTTTATTGTTTCTGGAAAAGAGAACATAGTCTGTAGGTTAAAGAAATCTCTTTATGGGTTGAAGCAGTCGCCTAGACAATGGTATAAGAGATTTGACTCTTTCATGCTTTCTCAGAAGTTTAGAAAATCCAATTATGATAGCTGTGTTTATCTTAAAGTTGTTGATAGTTCAACTATATATTTGTTTCTTTATGTTGATGATATGTTGATTGCTGCAAAAGACAAAGGAGAGATAGTAAAGTTGAAGGCACAATTGAGTAGTGAATTTGAGATGAAGGATTTGGGTGCAGCTAAGAAAATTCTCGGTATGGAAATTACTAGAGAAAGAGAGTCTGGCAAGTTATATCTTAGTCAGGAAGGTTATATTGATAAGGTCCTTTGCCGTTTCAATATGCATGATGCCTCTAGCTGCACATTTCAGATTATCTTCAGATTTATGTCCACAATCAGATTATGATGTTGAGTACATGTCTAGAGTTCCATATTCAAGTGCAGTTGGTTCACTTATGTATGCCATGGTATGTTCTCGTCCTGACTTATCACATGCATTGAGTGTTGTCAGTAAATACATGGCTAATCCTAGCAAAGAGCATTGGAAAGCTGTTTAGTGGATTTTCAGATACCTACGTGGTACCTCTAATGCTTGTTTGCAGTTTGGGAGATCTAGGGATAGACTTGTTGGTTATGTGGATTCAGATTTTGCTGGAGATTTGGATAGGAGAAGATCACTCACAGGTTATGTTTTCACTATTGGAGGATGTGCTGTTAGTTGAAAGGTAAGTTTGCAAGCAACTGTTGTCTTATCTACTACTGAAGCAGAGTATATGGCTATTTCTGAAGCTTGTAAAGAAGCTATTTGGCTTAGAGGTTTGTATACTAAGCTTTGTGGGGTAACGTCTTGCATTGATATATTTTGTGATAGTCAAAGTGCAATATGCCTTACAAATGATCAGATGTTCCATGAGAGAACAGAGCAAGTTGATGTAAGTATCACTTTATTAGAGATATAAACTATGCAAGATAAGTACTCATGATAATCTGAAGGTGGTGTCAAAGTATGCAAGATAAGTACTCATGATAATCCAGCTGATATGATGACAAAGTCAGTTCTTGCTACTAAGTTTGAGTTTTGCTTAAGCTTGGTTGGTGTTACAGTATAGTCCCAGAGACTATTTGGCGCGCGGTGATTTTATCTACATGAGATATTTTTTGGTGATTGATGATTTTCATGCTACAAGAGGAAATTTGTCTCAAGGTGGAGATTGTTAAATATGTGATCCGAATTTAGGCCTACAATATATTCGGATTAGTTTCCTAGTAGGACTCCTTGTCGTTTCCTATTAGGTGTCTTTCCTTTTATCTCCTATGTATACTCTTGTAAGCCATACGGGAAGGTGTGGCGTGCCCATTGTTATTCCCCTACGTTTGTAATCAACTCCTATATAGTGATCATTGCCGGTCGGCGCCCGTGGTTTTTTTTCCGCAAGGGTTTTCCACATTAAATTCGTGTCTCCGTTATGCATCTATTTTCTTAACAAGTTGATTGACTTTTCAGTATTAGAGTTTCACGAATGATTTAGTAGATACAGTACTGAGGTTCTCGAGAGTAAAGATAATATTGTATTTCTTTCCTAATTAAATTTTTCGAGCTTCATTTATTTCATTGATATATTTCAGCAATTTACATGGTACATATTTTCTTCTTAAGTTCATTCTCAGATCTTCATTTAACATCAAATTGTTATCTTTCAGAAAGCTTTCTTTTTCTTTTGTGTGTTCGCAGCATATTTATATTGTAGGCAAACATATGATATTGCCAACATTGAGAAATGCACTTAGCCAAGCCCCCTGTTTTTGGTTATGGTTTTCTTTCATGCTAAGAGTACTATTCCAAAATCATTCCAATGATGTCTCTATAGTCACTTTACAGGTTACTTTCACATTTTTGGGGATTTCCATGGACCTTATTGTATGTTCATGCTATTTAAAGCTCAATTGTCGTTTATGCAAATTAAAATGTATTATTCTATATTATGTTTCAGTTGGTTATCATTTACATGACCTGAGTGATTTAGCTCATGTGTGTCTTTTTTATGCGAAAATGAATTGTTCACATGATATTATATATCAGGAATTCAATGGTAGTTGGCGCATATTGAATGGATTTTATGGCCAAAAATTTTGTACCCTGTGAAAAAGTCATTGCTGGTTTTAAGTTTTAACTGCATATTGTTATCATTTTCAGGGAAAGAATGTCTTGCAATCGATCTTCATCACAAGAGCTGAGTTAGGTACTGCTTAAAACCATTATTGATTCTATAGTGAACTCGATGTGACTATACTAAATAACATCGTCAGAATGAGCAAACGCTATAAACGAAATCAACCATCAAATATAATATGTATAAGCTTTAAATGTGTAATGGCCACTTATGCAAAATGCACGGGAAAATATGATGTTCTTCATTTTCAGGAGTGATTTGTATAAAATGGGCTAATTTGTGATGTTGCCCTATTTCTAGTCTAATAGTGGAACGCTTTCCCTGGTGTGGAGTTCCATGAAAGATATTGGTCTCCAGATTTCAAGATTGAATTTCATTTTGTGTGGCTTCCACTTCAACTTCAGATCTGTGCATATTTTAGCAATATGGCCTCTTTAGATTAGTATTGTGATCAATAAAATATAATGGTGGTGTTTTGAGCGTTTCTAAAATATTCATGCTTGCTATCTACTTTTTTTTTACTTCAATTATGGTGACTATGTTGAATGCTTCTGTAACAACAATCCATTGGAACACTATGTGACGACCATTTTCTACAAGTGAAAGAGATATAAACTTGTGTTTTGTTGATCATGTAAATGCTATTTCAGTTTCATACCAAGAGATGTATATTTGAAGTAATTTTTAATAAAGAGGAGCTAATTATGTATATGGTAGAGACGTGGGTCCCTTTTGTCTTGATAAATAATGTGGATATTGAAGTTCATTTCAATGCCATCAAGACAAATATCTTGCTTTGAGCTTTTCAAGTGTTCACGAAGCTATGACATATTATATTTTTGTATTGTTAGTTGCTTTGCATTTTTTAGTGTTTAAATGGATGTTTAAAGTAATATGTCAAATTACACTATAGTAGAAATAGGTCTTAAACTTTTAGTATGTTTATATGTTTTGGGTGACATATATTGCAGGAAAATGCAATAAATTTTAGTGTTTTTATATGTCGGAAATGTGCATTGCATGTGCACGATTACTAGTAATTAAAAAATGTTTAAGGCATGCGTTTCTTAATAAGCATTGTAGTTGACCTAATAACAATGCTTTTACATTGTGGTGTGGTATGTAGGGGGTAATGGGTCAAGACCCATCTTATCTAGCTATCAAATTTTTTAGTCCAAAGTGAATAAAAAGTTAGCTCACGATATATCTAGTCCTTAAATTTTATAGGCTAAAATGTTAGGTTCTTTACCAGCCCTATGCATATGTCAATTAATGTTGCATTAGTTATAAGTCAATTTTAGAGTATTTTTTTTGAAAGATCAATCTCAAAGTACTACATCCGTCCTAAAATGTAACAACCTACGAATCGAAACATGCTATGTAGTCCTAAAATAGGTAGGTTGCTATATTTGGGGACGGAGGGAGTAATATATTGAAGAAATGTATTTGAGCAACGTATAGGGTGAATGGAAACCGTGCAGTCACATTCATGCACAAAATTTCATCATATTGTCCTAACCTATATCAAGTAGTTGGCAGCCAATCCACATTATGTCTGATGGCACCTCAAAACAACCCATTGCACATATATATCCAGTTCCAAGATAATTAATTATATACATGTAGTACATAGTATCATCATGTGCCCTCACGTGGAACCGAACTAGCTAGCTAGTGATATACCTTAGATCCAAATATTGTCACCTTGTGTGCCTCTCCATCCCAATTTCTATCACATCTACTCCACCTCCCGAGCAAAGCACTTCGAACACTATCACTCCATAGAGCAAGGATAATAGTGAGCTATAAGCAAGCTATATGATTATGTGAAAGAGAGAGGTAAAAAAAGTGAGAAGTGGTTAGCTCTCATGTAAGATCTAGCTTAACACAATTTCCAAGAAATATGCATTAAATTTATAGTGAGAGAAAGAGAGAGTAAAAAAATAAAACTAACCTTGTAGTTAATATGACTTGTAGTAAGTAATAAGCTCACCGTCACCTCTCCCTCTACCTGGAGGTCCAAGTCACGTCTATCCAGAGTTGTTTCGACTCTTCAGCACTATCTTTCGAGCGCTTCTGTTTCCTTTCTACGCCACACCTTCCCAAGCCCGTCGCAAAGATCCACTGGTGCATCCTCCATAGATCGGTCAACGACGGAGTGTCAAAATCTCAAACGTCCTCTTCTCTTTGCCGCCTCTTTCCTCTGCCACATCTTCCCATCGCCGTTGGCTCCTCCCGAGCTCCGGTGCCTTCTCCAACTGTTTCCCAAGTGCCACCACACCTTGTATTCAGCCTCGCCACATCTTGAGCCCTATCTCCTCCTCCTACGGTCTGTCAGCTCTTGATTGGCTGCCACCGTGTCTCTTTTTTTTTGAAACCGCAGGGTGTATTTGTATTAAAGTAGAGGGAAACACTGTACAATAGCCACGGAGGCCATGAGATTACAAAGAGAAAGTAAAAAGAAGGCGGGTGTGGGAAGATGTAGCTACAAGGGGATGCACGATTGTCTCGACGAGGTTTAGATTACGTGTTGTTGTTTGTGCTTCCAGGATTGTTTGGCATAAGGCGTTGAATGCCCTTTGCCCCGCCTGCACGCCATAGCCAAATCTCGTCGGTCACTCGGTCGATGATTCTGTGCGGCGGAGTCTCCATGTTTCTGAAGACCCTGCTATTTCTCTCTTTCCAAATTTCCCAGGAGAGTAACATTAGGATCGATTTAACGCCCTTTCTTTTCTCCTTAGTCACTGTACACACAGTTCGAGACCACCAGTCCTCGAGGTTTGGCGTGTGAGGCCAGGACTGTGGCCGTAGCTGAGGGATGTCTAGCCTTGTCGCTATGGCATCCCAGATTATCCTGGTTACCGGACATTCATAGAAGAGATGGTGTGTTGTCTCTAGGTTTCTGAAGCATAGTTGGCAGAAATAATTGTTTGGCCACTCCCTCTGTTGCATCCTGTCAGCCGTCCAAATTCTGTTTTGGAGGAGCAGCCAGGCAAAGAATTTGCATTTTGACGGCGCCCAACACTTCCATACCGCGTTTGCCGATATGGACGGTATGCTGCCCAGGAACTGCATCTGATAAGCCGATTTAGTTGTGTATGTTCC
Organism: Oryza punctata; assembly: GCA_000573905.2. NCBI lineage: Eukaryota > Viridiplantae > Streptophyta > Magnoliopsida > Poales > Poaceae > Oryza > Oryza punctata. The sequence continues at coordinate 27,887,386 of CM002497.2, forward strand.
GCTAGATGTCCATTTCCATCGGATGTTGTCTTCAACGCCTTGGGTTAGTGTGGCGCTTGACGTCCAAAGTAGCTCGAAGATCTTGAAGAATTCAGTGACGAGGGTCATAGTCAAGTTATGTCTGATGTCGTCGATCCACTTATTATCCTGTAGGGCTTCTGCGACTGTCCTCTTCTTTCTTCTGGTGTGGTGGTATAAGTTAGGTGCCATTGCCTTTAGTGTTGAACTGTAAGCCCAAGTGGACTCCTAGAAGAGCGCCTTCCTGCCATCTCCCACGGTCACTGACGTGGAGGCCGCAAAAAGCTCATTATCATGTTCATCGCAGGGAGTCGGCATGCCAGTCCATGGTTTGTCAGGGGAGGTCCATTCATACCATAGCCATCGTAGGCGAAGTGCCCGCCCCATCTTAGTGAGATTAGAGACCCCCAGGCCGCCATAAGTTATCGGCCTGCAGACACGTTGCCAGTTTATCTTACACTTGCTACCCTGAATTTCATCGTCACCATCCCAGAGGAATTTTCTCCTCGCCTTATCTATCTCTTGGATGATCTGTTTTGGTAACTTCAGAACTGTCATGGCATATATTGGCATGGAACTTAATACTGACAGTACTAGCTCCCTTCTTCCCCCGGCTGAGAGGAGCTTTTTCTTCCAACTGGCTAGCCGTGTCTTGATTCTGTCAATTAAGTATTGAAGGTGGACCTTTCGTAGTCTGCTTACTGTTAGTGGCATCCCTAGATATTGCATGGGAAAGGCTCCTCGTGGACCGGTGAAGTTGTGTAGTACGTCATTGAGGTCAATTGCGCCACACTTATCGGAGCCACTATGCTTTTGTGCAGGTTGACCTAGAGCCCAGAGGCTCCCCCGAAGTTGTTTAGGATCAAGATCAGGTTGTCCACATCATGGCGTGATGGTTTAATGAAGATTGCCGCGTCATCAGCGTAGAGGAACATCTGAGGCGCACGCTATGCTCCGCGAGCTCGCTGAGAAGGCCCTCTTCGGTTGCGATTTCAAGGAGTCTGTGCAGGGGGTCCATTGCAAGGATGAAGAGGTATGGGGATAGAGGGTCTCCTTGCCTTAGCCCCCTACGGTGATCTATCCTTTCTCCCTCGATTCCATTTAGTGAGACCCTGGAGGAGGAGGTAGAGAGGATCAACGCCACCCAGTCGCGCCACCTGGCGCTAAATCCCATCTTTTCGAGTAGCGTTAATAGGTATTCCCAAGAGACCGAGTCGAAGGCCTTGGCTGTAGGATCGAATAGTAACAACTAAGCCAACCAGAGGGGGGGTGAATGGTTGATATACCCAAAAACCAAAACTTTTAGCGGAAATAAAAGTTACCCTTAAATTCGATGGATCGCGGTCTGACCGAAGGTGTTGTGCCGGTCTGACCGCAGGTATGCCGCCGGTCTGACCACCCCCTTGCCGCCAGTCTGACCGGTGGTATGTCGCCGGTTAGACTGCCGAAACCCAATGAAACACAAATCGAAGAACTCTTAAAGTAGATCACGACTTTATTTATTCTCTCTGTGTTTACAAAGTGCACCAACAACACTCCTTACAAAAATCTCGACGAAACTCGAAACCCTAACAAAAACTTTCAACTCAATTGCTCTCAAAAGCGATACCGGGAAGCCTCACGCTCCCTCTCTATTTATACCCAAGGTAGGCAGCCTAAAGCCACGAACCAATCTCATACTAGAAGTCCTAATCACCCTAGGAAACCTTCTCGTATAAGAAACAAACTTTACATAATCAATCCCACCAAATTTGGACTCCTTCTAAATTCGACTCCGCATCCCATACGCACACAATACCTCCATCGTATGCCATATGGAACCTCCATCTTCCACGTGCATTGAACTCTAGCCTTAGTATCCCACATGATCTCTGACCACCACGAACGTCGTCTTATCCCCAAGCCGACTCCCGATCCATCACCGCAATACTAACCCGACATAAATTCACCTACACACGAAACAAACAAGGAAACCATATTCCGAGACCAAGCTATCCCCAACTTGACTCATTGTTAGCAAACAACAGTATTACATACGCATAGTATCCATCTAGAAGTCATATTCATGAAACAATCACGGATATCCAAACAAACAACCCGAAACCGAAACCGATTCAGTGTCGACCGGTCAGACCGCGGGCTGCGCCGGTCTGACCCAAAAGTAGTAAAAATCACACTTCGTACAAACGTACACATCGTGCTCAAAAATCCAAAAACTTCAAAAATTCACCTTGCTTCTCTAAAAACACTTCTCCCCCTTTTGACAATGATTTCATCAAGCATAAAAATTATGTTTATTAAAGTATAAGAGCTTAGCATACAAATAGCATATCAAGTCATGTGTCGCAATAAAAAGAAGAATCCATCTATAGCATAACATGCATGCATTAAAGTATAATCATGAACCAAAAATTTTACAATTAAGCTGGAATCAACAATCAAAATTCATGATTTCATACGATTTATAATGCAACATCTTAACAAGCACATAGATTGAAGAAAAAACACTAAACATATATACCTATTGTGTTTATCATTCTTACTCAAATAAATTTTAGCACAAAACAACCAAGAGAATTTTACTTATTCTTTTTCTAGAGCCTTTTTGCTCATCATGTTATTATCACGGGTACGTCCATGTCGTCAAGACTGTTTCCAAGGATTCGGCACCCATTATTTTGCTCATATCGAATACGTCCTTGTCGTCAAGACTGTTTCCAAGGATTCGGTATTCATTTTTTTATATTTTTTATTCTCTTTGCACAAAGAACACCAAAGCTATTTGAGGAATAACAAATCAACAAAGCATATATAGAAAGCATTTATAAATCAAACCATATGCTAGCATCAATATTGCACATTTGCTTAATTCAAGTATAGATTTTAAGTGTCATGCATCATCTCCCTTAAAAGCAAAATCTAAGTCTCATAAAAATACTAGAATACATACAAGCTAAGCTAGAGACAAATAAATCTTCATAGTATTGCTAGCATGCACAAGAAAAGCTCTCTTTTTCAATTTTTGTCATTGTCATATTTTTGCTTGATAAAACCATGAGGTACAAACTCCCCCTCAAAACATGCCAAACGGATGAATTACGCCCAATTCACCACGAAGAAAAGCAAAGCGATTAGAATCCAAAGGTTTAGTGAAAATATCAGCAAGTTGCAACTTTGTGTCCAAAAACTGCAATTCAACATCTCCCTTCTCAACATGATCCCTCAAAAAGTGAAAGCGAATATCAATATGCTTTGTGCGTGAGTGTTGAACAGGATTCTTAGCAATATTAATAGCACTAGTATTATCACAAAAGAGAGGTACTTTCTCAAAAGTAAGACCATAATCTTTCAAAGTAGATAAAAGCCAAAGAATCTGTGAACAACAACTAGCAGCAGCAACATATTCAGATTCAGCAGTTGATTGAGCAACACTAGATTGTTTCCTAGAAGACCATGCAATCAATGATGCACCAAGAAAATGACATGTTCCACTAGTACTTTTCCTATCAATTCTACAACCAGCAAAAACAGCATCTGAATATCCACTTAAGCATATAGAAGATGAAGTGGAATACCAAATTCCAAACTCAAGTGTATGATTCAAATACCTCATTATTCGCTTGACCGCTTGACGATGTGAAGCACGAGGAGAAGCTTGAAAACGCACACACAAACACACAGCAAATTGTATGTCTGGCCTAGAAGCAGTTAGATACAACAATGATCCAATCATACTTCTATCCTCCTTTTGATCAACAGCTTCACCATCTTCATCAGGATCCAACACAGCTGTAGAACCAATTGGTGTTGAAATTGGCTTGCTATTCTCCATCTTGAACCTTCTCAAAAGATCCTTCGTATACTTCGTTTGATGCACAAATATATCTTGAGGTGTTTGCTTAACTTGCAATCCCAAAAAGTATGATAACTCACCCATCATGCTCATCTCAAATTCCCTGTGCATAGTCTCAGCAAACTCTACAACCAAAGCGTGAGATGAACAACCAAAGATAATATCATCCACATAAATCTGAACGAACAGTTGATTATCACCATGCTTAAGAACAAAAAGCGTTTTGTCAACCTTTCCCATTGTAAAACCTTTCGCAAGCAAAAAGTTCTTAAGCCTATCATACCATGCTCTAGGTGCTTGTTTCAAACCAACAAAGCTTTAGACAATTTAAAAACATGGTTGGGAAAATCAGGATTTTCAAAACCAGGTGGTTGTTTGACATAAACTTCCTCCTGTATAAAACCATTTAGAAAGACACTTTTCACATCCATTTGATACAATTTAAAACCTTTTGAAGCTGCAAAAGCCAACAAAAGTCTAATTGCCTCAATTCTAGCAACAGGAGCAAAAGTTTCGTCAAAATCCAAACCCTCCACCTGAGTAAAACCTTGAGCAACAAGTCTAGCTTTATTTCTCACAATCAAACCATCCTCATTTTGTTTATTTTTGAAAACCCACTTGGTTCCAATAATATTATGTCCAGAAGGTGGTTCAACTAAAGTCCAAACTTTATTTCTCTCAAAATTTTCAAGTTCTTCATGCATGATGTTAATCCATGATTCATCAGTTAATGCATGTGACACATCTTTGGGTTCAAAAGAAGCAACAAATGCAGAATTTGCACAAACATCATGAGTCGTTACCTTAGACCTAGTAGTCCGCTCACCTAAATTACCAATGATTTGTTCTGGCGGATGTTGTCGTCAGCGACTTCTGAAGTTGATTCACGTTCTGTATCAGTACTGGTCGAAGTTGAAGCCTCTGGAGGACCATCTCGAACAGCATTAACAGAACCTTCAGCTGATGATCCTGGCCGGTCTGACCGCACGTCCTGCGCCGGTCTGATCGGAGGTGTGCCGGCGGTCTGACCGGCCTGGCACCCGGTCTGACCGGCCGAGCCGACCTCGTCATCGTTGTCGCTCTCGTCTTCAAAAATACGACCATCCTCCCCCTGAACCTGTGACAATGTACCTGCAATATCGGGTCTAGTACCTGGACTAGCCTCATCAAAAGAAACTTCGCAAGTCTCAACGATTTTGTTAGTCTCCAAAATAAGTACACGATAGCCACGAGAGTGTGCGGGGTAACCAAGAAACATTCCATCGGTAGAACGTGCCTCAAACTTATCCAAATTTCCAGATTTCAAGACAAAACATTTGCAACCAAAAACACGCAAATGTGAAACTTTGGGTTGATGTCCAAATCGAAGTTCATAAGAAGTTTTTCCAAGTTTTGATCTCAAGAAAACCCGATTTGAAATATAGCATGCGGTGTTAATCGCCTCAGCCCAAAATTTTCTAGGAGTGAGATACTCATCCAACATCGTTCGAGCCATCTCAACCAAAACACGATTCTTTCTTTCAACAATACCGTTTTGTTGCGGAACACGAGGAGAAGAAAATTCATGTTCAAGACCTCTTTCATTGCAAAACTGTTCAAATGAAGCATTTTTGAATTCACCACCATTATCACTTCGAATTCTTTTCAAAGAACCAGGAGATTCAAGATCCAATTGAAGAAACAAACCACGAAAGTGTTGAAACGCCTCATCCTTAGTTGCCATAAAGAAAACCCAAGAATATCTAGAAAAATCGTCAACAATAACCAACACATACCACTTTCCTCCAACTGATTGCACTGTAGCTGGACCAACAGTGTCCATGTGTAATAGCTGTCCTGGTGCATCAGTCATCACAGAAACAATAGGAGCATGTGAAGAAGTAACCATCTTAGCATGACGACACGGTGTGCAAACCAAATCAAGATCTTTCTTAAGTTTAGGCAAACCACGAACAAGATCCAAACCACTTAACCTCGTGAGATGATCAAAACCAACATGTCCAAGTCTACGATGCCAAAACATCACATCTTTACTAAACTTAGCAACCAAACATGTTATCACAGGTGAAACAGGATTTTCAAAATCAGCTTTAAACACTCTACCATAGCGAGAAATATTCAACACAGAATCACCACGAGAATCAAAAACTTTACTTCCAGTTTTCTTAAAATGAACCTCAAAATCTTCATCAAGAATTTGTGAAACTGAAAGCAAATTATACTTTAAATCCTCAACCAAAGCTACATTCTTTAATTCAAATTTGTCATTTACCTTTACCAAACCTGTAGCGAGAACGGCACTAGTAGAAGCATCACCAAAGATAATCGATTCAGTCTTGGATGCCCGTTTGAGGGAGGAGAACCAATTTTTATCACCGGTCATGTGCCGCGAACAACCGGAATCCACGATCCACACGTTCTCCTTCCTTGCCACCAACGCCTACACACAGGCAGAAGTCGAAGCCTCAGTACTGGGGTTAGATGACAATAAAAATTTAGGAATCCAGTACTGAGACACATGACCAGAAGATCCAATAGGCATATATCCACGTGCAAAAACAGTTTGAGAATTTTCAGAAAAATTTCTCTGAGGCCGGTCTGACCGAGGTACAGTGGCCGATCTGACTGGGGGCCGGTCTGACCGCGGGATCCACTGCGGTCTGACCGGTTTCCTCGAGGGAAAACCAGATTTTCGCCACTTTGATTTTGCAAAAGCAATCTCTCTCTCCTTTTTCTGTTTATGAGCTAATCTGAAACAAAAACCAACAAGATGTCCATCTTTGCCACAAAACGAGCAAGTAAATTTTTCACTATGAGTAGAAATATTGGTAGAATTAGATAACTTAGCAACACAAGTAACAACAGAAGGTTTTGCATGCACAACATTGGATTTGGAAGAAGATGTATTCAAAGTAGACATGATGCCAGCAGATTTAAACACAGTGTTCTTAGTTTCAGGTTTAACCAAAATTTCACTACTTCTAGCTCCAACACCTACCACAACAGGAGAATGTCTAGTATGACGAGCATAAGGATTAAAACCTAAACCACGGTTATGTGTGCTAACCTTAGATTGATCTAGGATCATGTTGAGGTTCTTTTTACCATCAGAAAATCTTAGCAAAGAATTTTTCAAATAAGAAATCTCTTTTTCCAAAATAGCATAATTTTCACAATCTATCATGACATCTTTACTTTTACGACACTTGGGGCAAGAAAGCACTTCATTGTTTTTCACAACATCTTCCATGTACTCAACACCACCTAAAGCATCTTTTAATTTCATCTTATTCAAAGTACATGTTGAGCAATCCAAAACATCATGAGGTTGTTTTAACTTTTTAGCACAAATCATGTTAAACATCAAACTAGCATGAAAAGCAATTTGATATTTTTGCAACAACTTTTTAGTTAAAAACAACTCTTTTAAAGTGCGTGTGTGCAAAGCAAAACTAAGAGCAAGAGAAGATTTACTTTTCAAATCATGTGCAACATTGACATCTCTAATTTTAGAAATTTCATTCATTAAAACCTCACAACTTTGACTATCATCATCATTAGGAATAAGAGATTTTAATCTATCAATTTCAGAATTAAGAGATTCAATGATAAACTCCTGTTTTCTATACATCTTCTCACACTTCATATTTTTTGCACTCAAAATATTAATAGCTTCCTCAAGAGCACTTACCTCATTGTCTTCACATTCTGAATCTGATTCACCACGTGCCATGAAGCAAACATCAGAGATGTTCTTTCCCTTGTCATCATCTCCACTTTCTCCATCTACATCGCTTAGTGGCTCAAACGCGGCGTAGACTTGATCAAAAGCCTTTTTGAGATTCTCCTTGATCTTCTTTCCTCCTCTAACTGTACTCTTTGGCTTGTTGTCATTGGTCTTCTCATCACCATTATCTTCCCTCTTATTTCTTCCAAGCTTAGGACAACGTGAACGAAAGTGATCTGTAGCACCACATTCAAAGCAACGATTTGGTCCACCTCTTTTCCTGTACCTAACATTAGTCACAGCTCGAGAAAGTCTGTTAGATAACAAAACCAAGTCCTCCTCCTCGAACTGTTCGAGTTGATCATCGGACATGGCATTAAACAAGGCAAATACAGAAGATTTTGATGAAGAGGCATCAGCATCCAAAGAAGTTGAAGAGGAAACCAAAGCACTCGACTTAGAATCAACTTTACGAGAAAGAATATTCATCTCATGTGTTTTCAATTTTGTGTAAAGCGAATCCAAAGTCAAAGTAGACATATTAGCAGACTCCTGAGTAGATGTAACTTTCATCTCCCAAATAGACATGTCAAGACCATTCAAAAAGTGACGAGAAATCTCAGATTGTGTAAAATTAATATCATAAGAAGAATCAACAGATCTAAGATCACTCAAAATTTTATTAAACCTAGAAAGATAGTCATCCAAAGCTTCTCCAGGTTTCATCTCAAATTTAATATACTCCTTTTTGAAAAGATCTCGACGAAGTTCTTTAATGTTATTTGTTCCTTGATGAAAATTACTCAAAGCAATCCAAATCTCATGGGCAGTTTGAAGATGAGCAACACGATCATAATCCGAACGCGAAATCCCACTCAAAAGAATATTGCGAGCTTTGCAATTTTGTTCAAACTCAGTTTTAAAGCAGCAGTATTAATTTGATCAGGGATCTCATAAGGATGAGAAACTTTTCTCCAAATATCATAATCCTCAGCCATAATATAAGATTGCATCCTACTACACCAATGAGAAAAATCCGTTCCATCGAAAACATGAGACTTAGTTGAAAATCTATTAGCAGCCATGGCAAAAACTCTAGATTGATTAAGATCCAAAGAAGAAAACAAGGCTCTAATACCACTTGTAGGATCGAATAGTAACAACTAAGCCGACCAGGGGGGGTGAATGGTTGATATACCCAAAAACCAAAACTTTTAGCGGAAATAAAAGTTACCCTTAAATTCGATGGATCGCGGTCTGACCGAAGGTGTTGTGCCGGTCTGACCGCAGGTATACCGCCGGTCTGACCGGTGGTATGTCGCCGGTCTGACCGCTGCCTTGCCGCCGGTTAGACCGCCGAAACCCGATGAAACACAAATCGAAGAACTCTTAAAGTAGATCACGACTTTATTTATTCTCTCTATGTTTACAAAGTGCACCAACAGCACTCCTTATAAAAATCTCGACTAAACTCGAAACCCTAACAAAAACTTTCAACTCAATTGCTCTCAAAAGCGATACCGGGAAGCCTCACGCTCCCTCTCTATTTATACCCAAGGTAGGCAGCCTAAAGCCACGAACCAATCTCATACTAGAAGTCCTAATCACCCTAGGAAACCTTCTCGTATAAGAAACAAACTTTACATAATCAATCCCACCAAATTTGGACTCCTTCCAAATTCGACTCCGCATCCCATACGCACACAATACCTCCATCGTATGCCATATGGAACCTCCATCTTCCACGTGCATTGAACTCTAGCCTTAGTATCCCGCATGATCTCTGACCACCACGGACGTCGTCTTATCCCCAAGCCGACTCCCGATCCATCACTGCAATACTAACCCGGCATAAATTCACCTACACATGAAACAAACAAGGAAACCATATTCCGAGACCAAGCTATCCCCAACTTGACTCATTGTTAGCAAACAACAGTATTACATACGCATAGTATCCATCTAGAAGTCATATTCATGAAACAATCACGGATATCCAAACAAACAACCCGAAACCGAAACCGATTCAGTGTCGGCCGGTCAGACCGCGGGCTGCGCCGGTCTGACCGCGCACTACACGCCGGTCTGACCGGCAGTCACTCCCCGGTCTGACCGGACCCAATCCAGTAACAATACATGTATATCACCTGAAAATCCAATCATCTCCAAAACCACTTCGCAAATAAATTCCTAATAACAAAACCAATAATCTCCAATGCCAATTTGTTCATCACAAAAACATAATCAAAAACCTTTGATTTTACATTGGCGATGTCAAGCTTGAAGAGGAGGGTGGGCTTCTTGGATCTGTGCATCTTCTTTGCTAGGCTGGAGACGTAGAGGAAGTTGTCTTGGATGCACCGTGTTTTGATGAAAGCACTCTGGGCTTGCGAGATCACTCTGTTGATTTGTCTGGACAGGCGGATTGCCAGAATCTTTGCAAGTAGCTTTGCTACGGAGTGGATTAGGCTGATTGGTCTGTAGTCACACACCGTACACGCATCATTCTTTTTGGGGATGAGGATAAGTGTTGCTCTATTTATGCTTCCGAAATTTCCCCCCGATAAGGAGTGGAAACTGTCAAGTAGTTCCATGATATCTGACTTGATAATCCCCCAGCAGCTTCTGAAAAAGGTGTTAGTGAAGCCATCTGGCCCAGGCGCCTTTTCAGCAGGCATTTGTTTGATAGCATACCAAACCTCGTCCTCGGTGAAAGAAGAGTCCAAGGCTTCCGGCGTCACCTGGGGGAGGTTAAGTTCATCCCAGTTCAGGGTGCAAGAGCGTTGTGACCGCTGCCCCAACATGGAGGAGAAGTGCTCATACAGGGCGCGCTCTTTGGCTTCATGGGTCTCAAGGATGATGTTGTCACGGTGCAAACTGTGGATGAAATTCTTCCTGTGTCGTGCATTGACTCTCAGGTGGAAGAACCTGGTATTGGCATCCCCCACTTTCAGCCAGGTTAGCCTAGAGCGTTGTCTTTTCCTTGCTTTCTCAACTGCAGCCAGTCCAAGGATCCGTAGCTTTAGGTCCTTCCTGAGGGAGAGCTCCAGAGGCGAGAGTGTTCTGTTTTCCTGTGCAATGTCCAGCCTGAGGATAAGCTCATTGGTCAGGTGGAATTGGACGCGACTGTCACTCAGGATGCGGTTGCTCCAAGAACGCAGCGCCTTGCCTATCGCTTTCAGTTTCATGCTGAAGCGCTTAACTGGGTGTGAGGCGCTAACTGGCTGGGACCAAGCTGTTTGAACCGTTTCAAGGAAGCCTGGCAGTCTTGGCCAAAAGTTTTCAAATCTGAAAGTTGGCTGGCGTCTGAGTTGCTGTGTTGGGGTGAGCAGCAGGGGGCAGTGGTCCGAGCAAGAGGAGGATAGAGCTTGGAGGCTGTGGTTTGAGAAGAGCATGTCACCATCAGGGTTGCAAAAGATCCGGTCCAGTTTTACAAGGGTTGGGGCATCTCTCTCATTGCTCCAAGTGAAGCGCTTGTTCTGTAATCTCAGTTCACGGAGTTCACACTGATTTATAGCATTTCGAAAGCGCGACATCAGGCGGCGGTCGAGATTTAGGTTATTTTTGTCCCTTGCCTCATATATCAGGTTGAAATCCCCCATGAGCAGCCAGGGGGCCTGTCCCGTCGGTGCCACATCGCACATCTCATGGAGGAAGTCCTCCTTGTTAGCATCCTCCATCGGCCCGTAGACGTTGGTAAGGAGGAAGGTCGTGTTTGATACCCGCTGTGTGAGGCGGATGGAGAGGGAGAAGGTTCTGATGCTTACGTCGCTGTGTTGAAAGGCTTCGTCATCCCAAAAGGTGGCTATACCACCCCGACTCCCAACAGCAGGAAGATAGCAAAAATTGTTCAGTCTCGGGCCCCCGAGTTCCGAGCCTATTCTCTGATCCATGACTGCTAGTTTTGTTTCTTGAAGACACATGATGGAAACCTGGTTTGTGGTTGCCATTTCGCTGACCACTTCTCTCTTTGCTAGGTTGTTAAGGCCTCGCACGTTCCAACACATGATATGTTCACTAGTCATTGTACACCGAGGAAACCACTTCGAAAAGGCAGCATCTTATAATCTCAGAGCAAGAGCCAGTGCATTGCCACATCGGCAAACTAATGGTTGCTAACCCAAGCCTCACACAGAGGATGCACTGCTTATTTCCTATTAGCCAGGGGGGCTTAAGGCCCGCACTGGCTAACAGGGCAACTACCAGAAGGGCAGCGGAGGGTGTGAAGCACCCCTGACTACCGAGCGCTAATCGCTTACAACTCGAACAAAGACTGACTAACATTAGGATGGAGAACAACACCCACCATCAATCACACCGACCTAAGCCATGTCGGCCGCGACGCCCTCCTGGCCGGCGAAATCAGTTGGGATGGAGGCCGAGTCATCGAGGCGTGTGAGGCAATGGAGGCCAGCAATGACATGTGGTGGCAGGGGCTTGTCGAAGGCCCGGACAAAAGCTGCGATCGCCTCATCGTTGAGAGCCTCCTCGGTGTCGATGAACCCCATCTCCTTGAGAAGGCAGCCCTGGGCGCGCTTGGAGACGGGCACCGAGGAGGGGCGTGCCGCCTGTCGCGCGTTGTGCCTGGAGGGCGCCATCATCGTCCTGGAGCGGCCGCCTCGGCGCTTCAGCGGTGCCGGCGGCGGCGGCTGAGTGAGTAGTGGCTCAGGGAGCGTCGCAAACAGGCGCGGCATCAGCGCCAAGTCGTCCTGGGCCGAACCGCAGACATCCACCCGGCGGCCCAGGGGGGCGTCCTCCTCACCACAGGCCACGGTCGCCTCCAGGGGGCCCACCACCATAGCGTCCCTCCGGGTCTGCAGGGTGTGGGCCACTTCGACGAGCGCTGTTGTTTGGGCTTCCATCCTCTCCTGGGCCTCCAACCCGAGCTGGGCCGGTGCTGGGCTGGGGGATAACGCAGTTGGTTCCCCAACCAGAAGGTTCTGGGCGGCTTCCTTCATCCCCAGCGTCGCCTCCAACAGCATTGGGTCAGCGCCACCCAGGCGCATGCCGTCCACCGCCGCAACTAGCTTTGCCATGGGCAGTGAGCAAAGCTGTTGGGAGGGGTCAGAAGCCATAGGGGTAGTCACGGGCATGGGTGGCAGTATGGCTGCTGTAGGAGCTGGACCCCCCTCCTTGGTCTGCGCCCCCGGGCCCACCATCTTGTCGGATGTGCCACAGCGGCAGCGTGTGCAAGATGCGGTGGCGTGCGGCGATGGCGACCTGCGGCGGGAGCGGTGATGGCTCGCCGAGCGGCGGCGACTCGCCGGGCAGCGGTGGCTCAGCGAGCGAGAACGCCGACCCCGACAAGCGAGCGTACATCCGCCGTCGTCCCCATCCGTCGCCACCTCCCCATCGGCGGCACATGCTCGGCGGTGGCTGGAGGGGTGGGGGTGCGGCTCCTGTGACGCGTGCCATCCAGCCCCCGCCGCTCCACTGATCTGCTCCGGCTGAGGAGGGCTGCACGCCAGGAGCGACGCCTTGGGGCTTGTCCGGGGCTGCCGCCGTTGTCTCCATCGGCATCGTCATCGTTGTCGTGTCTGTGCGGTAGGGTCATTCGGCAGCCCTCCAACGCCTCCCCGTGGACCCGGTCGCAAGATGCGCCATCCAGCTGACCCAAGCGCCAGGGGGAGGTGTGGACCACCAGGAAGGGGCCACCAGAGTCGGAGGACCCCGAGGCCGGCAGCCCGCTTGCGCGCAAGCTCGGCGCGCGCGAAACCGGCGGCATCCAGTCCTCCACGCGGTCGAGGTGGACCAGGAGCTCAGCCATCCGGCCATCCGGCGTGTCAGCGACCTCGTCTGACGAAGGTGGATGGACGCCAATAAAGCCGAGCTGTTGACCGGCGCCAGGGGGGAAGAAGGTAACCAGCTTGGAGCGCGGTAGCACGTCGGGGTTCCCCATCCAGGCCCAGCAGGAGAACAGCGCCGTATCCTGGCGCTACGTGGTTCGGCGCTCGATCCTCTCCAGGACGCAGACGTCTCCTAGAATCTGGTCGAACGCCTCCTGGTTCCATGCGTAGAGCGGGAGGCACTCCAAGCAGAGGCAAACGCGATAGCGCCATGTCGTGTGGTGGACGTGGTGGTCCTCCTGCCACCCTGTGATGGCGAACTGAGTGCCACCGATGAAGATAGAGCCCCTGGAGAGGGTGGCGGCACGGTGCTGGGTGTGGTCGAAGAAGACGAAGAAGTCCTCCGGCTGGTGACGTGTGACACGGAAGTTGCCGGTGGGGATGCCGGAGCAGGGCCCGGCCGACCTCGTCGGGGCATGCGCGGTAGTTGGTGTCCAGCGCCGAGATCACCGTGCCGTGGTGGCGCAGGCGGCGCAGCTCCATGTCGATCACCCCATCGGTGTTGACCGCCGCGTACCCAAGGGACGGCCGCTGCGCCGCAGCTCCCGGGACATGCTTCATGGCAGCTGGTCGGGTGGTGGTGGTAGGGTGGCCAGTGGTTGTACGGGGTGGCCGGCGATAGCCCGCAAGCGGGGGGAAAGCGGAAGGTGGTGGTGGCTGTGGCGCGGCAGGTGGAAAAACGAGCCTGGAGCGCACCGGTCCTCGCCGCCGGTAAGGGCAGGCGAAGGAGAGGTGGCCAGAGGACTTGCAACGATAGCACTTGGCGGGGTCACGGCAGGAGGCAACTTGATGGTCCGTGGCAAGGCAGTTGAAGCAGCGGCCAGCAAGCTCCGTTTTGAAGAGCTCCCTGGTGCCCGGGGGAGTAACTCCGGTGGTTGGCGCATGGCGACGCACAGGGGCTTCCTCCATTGACGGTGTGCTCTTCTTCCTCCATCAGAATTTTGGTTTCACCATTTGCCATTTTGATGAAAGATCCTCGCGTGCAGGGGCACCAAGGCGGTCTTGGATGTTGGGCTTGCGGGCGCCGATGCGGTCATGAATGCTGGGATTGCGGTCTTGAATGCTGGGATTGGGGCGTTGAGGCACGACGACGACGGCTAGGAGCCGAGGCAGAGTTTTCTCCCTCTCTGCCTCGCTCCGCAGGGCACCATTTGGGGCAGCCTCAAAAGATGCACGTCGCAGCAGGTTTTCAGGCGTGCTCACCAGCCGGTCTTCAAAGCTCTGCACCGGCCTAGGGGCAGCCAGCATAGAGGCGGTAGGCGTAACTGCTGCTGCGGCAGTGGCGGGCACCCTGCCGGAGCCAGAGGAGCCGGGTAAGCAAAACTCACCTTCCTCAACCTCATCCCCATTCTCCTCATCCCAGTCCAGCTGCTCCGGGGACAGATCCAACACGGAGGCAGGGTTTGGCGGGGTGGATGCCCTGGCCGGAGTGGCCTGGGGCAGGGTGGCGCCGCCAACGGCGACGGCGGCATCCGGGGCGCTCTCCTCACAGCTCTCACTCATTTTCCGGAATAAATTCCGTGTCTCTTTTTAGCCATGTTGTATCCTAAGCATCGGCGTGTCCTCCCAAGGTTGGCGTGCCCATGGTCGATGGATTAAGCTCGAGCTTTGTTTATTTGGTTGATGTATTCAGGCTTATATTTGATATTAAATTTGGGATAGAGTGAGTAGGATATAGAAAGTCCGTTGGAATGCGCAGGACGATGGAGTCCTACCAAGAGGCTGGCTAAATGGAGATACAAAGAGCCAAATTTGAACATGCTCCTCGAAAATGGATATATGGGATAATGTAGCTAATTACTAGCGTGCAACAGGAAATTAACCGATTAATTAAAGAGATGATTCTACAACCGACCATTATTCGGCATGCATGCTTTGGTAACCTGTCGTCCTCCCTCCAGTTGTCCCGGTCGGATCTAGATTAGTGCAACGCAATCACATTATTTCATTCTGGCTGCTGCTGGCTTTGCTATTGCTACGCGAACGAACAGTGCGTTCGCGTGCACAGGATCTAGCACCATAAAGTATTCCCTCCATAGAAAAATTAATCTCGTATTAAAATATGACAACATACAACACAACGTATCCAATTTCACTGTTTGGATTCGTTATATTATGATATATCATATCATAGTATAAAATTAATCTTTTTTGAACGGAGAAAGTACACATGATAGTCTTTTCGTTGCGAATACGTAACTTAAAAATTACGCATGTCAGAACAAAACTATTGCTATTTACTACTAGTAGTGCTAACTTGAAGTAGTATAAGTGAAGCTACCTTCCTCTAAACAAACCGGTACTACCTACAACTACAAACTTCAGTTCGATTTTATTTTTCCTTTGTCATTTTTGGGATGCTTCAGTTCGAATTGCTTCCGCACATAATTAATGCGGGGAACCGTATTTATTTAATTTAAACTCACATGGGCGTCGTAGTACTGCATCCCACCATTTCCATCCTTCTCCCTTCCGCTTGGTGTTAAGTTGTTGCATAAGAACTGCGCTAAATGGATAGTTAGGCTATTCCAACGCGACTACACCAAGAGTACTAGCTGGATAGTGCTAAAGAGAGACACCCTTCTTTCAAAAAAAACTACTATACACTCAATATCTATGTATTTTTTTCCTTCTTAGATAAGTTTCTCTTAAATTACTTATCCGATTTATAATCCGATTATGCCGTTGTGTTCGTTGCAATTAAATCTTTCACATGATTATATTTTGATGAAAAATCACAAATTACTTTTATGATATGTCTAAATTATTTTTAGATTTCACTAAGTTACTTCTTAAACTATAAAAGTAAATTCAGTAAGTCTAAAAGTAATTTATATATATATTATAGAAGTAACTTAGAACAAAACGAAGGTAACTTTGGTATGTCATTTAAAGTAAATCCGTTGTAGAGATAAAAACATGACTCTATCTAGAAATTAAATTAATCAGCACAAATTATGGAATTAACTAAAAAGTCATATTTTATCCCTGCAACGAATTTACATCTAATGTCGTGACAAAGTTACTTCCGTTTTGTTTTAAGTTACTTTTAGAATATATGTAAATTACTTTTAGACTTTATTCAATTTACTTTTACATGTCTAAGAAGTAATTTAGTCAAATAAAAGTAACTTATGTATATAATAAAAGTAATTTACAAATATAAATATTTTTTCATCGTAACATAATCATGTAAGAACGAACACAATAGCGTAATCGGATCGTAGATCGGATAAGTAATTTGAGAGGAAACTTTATTTGAATAGGAAAAAGACACCCACGTGAACTTTATTTGAAAGAAAAAAGACACCCACGTGAATGGACATCATGACGACGTGAACAATTAGACAGCTCTGAGATACATCACGCTATAGAGCTAAACCGAGAGCGCTCTCGAAATAGATTTCTATTCCAAT
The DNA here is from genome assembly GCA_000573905.2 of Oryza punctata. Taxonomy (NCBI): domain Eukaryota; kingdom Viridiplantae; phylum Streptophyta; class Magnoliopsida; order Poales; family Poaceae; genus Oryza; species Oryza punctata. Next base: position 27,904,246 of record CM002497.2, read on the forward strand.
GGGCTTACATTTACAGATGTAATAATGCATTCATGTATGCTTCTTCTGGTAAGAAGAAATCATTGCCTACATCATCTTTGGACTGAGACTGTTCCCTGATTAGGACTTTGCAGATAAAGATAATAATGTCAACACATATATTGCGATACCAAACAACATTTTATATGTGTAACAAGATCTCTTACGAACTCTATGTGACTCCATGTTCGCAATAATAACTTGAAGTGCATAAATTCTGAATGTTTATGTGGACTGAAGTACTATATATATATATATTAAAAACCCTAACCCTAAACCCTAAACCCTATATATATATATATATATATATATATATATATATACTTTCATCACCAAAAGGATGCTCACTAAAAAGTTAGCTGCCACAAACCGCAGAGACAGTTTGGTCATCCATGCTCATGTCAGTATCAGAGGTAACTTGCAATCAAGACGAATTCTTGCAAGTGGTGATTCACTAGCTAAGCTCCAGGAGGTGATTATCCAAACTAGGTGGTGACAAAGGTGGAACAGCAGATACATTACTATCTCGGCTGGCAGGCTCAACAGCGTGCAGTATTTTCCTGGCAGATGCCTGAGAACTAGCTCTAATGAATTTTCTAGATACCTTTTCTAATTTCGTATGATTTTTGTTTTGAACATTGTTTTCCTTCAATGAGACCTTGGCATTCACAAGTGATTGGGCAGCTGCAATGGAAGAAGTGAAGACACCAGACTCACGTAGACCTTGAACAATTGCCTAGTATGAGAGGACATACATGTATGTAAGCATTAAATAGCAACAAATTTGACAGCAATGTCTGGAGAAAAGAGCACCATGATTGTTACGCACCATTGGGGTGTATATGCGAGTCAGCACTCCCTTCCTGAGAAGCTTTAGATTGAGCTGCTTATCATTCCACACAACTCGTTCATTGTACCTACAAAAAAGGCAAATAGTGCAATTACCAGGCATTTGGTATCAGAATAATTGCGTAGAATTATACCAAATCTCGTAACAAAACCAGCCAAAGGGAGGGTAAGAAAAAACAGCCAAAGGGTCTGTTTGGATAAGAGGGGTTTGGAGCAAAGTCCTTGTTAGTTAGTTCCAACGTTTGTGGTACGTATCAACAATTCAACATAAAATGTCTGAAATTTGCGAACAAACTAAACCCTTAGGGTGCGTTTGGTTGGGGGGAGTTTTTAGGAGGGATGAGGCTATTTACTGTTCTGTTTGGTTGGGAGATATGAGAGTTTTGGTGGGATGGGAATGAGAAATTGAGAGAGGAACTCCCTCCTTTTCAAAACCTAGGTAGGGGATGGGAGTTGGGAGGGAATCCTCCTTTAAGTTGCCTAAACAAATCTTAGCCATCCGTTTTTATAAGTTCTAGTCTCTATCTAAACTCCCTACAACCTCTACCATACAAGAGATTGAGATTAAAATCAAATTCTCATGTTAATCTCACTATAAATTCCCTCATCTAAACTCCCAATCCTCTCCCCTTCAGTTGCCAAACAAGCATGGTCATGTGAATATAAGAATTAACAAATTTGCAATTGGAGTACAATTTTGTTGCAGGAATTATAGAAACTAGCAAATTTCTTTCTCTGGTGAAATCACAATAACAGAACATCACATAAGACCATAAAATGTAAATAAGAAAACTTTGAAAATTACCAGCGAAGCATTTCCTCTTCACTAGCAGTTGATGCGATTATAAAAGCCTGTGTAGCAAATGCTGAAGTTAGATGGAAGTGGAGACAGTCTCACCAGGAAGCAGCAATACCAGCATTGTTACTATCGTAATGCAAAAGCAAAGATTCACGCAGGCAAAGAGACTCTCTACTGCAAAGAAAGTAAAGAAACAAACAACAAAAGACATCACTAACAACATATAACATATATTACTTGGAATCACGTGATGTTCTATAATTAGCACTATCAGGATGGTATTTAGCATTTTGCTTTCAAAGGTATTGACTTTGCTTTGATTTGCCTGTAGCTGATGTTAGAGCAAGGAGTACAGCACTCTAGGGAGGAGGTCTTGGTTTTCAACAAAATTTACGTCCCTATATTTGTATTTCGTGTGCTAACCATTGAATAGCATGGCTGCTAAGGCGGTAAGGAGTAAGGCGAAGACCCAGCATGCCTTACGCCTTAGGCGGTAAGGCGTAAGGCGAGGCGACACCTTATGCAGATAGAAAATTAGGAAATGAAGGACTTTTTCATAATATCTACACAGTCCAAGGACTAAAATAGAAGATGAAAATAGGAAATGAGGGACTAAACCGTAAACCCTAAACCATTTAGTAATGCCAATCAAATCATTTTGATTTCAATTGGAGCTAGCTGTATAGGGTTATCATATCATATGATTCAAAATGAGCTCAAATAATTTAGTTATAGTAATTTTCTTACCATCATTGGTTCCATCTTGATTTTTTTAGACTCACTTCTTTTGTGGATTTAGAGATACTAAAGTGAGAAACGACAACATCTTGACAATCTAAAGTACATACCAATGGCTGATTTGCTTTTAGGATAGAATGGACAACAAGATAGTATAATTTCATTATGTTACAACACCTTTGGGATTTGTTAGTATGATAGGAAGTTAAAAATAGCTGACCAACTGTAACTGCTTTCTAAAAAGATACATAGACATTTTGTCACATTATCGATAGGCCAATAGTCCAATACTAACAACTGAGCAAAAGGAAGTTGTAAAGAAAGAAATTTATATTTTGTGCTGCAGAGCAGCTTTATTGTATTAAAAGAGATAATTGTCAGGCAAGTTCACTTCCTTGTCCAGTTGTCCTCAAAGTAAGGATGCGAGTGGGACAAGCTAGCGGGTTCCACTTAATTTAATTATAGTTGTATCTATATTTATTCATCTATTTTTGTACTGTTGGCTAACGCACTTGCATCCCTACCTAAATGAAACAAGGACAGTAAGATTAAGTGAAGTAAAAACAACATAATACAAATATCAGAAATACAATAAACGCACATTAGATATTGTAAGATTCACAGTTTAGTTTCTCTTGATACTATTTATTCTTTAAGTGACAAATAACTATACAATCATAAACACTTTCTCACAGAAAATAAATATAACAAATACATTACTAAGTGCATGATCGCCACCCGACAGCATTTTAATTTCGTACAACTCACAATTTCAAAAAGAATGTAAATGCTTTGAAAAGGTTATTGAACACCTAAAAGAGACATTATGTTTACATGATTTAGATCCTAGGAAGAATTGGATACATTGGCCTTTTCAGTCTTGGTCATAAGACAGTATTTGTAAAACCATTGAAAAAAGAGAATTTTATATTACTTGCTAAGGAACAAGTAGCCTGACTTACCGCTCTGTCAAAATCCAACATGAAGCATCTTTTCACATCGTCTTTTGTGGGCTTGCATCCACAGCGATCACGTCTAGATGTTAAGTCTGAAAATTTGGTGTATGTATAGTGCAAAACTGCAGCCTCCTCCAGCTTGATTTCACTGTGAGTTATGCGGCGGCAATATTGTGTTAATTAACTCCCTGGAAATGCACGTTGCGAAAAATATCTCTGTTATGGAGCTCCTTACTTTGGGCTCTTCGCATAATTGTGCCATCTGTGTGCACCATTTGGGCGCAGATGATCTTGAACTCGGGCAGCAGATTTTCCATTACCATAAGTGAGAAAATAGTTAGGATTTCCACGTGTTGCTTCCTTATACATGCCAAAGTAAGTATCTTTTGGGAGATGATCATAATTCTTCTTAAACATAGATACCTGGTAAGACATTGGTGCAATGTATACCGACACTAATCATGATGAGATTGGGTTAACCACAAAAGTATGGAATGTGAATGTAACTTCATTAGAGATCACTCATTTACTATGCTAATTGATGATTATGCAAATAAGTAACATGATTAGTTGTTAGCTGTATATGAGAGGTACATCTTAGATGTCAGGATACTAGATATCTCACAAGATAGTATACTAGTTGCAGAAATGTTTAGACATAAATTTCAGGAAAAACCATGTGTTTCGTGGGGTAAAGTTGCAGAAAGCCAAGCATTGTGGTTTGTGACACATAATCCCTAGTTTTATGGTCTTAAGATTCCAGAGTACACCAGTCTCATTTTAGTCCCAAATAATACGACATGTTGGACATTGACTCTGTTTCCAATGTTATGCTATGATTTGTTGATTACTTGGTTAAGGCAGAGTTCTAAACTTCAACTCCAACCTACAACTTCCTCGTTTTCCATTAGCACGCTTCTTGAACTGCTAAACGGTGCTTTTATACAAAAAATTTCTATATAGAAGTTCTTCAAAAAATAAAAATAAGAAACAATTTTTCAAATTTATAATAGTTAATACTTAACAATTAATCATGTGCTAATGAGCCACCCCGTTTTGCGTGCTGCTAATATGCTACTTCAATATGGAGTTTCAAACAGACCTTAAGATGATCATTTATGTTGGTTTGGACATATTGTGCCAAAAATGGTAAATAATAGCCAACCACAAGATATAGGGATTTTTGAAATCTATATATTATATTCATGAAAGGTTATTTGTTGCATACATAAAAGAATTATGATTTCTCAAATTGCTTTTGTTTTCTTTTTGGGCAATTTGTTAAACTAGCTAGGTCCCATGTCCAGTATATAGTAAAAAAATGCTGTTTCTGTAATATGCCCAATTAGTGCACAAGTATCTGGAATGAAAGATGTTGCAGTCCTGTACTTGTGGGTAACAACTAGCATGAGATTGTATCAAGATACAATTTACATATTGATTTTAAATTATTGAATAAATGGAAAGCCTATCAAATTATCAAACAGGGTTACTTCCATCTAGCAATGACATCAAAAAATGAATTTTACCTCGCTGAATGGATCTTTTATATTATCTCGTTCAACACTGCTTTCCTGCAAATAATTACTGAGGAGTTTGGCACGCATATGCAAAACAGTGTCACACTTGATTTGACTTAATGTTACTTACATAGTTTGGAAAGATAACCATGTCAACATCACCAGGGACCTCGGCTAACAAATGCCTGACAGAATACTCAGCACCTCCACCAGGATATAGTAATTCATCAGTGTCTAGATGTATGATCCAATCCATGCCAGCATCCTTACATGAAGAATAAACACATACTATGTGAACATAAACTAGAGAACCAAATGATTTTACCACATCATCAAACTATCTATGCAAAAACAAACAAGAGTTCATTCACGTAATAGTTGCAGTGAGTGACAATATGGGAATTGACATACCCGAGCCATCACAATAGCCATCTCCATGTTGAGCGATTGTTTCACAAATAGTTCATAGTTGCAAGGTTTGTAGAAAAAACCTGCAAGCCATGTTTCGTTCCAGATTCGACTGCAGGTCAGTCAATGAAAAACATCAGAATGTTATTTGTGATAGTATTTCAGTTCTATCTCCTAATAGCATCTGTTCCAGTATGAACATTTTATGGTTAATGGAAAGCTATATCAGCATAATCA